>CM060951.1:92145606-92635606 GCA_030765055.1 Mantis religiosa
CCTGTTCCAGTTTTCTAGGTTAATTCTGAGAAGATTTATTACATTCCTGAATGCCTCAGTTCCTCACTTTTCGTTTCACTTCACCTTTCGTTGCTTGGTTGTTTCAAGGTTGCAAGTGAAAAGAAAAGAACTCCCGGCATTGCATGCCACGGAAAGAGGATGATTTCTGTACCCGGTGGGGCAGCTCCCCAGAAGTTGTAAATAGACGGTTGTAAATAGACGCCGACGAGAATTTTGCACTGGAAATCATAGGGATTTTGCTCTCTCTTCCTCGTGACTCCGCGAGACATCTGTCTTATTTCACCATACCCCTTCCTCTCGGAGGCACCTCCTAACGGAATGGTCACAGATTTCCTAAAGGTCGAGGAGCTAAGTGCCTCCCCGCATGCACCTGTTTGTCAGTCTAGAAAACAAGTCGAGGATTCCGGCACTACAGCCGAGGGCGTATTGTGTGTCAGTTCACAATAGGAAGGATATGAATTAAAAAGAAGATTTAATTATAAATGGATGTCTTTTTTCTGAATAAGATATGATAACAGTCCTTCAAAACGTGCTAGAACGATTTCAAGTGCTGGTATTAATGCTATATGAGGATGATATAGTTAATTATTCCATCCTTAGATCATTTTAGCATGTGCATTCCCGTTTTGTCGATTTACCGTTTCGTAGACTACGTAATTTTATTCCTTATTTATTGCTGTTTCGTCTACTCAAGGCTAATGTGACGCAGGTAAACAACCAACCCAACCCTCTACTATCTTACAGAGACTTGGTTTATTGCAGACGTTCACTGAGTTAACAAGGGCCAAGTCAGTGTTCAGTAGAGCTTAAAAAATGAAGTTTGAAATTGTTGAATCCAAACAGAAAAACCGATAACTTTGTATGCCGGTATAGGCTAACGCTTAACAAAGTTTACCAGAACCAAAACAAAAGATGGACCTGCTATACGCGTAAATGCCCTGGAAATATTGCAACCAACTCGCAGATATCAACAAAACTTAAAAACAGTGACCATACATGTAAACCCAACATAGCCAAAAATGAAGTTGAAATGTGTAGAACTAAAACCAAAAAGGGGGTCAGAGAAGAGCACACTCCGATACCGCAAATATATTGTCAAGAAATTGTAACTGTTAAAGACAAAGGTTTAGATTTTGTGACCCAAATATCCACATTCTTTACACAATGCAAGACGTAGTGCTTTGGGAATACTACCCTTCCAACTCGTCGGCAAGTTATTATTTTCCGGAAAATTTTAGTGATTTTGCTTTTTTGAATAATGGCTCTGAGGATCGAATCCAGGCATTTTCAGAAGATGCAATTTTGTTAAACTCAGACACATATTTCTTTGAAGATGGAACTTTTAAATATTGTTGTCCACTATTTTATCGACTATGTACTAATCACATGGGTGTCGGAAGCACAAACGAGACAACATAGTTCCAATGGTGTAATTTTTTTTTTTTTTTTTTTTTTTTTTTTTTTTTTTTGTAATTTTACGTCCTCCAACGTTAAGTCATATCGGACGGTAAATGAGATGGCTGAAATGATGCTCAAATGTGCCCAGGGTCCATGGAGTTTAGAGCTACCCGACATTCATCTTTAAGGATAAGGGAAAACCCCGGAAAAACCTTATCCAGGGAGCTCACCCTGACCGAGATTCGAACTCGGGACCTCTTGAACGTCAGGCAGACGCTACCAAGGCGGGCACCAATTGTGTATGCTTTGTTACCCGATTGAAAAGAAAATACTGTCGGTTATTCTGATTACTGAAGGATAAAGTACAACAATTTAACCCTCAAAACTTCCATACTAATTTTGAAATAGCGGTAATCAACGCCATTAAAACTGGGTTGCTTTTTTTTCGAATGTGGAAATCAAAGGCTGTAATTTCCAATTTAACCAAGCCATCTGGGCTTACTCAATTATACAAAGAGGAAAAGAAAGCTCGAAAAAATGTGTGCTGACTTGCATACTTACCACCGGATTATATCGAAGATGGATTTCTGTATATATAATAAATTGAAACAAAACCTAGAGATGCCCGCCTTGGTAGCGTAGCGTAGCATTTCATTCACCGTCCGATATGACTTAACGTTGGAGGACGTGAAACCATAGTTGAAGTAAACGATTATTTTGTACTTCAATGGCTGGAAAACGATCACATTGGTAAGAACCATCCTAATTTTTACGAATTATTAGCTATTCTGCGGGAAGAGGCAGAATATTATAAAATAGTTGTAGAGCAAATTAACCAGCATATGCCAATGCCGAAACGACAAAAGAAATATCGAGATTTGGATCAAAGAATAAAATAGAACCTTGAAAATCTTTTAGATGGTCGTGCTGCTTTAGGTCAAACTCTTCGATGATTACTTTACATAGTAACATTTTATTAATGAGCTATACATATCAAATTTGACAAAATCTGTATTTAAAGATTTAATTTATGTATATTTATCATTTATATGACGATACAAAACTGCTGATAAAAGCTTTTAAACACACCATAGTAACAGCTTGTGAATTTAAAAAAAAAAACACAGTAAATTTGCAATCTTTTACTTTGACAGTCCTAAATCTGTATATAGTGTGAACGAAGGTTAAACGAATCGACGAAACGGGAATTATTAATAACACTGATGTATAGGTTAAAAGGCCAGTCAACAAAACGGAAATTTTTCTGAAAGTCGACAAAACGGGAATCGACGAAACGGTAGCGAACCTTTTAGTGGGCCTATTGTGCCTGATGGGATCAAGCGAAGAAAGGATGAAGGGAAGACCCGAAGGACTACCAGATGCAAATGATGATGCGCACTAGAAAGCCAAGGTCCCTACCGATTTTAGTGACACCTATCTGGTGTGGCCTACGTACATCATTTTTATACATGGGGTTCGTGGAGAGGAACATCCCCCGCCAAGGAAGGAGCACAAGCCGCCCATTCGCACTGTAGAAAATTCATTGTCTCTCCGCTGAGCAATGAATTGCTATCGCATTATTTCTTAGCAATTACGAAGGTGAAACAGATGAAACGAAAATTATGAAGACAGGAATGTCATCGTAAAAGAGGAACCACCACAGAATTCGCCCAGAACTTTCATTCAAACAGTCCAGTATATCGGAGATGGCATTTAACATACCTGTCCCACAGTGGCGGCTCATGAACATTTTCTTGGTGGGGCCAGATGAGATGATGCTTGTAATGAAAGTTAAATAGGATTATATGTTTTAAAACAGGTCACCTTTAATTTCTCAGCCAGAAAACACTGCAATAGCAGAAATGTGTCAAAACACTATACATTTTTAAACATCAAGTAACTAATAATAAAAGATAAAATAGAACTAACCAACTGGCAGTGTTAATTGTACAAGAACTGAGCACATTTATTCTTCTGGGCGGCAAACGTTTCTATTACTCTGTTTTTGGAGTTAGGGATTTCAGCAACTTTCTCTTTGTGAATGACACAAACCGCCAAGGAATTAAGTCTAATTTAATTACATGGTGTTCCTAATGAACTTAGTTCTTTACAATGTACTTAAACTTCTCTCTGTCTTGGCTGTTAAACTGGATCTGTTAGTGCAATTTGCAGCGTTTTGTGCACTTTAGAAAACGCTTCCTCAAAGAAGTACTGTACGAAAAAATGAATAGTTCATTGACTGGAAGGATACCTTTGAATGTATCATTATGATAAATCACTGATAGTTTAGTTTTTAACTGTTCGTAAATCATTTAATTTGATGAAAATTTTCTCAAGGAGTCAGCACAGAAATGTTCATTGAATGTAATAATTCCAAATAATAATTCCAATGATACTGAATTCAATAATTATATTCAATATTTCCAAAAATATTCAATATATGAGACTGTTGGAATCGTCATTTAATTTGATTGACCTCTGTCTCATGCCCGCCTCGGTAGCGTGGTGGTAGCGGGTTTGCCTCACGTTCAAGTGGTCCCGAGTTCGAATCTCGGTCAGGGTGAGTTACCTGGATAAGTTTTTCCCGGGGTTTTTCCTTATCCTGAAAGACGAATGTCGGGTAACTCTAAGCTCTATGGACCCTGGGCTCATTTGAGCATCATTTCACCCATTCCATTCATCGTCCGATATGACTTATCGTTGGAGGACGTAAAATTACAAAAAAAAAAAAAAAAAAAAAAAAAAAAAAAAATCTCTGTCTCGCAGTTTTTGGCATCTGAATTCAGGTTCATTTCAGAACAGTAATTCTATCACGTTCTTGAGGGAGGAGCTTGTTATCTTCGTCAGCTTGTTATCTTCTACTATTTTCAGGAATTTCACATAGCTGATTCAAAACAATGTAAAGCACGAGTACTTACTAAACTGTTACAGAACGTTTTCTGTCTTTTGCCTTCTTGTTGCGTTAATGTAAAATTAATTTTTTGCAGCTAATCGTTTAAATTTCAAGTTTATCTTCTACCTTTAATGAATGAAAATGACCTTTCACTAAACAATCCACTCTATTCATTTTAAAACTACACTACTTTGTCCACCAAACAATAAAGATTTCAACAAGTATCACACGAATGCTAAACTTGATATAACGGGCCGCAACTAGGTGGCCCTAAGCGTTGCTGTGGGCGAGGGAGGTTTAGACTGTGTCTGGCAAGGATATAGAAGGGGAGTGGAGAGACCGCGGACCCATGTAAATCTGGTCCAACATTCTGCTTCGCCACAAGGAGACTGGTGCCGTAGATGTATACAGCAGTTCGAGTCCCAAGGTTTGGTGTACTGATTATTACAGTTGAATAAATTATAGAATAAATGTTTTCTTCAACAACAAAAGACGCCTATAAGTTGCTTAATAATATCGGGAGGGGGGGGGGGTTGGGTAGTAGGGTCGGCTCCTCTAACGCTTAACGACGGTCCATCTCTGCTGCGCCATATTAGTTTGGATTCTTGTTTGTTCTACTTATTTTATGTAATAGTGAATATAAATTAAGTATGTTGTTTCCTGTTAGCTGCCGTAATTTCAAAGCGCATTTAGCATAATTCTCTCAAAAGATTTTCTTTAACAATTCAACAGATTTTACACACATTTGTTGCAGCTTTTACTGTTTTCTAATCTAGAGAACTGTGTTCCTCTGTTTACGAATATGAAGGGGGGGGGGATGAGAACTACTAGGCATGGAAAATTTGCTCTGCTAATTTAAAATAAACTTAATATAGTGTTTGCAAACTTTATTCTTTTCTTTAAATCTTAAATGGTAGCATCAGTCTCTGGGACAATGGTGCTCTATTTTTCTGTGATATTGCCTACACTGATTACGTAGCATCTTGAGCACCGAGTTATGCGTTACATGAAAGTTTGTCTTTGATCGTAGCTTTGTAATTGTTGCTACCCATTGTCATAAATTAACAGGAAGGCTTCCTAGACTGCTGTTACTGTTAGCCTAAGTGTATTTTTCGTACCTATGGTCTCTTATTTCACGAAAACAAATTGTTGTTGGTTTATATTTAGTTAATTCAATAATTATTGGCAACATTTGAATTAACAATAAATAAAACATTTTAAGAGCAGTCACAGTATTGCAGTACTTAGAAGTGACCTCCTCCAATATGAACTCGTCTTCACATATCAGGGTGCTGATGGATGCCATCCATAGCTTCTTGTTGTCCTAATATTCGAATAGACTGCTCTACTGCTGCTATAATTGCTTGTCTGGTTCTAAAGCAAACGCCTCTAAGTGGTAATATCATTTTCCCTTGCTAGTTCAATACAAGTCCAACAACGATGTTCTTCCAGCAGTGCTCTAACAGCATTCACATGCACATCATCACTTGCTGATTGCGGTCTGCCAGCTCCCCGTTTTTGACGGAGGTCTTCCCTTCCTGTGCGACATACATTACCCACCTAGCCACGGTACGATGAGGTAAAGTCTGCTACCACAGGCTTCCAAAATTCTGTATGATACTGTGGAGCACAAATACCTCTTGCCACCTGAATTTTAATGAAGCATATTTGTTCGTATTTGCTAACCATATTTAGAGCACTATAGGTAACAACCTACAATTAAAATTACTAAAAATGTCTTATTAAATAAAACTATTGTCTTCAAACTCCCAGCCAACAAACATTAGATGCTCTTATTTTTCATTGCCATCAGCTTACATTATTTACCGCTGATAGTGCCAAATGCAAGCAGTGTTGCCACTAATTTTTGAATGACCCATGTAGTATATTACAAGTAGTTGTTCACTCACCGTTACGTCGTATATCTGTGTTTTTATTTAAGTTTGAGTGAAAATATCGAAAGATAATCTGAATATAAATGTATCACATACAACTCAGCTGATGGTTCAGTTAGCCTTACACAAGCGGTGTTGGTGTATTCTGGTACTTAATTTATTGTAATTTGTCCTTTAAAACTGTTTTATTATATTAATATTATAATAACTATATATTAAATATAGGTATATATAAGAAATAAATTCAATACTATAGTGAAAATGTGCAAATAAAATAAAACAAAACTTACAAATTTTGAGGAATTTAGTGACAAAGTTTATGTTACCACTTGAGGGAATTAAAGTCAGACTTCCAAAATATAAATATAAAAATATAAATCCCTTATTGCACCTATAAATTGGGAAAGTGCTGTTTTAGCAGAAACGAGCCCATGTTTGTTATACCTAAATTACGTGTTCAAATTGATTTTGAAAAAAAAAACTTAAATAATAGAGATTAGTATTTTGATGACCTATGTATGATGTACGATGTATTAAAAATACTGCTAAAAATTCTGTTAAAATCAGAACCTCTAATAATAAATAATGGATTGAGGCTAGATGTGTATCACCCATATTCTTCTGTTTCTTTATCGACCACCTAAATTAGTAAATGTGAAACTGAAACAAGATGAACTAATTAGTAGAAATACATCCGTAAAGATATTTTAATATGCAATAATGCAGGGAGAAGATAATTTTAAAATATTTATATAGGACAAGATTTGGAAATGAGTTGCTCCACCCATTGAATTTCGTTTGTACCTCTGTTCCTACCGGGATGTTTCCTGGCAGGGAGAGGTGAGGTAAGTGGAGAGACGAAAACAGAGCGCAGGGTCCTTAACAGCTACAGACTGAAACTCACACAACCGGCTTCCCTCCCTCGTGCGTGCTTATACATCTCCTAAAAGCCCGGGACGTGGAGACACTTTCCCCGATCCTGGGAATATAATTATTCTTCCCAGCATTCACTTAACCTGGCGAACCCCACAAATAAAACCCTTGGATCAGAATGTCGGCCACGGGAATCGAACTGACCATCTTTTGAATACGCTTGTGTTCAGTGTGTAAACTATCTCAACTTGAAACAGAATATAAGTTAAAAACATCTGCAAGCAAAACGAGGATAGTGGCATTATAATATTTATAGAGTAAACATTTTGTGTTATCTAGATTAATAATAATAATAATAATAATAATAATAATAATAATAATAATAATAATAATAATAATAATAATAATAATAATAATAATAATAATAATAATAATAATAATAATAATAATAATAATAATAATAATAATAATAATGATGATGATGAAGATGATCATGAGGATGACGACGATGATGATGATGACGACGATGATGATAATGATTATGATGATGATGATGATTGATGATTGATGATGATGATGATGATGATGATGATGATGATGATGATGATGATGATGATGATGATGATGATGATGATGATGATGATGATGATGATGATGATGATGATGATGATGATGATGATGATGATGATGATGATGATGATGATGATGATGATGATGATGATGATGATGATGATGATGATGATGATGATGATGATGATGATGATGATGGAAAATAACAGAAGTTATAACATATAATTTACTTTTACTGACTTCAATGAACACAGTTCCAAATACAGACAGAAGCTTAATAAACTGAATACTTATCAGGCAATTTAAGATGCTAGAAGGTATGACAAGTACTTTTTGACATTTTTTAAGATCAGATCCTGAAGGATGAAACATTAACATTTTATAAAATAAATAATTGTATATATTCAACAATAAATAGTTGTATATATTGTATATGTTCAGAAGTGAACCTTGGTAACCTATGGTAATATATGGAGGAGACAAAAAGTAAGATATAGTCATCCACAAAGTTAAACGATGTACAAGAACAGATTGTAAACGTTGTTTCACAATGAAAATAATTTGTTACTTCTGTTATGAATACAATAGATATACATATAGTATTGCAAACCTGTCACATAAAATAGAAATAATATGATTTGAAGATATGCATATGCATATCATTTTAAGCATAAAACTGTTTGTTTACATTTTGCACTTTTTTTTGTTGTAATTTACGTCCCACAACGTTAAGTCATATCAGACGGTGAATGATTTGGGTAATATGATGCTTATATGAGTCCAGAGTCCATGGAGCTTACAGTTACCCAACATTCGCCTCGAACGATAAGGGAAAACGCCGGAAAAAAAACCTTATCCAAATAATTCACCCTGACCGAGATTCGAACGCGGGACCTCTTGAACGTGAAGCAGACAGCCCAATGCGGGCTTTTGTACATTAATTATACATAATACTTATATATACATATACATTATTTCTCTGGATGAACAAATTATTTCATTAAGGCATGTATGTAATGAAAATTACCGAAAACATTTCGAAGCGTGGAGATTAGGTATGTCCTTTATACTTGCCGCTCCTCTCTCGGTGGTTCGAGTTTCTCTGTTCATATTGTTTCCATGCGCGCACGAGAAACAAGGACCCTTAGAATTTGTAAAGAATAACCAAGTGTTAGACAAATTGAGTTATTAGTAACGGATACCGCTTATAGAATAAAAAGTTATGTTAAATAAATTGTATTTTAAATGTGGTGTGTATTTTTGCGCAGAGCGTTTTCATCTGTTTTCTAGTTATACAAGAACACAAACGTTGGTCTCGTAGCTCAGTCAGTAGAGCACCTGCCTGCCATTCGAGGGGTCCTGGGTTCGATTCCCGACTGGGGGGGGGGGGCTTCTCCAATCAAAATGATTCCCCATCTTCCTCAGTTTGGAATTATGAATGAGAATGATACAACCCAACGTCTGCGAGGCAACACCATCGTGATATGTTCCAAAGGAGAACAGCCGCCGATAGGAACATTGCAGTTAAAGCTGCAATACAAAAAGAACAAAAGACTGTCGAGTGATCAGCGTTACAGATTCGGTTCCCGCGAGTATTGTGAGTTATTCTATAACTACAGCTATTCCCTATCTCATACAGGGTCTGTAAATATGAAGCGAATCTGAGTGTGATTAATTAAGGACGGATTTCTATAACCTAACATAGCTTAAATATGTCCTAAAAGACAAAATATATTACCTTTACAAACCTAATAAAGTTATTTTTCATATTATGTTAATTCGCAACTAAACTATAATGAATAAATTTTGTTCATTCATAAACATTGTTCATGAATTTCGGCAGTAAAAAGAACTTCTCTACTTATTAATTCAGCAATTTATGGATTTGTAGGTTTAAAAGGACCTAAATTAGAGAAGAATAATGATTGTAATTTAAGAAAAGAATAATTAACAGAAATAGAATATTCATACCTGGGGGTTGGATTTTATCAGCAACAAAATTACATTGAATAACAATCTGCATTTCTAGGTTGTCAAACTGGAAGCCTCTTCAATTGACAAGGAATGTTCTTATATCTGGATAAACTAAGTTCCACATCACGTAAGGTTTTAGGAACATATTTGAAGTAAGTTAATTCATCTGGGGAAAATTCCGGTTCAGAATCTTCAAACTTTGCTTCAAGCCCACCTCTACGAACTTTTGCTTGAAGGAACCTTCAAAAGCAAGTGGACAGTGCTGTTGGCGACTTTTATACCGAGACAATGTTGGTTTATTTTATTTCTGATGGATGCTGACAAAAATATAATAATCCCCAAAATATGACCAAAATATGACTTTACCATATAGATAAATAAGCCCAAATATGACCAAAGATCTCAAAAATTGAGAAACATGGCTTTTAAAACGCAATAAAACTTGTATAATTTTTATCAAGAAACATGTTTTACTTACTTGAAACTCAGATTATAGGCTTCATAAAAATAGTACATGTCATAGGAATATGCCCCTCAGTGATTAATAAAAGCAAAAGGAGGCTAGCATATTACCTTTAGACCACGAAGGACATAACTTTTCTAATTTCTTTAATTTTAACTGTGTTAATTACTTAATCAAATATTTTAGATTGTAAGGATCCATATTAGGTGATAAGGATGTGTCTGCAGTACATCTGATACCACAGAAAGAAGGGAAAGTGAAGGTGAAAAGAGAAGAAGTAAGAAAAACTCACAAGTCATATAGTCTTCATATACTAACTGAATGCACTTAACAGCTTTTACTTGCATTGCTGCACTATTGATCTAGAATTAAATGTTGTCATGAAAATGTTTTCCTTCAAACGATTTACTGTGTAACGACACAAATCCTTCCATTTACTACTCGTAAAATTGTTACTATATGTGCTGCTGTAAAATTGTTACTATATGTGAATGACCTAATGAACATATCTGCATATACTTCATATTTGGTGAACTTTCAAGGGTATCTCTAAGAAGAGTGGTTCATCCTTTCAGTGAAGTATTTCTTACAAATGTCTTACCTCAGAAATTTATACATCTGTACCCATTGATGTCATGAAGCTTAGAGATATCATGTCATGCCTTCATTAGATTCTGCTTGTTCATCTTCATCACCTGAAGTATTTTTGTTAATGTCATAATATTAAGATGTTATGTGAAAAGAAAGAAAATGCTGCATTTAAGTAAACGTTGTTAAGTAACAAATTCACTATGACTTACCATGGTAAATTTGATTTACCTCCTCTGAAAAAAATACTTAACACAATGTTAACATTTCTAAGATTCTATCTGTTCATGTTAATAGTGATATAAGTTCCTTTTACTCTGCAATTATTGTGAATTTATAATATATTTTTGTAAATGTTTAATTGCTAATTTCTGACACTTCCAGTTTTGTCATTTAACAGGTTTTACGGACGAGCATCTCATTTATAAAATTTAGCATTTTACTTTTACAATTAAAATGTAATGTTTTACTTTAAATTTCATTAAAATTGTCTTATCTTTTTTAATCACAAATTTCCAAAAATGCTCCACTTATGTTGTTGGAGTGGGGTAATTATCTTGAAAAATTTTACGTCGCACCTTTGGAGGATATTGAACTTAACTTGTCTACCTCTTTATACATGGTAGAAAAAGTAAAAATTATTATTTAATATCTCTAAATATGCAGTATCTTAAGACGTGTCTGCCTCCTTAAGCTTTATCACCAATCAAGAACTACAGATAGGGTCAGTTTTGTACCCGATATTTTGTGTGAGAGAAGCAATTTCGCACTCTTTCTCTTTTTCACAGCTGTATAACGTGTATTTTAATTATTTTAAATGCACATGTATTTACGTCAAAGTGACGGAAACTGATTCTCCGGTGTTTGATTGCCTGGCATCCTCAATAGACTGGAGCAGATGTGTTTTAAACACAGATTTTGCATGCATGCATTGCATCAAAAGTGTGTTTGCGCGCGCACGTGTTATTATTGCATGATTTGACAATAACATTCGGCTTGATACTTAATGGATGAAGATACGGTTAAACAAGCCCCGTGTTTAGTTAATAGTGGTTGGTTAATATTGGTTTACAAATAATCCACTTGGGTCTCTGTTTCCCTAGCCGGTGATGGTAATTAGAATGGACCATGTGAAGTGGACAGTGTAAACTAATAAATAAACACGGCAATCGAACAAACAGATAGGCAGGTAGTAACAGAACTGGCTTGCCTCCTCCCTTACCAGTTTCAACATCAATATTTCAACATGGAGTAATCATATCAAGCTATAGGTAACCTTCGCTGTGTAAACTGTTACTACACATGCCTGCACATTGTTTCCAGCATCCTCTTGTTGATAGCGCTTTTACGTGAGTATGTGTGTGTGTGTGTGTGCCGTTGCTCATTTATACTGAGCCTTCAAGCGTAGGGAACAGTTACAATTTACTGCACGCTCCATCAACGATAAGGCGTCGAGGACGTTTCCATAGCAATGAGTAAAGTGTGTACTAAACCTCATGATTTTATTTCTAGGGCAACATTCTTTGAAAAATTACGCAATAATAACATTCATTTTTTCTCTACAGGCTATAAATTGAAATCCCCTAGTTAATCTGTTCGGTATTTTAGGACTGAAAGATAATCGAATTGATGATTGGTGGATTGCCAAATTATGACGATATCGAATATCAAAGAAGCTTTATGAATTCTTCATTTGGGTTGTTAAATCTAGTTTTAAGTTAATTTAAAAGATAAATTCCCAACCGTAACACGATAATTCTTCTCCCAAGGCGTAATCTTGGACAGATGTCTTTCTTCTCTTCCAGAAATGACTTACAATGTGATATGAATTACTTAATTTATTTTTAAATATATTTGTTTTAAGACAAATATATCACAACTTAAGATAAGTATTTATATCTATGACACCACAAACCATAATTTTGATTTAAACTACTTAAGTGAACTAAAATCAAATTAAAGCAAATTCTCCTTTAAAATTAATAAATTCTTGTTTAAATTCGCATAGAAACTTATAGCACAAATAAATGGATAAACTCTCAAATGTACTCACTCTTTAAGCGCCCTTTTTCTTTAAACGATCAAGCTAACACATTTTAAGACTTTGCTGTATGAAGGTCAAGCCTAACGTCCCCGCGAAATTGTATGAAGATTATTCTGTTAACACAATCATTTTATTAAACCCTTATCGTCTTTATGCACCTGTCTATTCTCTTTGACGATCAAAATCATTCGCTCACGCCTTACGAAGAAGACTTTATTTTTTCTTCACCACGTTGACATGTTGGCATGTTTGCCTTTTTATGAGTCTTTCGTAGCAACCTATAGAAACATATTATTTATTTTTATAATTTCACTTCCTAGGCTTACTTTAAACATTATAACAGAACATTCTTAAAATAATGTTAAATTTTAAATAACTTATATTATAAAACAAATAAACACAATGATTGTCTCTTCCAGGGCTGAATCCAAAAACAACAATTACAGGGCTGTAAGCAAAACACTTAAACACATGTATTAAATACTCTATAGTTCCATGACAACGTCCGGAGTGTAGACCTAGCACTTTCAACTATGCCCATGACGGGGCGCTCCCAAGAATAGAGAGAGGAGAGGATTTAAGGTGGCTGGCCGAACGTCAGGGACGATACCAGGATTCCTCACAAGTATAGAATGATACTTCCCAGTGGCGGTTTGAACTGGCTCCTCTCCTTCCTGCTGACTTTCACGTCTTCTAAGGGACCCGGGTCTCGTACACCTCCCCTAATCTGGAAAACGAGAATTTACAAAGAGCAAAATGCCTATCATGCACTCCAAAATTCCCGCTGATACTTGAAACTCTACTAGTCATTCAGAATGAAATGTGAGAGGTAAGGTGAAAGAACCATGCTGCAAATTTACTTTCAAGACACTTATGCCCGATTTCACCAACAGATGTTAAGACTTAACACGGGTTTAACAATAGTTATAACAAAAATTGCATTTCACCAATAAGTGTTAGCTTAAAACTCGTGTTAAATCTCTTGTCAAACTAACAAGTCAAATTTCTAATGTTAAGTCCTTAACAATTGTAAATAGTCAAGATGGTGGGCGTGAACACAGATGTTGTTGTCGATTTGCTATATTTAAGACCGTGTAAATGACAATCCTAATAGAGTACGCCCTATGAGGAGAAATTATTTTGAGGAGCTATCAGAAGAAAATTTTCTACGGAGGTTTAGTCTGTCCAAACAAGTTGATATGAAGGTTACTGCGGAAGTACAAGAGAACATGCATCGAAAGGAATATGTCGATCTCGCCTTTGCTTCAAGTATTAATAAGTTCGTGATTTTATAATTCATTGAATTATGTGGATAATACACTCTCCACCTCCCATCTTGAAACGTTCAAGTCACTTGTCACTTGTACTTCTTCACACCTCGTTTTAAATTTACGTAATACTGAAGAAGATGTTTCGTGTTTCTAGTACTGACACATACATTTGAATTAAATTCGTTTCCAATTTTTCCCACGTGACATCTTTCTCTTTTACATTCACTGCATCGGTCCTCCTATTTTCTACGATATCCTTATACTTCGTCACCAATACAATTAACAATTCTTTCTCCATCGATGAGAAATTTAAATCACGGCTTTTGTTTACGATTTTGTTTATCCGCCATTTTGTTAGCTGTGTGCAAACGAAAATTGAAATGCAAGAAATTTAACAGCTTTGTTAGCGCTCTTACAATTGTTACGTTACATTTTTTAATGTCGATTTTAACATCTGTTGGTGAAATCGGATTTTAGTGTCTTATACAAATATAATTTTATATATCATTTAATATCTATTTTAGTGTTCCAGTTATTACATTTTAAAGCTGGGTTTTATTTTCCTATACCATGATCCATAACAGCTGTTTTTAAAATTAATCATCATCATCTCCATCAAGATGGAGACCTGTTTCAGTTTAGAAGTCATCCTCCCATCGGTCTCTAGATCTTCCCATATCTCTACTTCCTGTAGGTTTACATTGCATTGCCTGTTTTGATTATTCTGCATCGTGAGTATTTAGTTGTGCTAATTTGTTTGTAATTCTTAATTTTACTGCTTAAGTTAAATATTATGAGCTTTTCTCTGATATGTTCGCTTTTCATATCATCTGTAAGGGAATATCCAACAAAGTATCTAAGAAATTTCATTTCCACTGTTTCTGCCATTCTTCTTTCCTTCCTGGCCCAATTCTCTGAGGCATAAGACTAGATGGGTGCTGTAATCATCATAATAAATTTTACTTTTCATACATTTTTCATAGTCAAACGAAACATCACATCCGAAACAATTGCAATGCTAAACCTGCTCTATTCTTTTACTATCGATAATTACTTTTTACCTTTTTGGGTATGCAAGTGAACCCATTAATTTCGTCTTCTTTACCGATATATTTAACTTATAAGTTTTCAATATCTTCTCGAGTCGATCATCAGCAAATAGACCGTGTGAAATAATCTGATTATAGTGTGGAATTCTATATTCTCGTGTTATTCGTAAGAAAATAATTTTTAAGTGTGGCCTTGGTAGAAGTCCAATATTTTAAGTTTTGCATTGCTTTAAAATTTATAATTCAAGCACTATTGAGCAGAAAAATTCATAATAATTTAACTGCTTAAGTTGTTTTGGAAACTATATGGCAAACTTCAGTGTTGCATAAATTATGTTAAACATACTGAAAAATTGAATGTGCTGAAAAAAGATTATTTCCAAAGATCACATTCTTCAAAATGAACACCTTATTTTCGTTTTTAACCTAGTTACACACACAGACACACACACACACACACACACACACACACACACACACACACACACACACACACACACACACACACACACACACACACACAGACACATACACATTATATATATTAATATAAATGTAAACATATTTTTAAATAATTAAATAGAAAAGCACATTTTTTACAAGATTAATACCACACTTCAGTTCTGCATTCCCTTAAAACGAATGACAACAGTGACAATTTGAATGATTTAAAACAGATAATCCAGACATGGTCACAAAAAAGGATTGGTCGAAATAAAACGCGATTTAAAGAAATTTGTACTTTTATGTAGAATGTTTTCGCCTATTGCTTAAAGTTCACGATTATACATATTTCTACAAAATCTTTCCGAAGGTTATTGCCATAAATTTGAGATGAACATTTTAGTTGTCATGTAAATACACTTCAAAAACTATTGGTCTGAACCGTATTTCAACCCAGCAGCTTGGATTCAGTAGAAATAAAATGTGTAGTGTGTAACGTTCGCGTTTACTACATACGGCACCGCAGGCTGTGATATTGATGATACATAAAATGAAGATGGAGCACCGGTGGAATGAGATGGCTGGGGGGGGGGGGGGGGCGGATCTTTGAGAAAACCCGCCACAGTGCCATGTTTTCTACCACAAATCTAACTTTGCGGTCGCCTGGTATCGAACCCCGGCCGCCTTGGTGAGAGTCGAGCAGTCTAACCACTCAGCCACGGCGTGACCTGTGGATTTAATAGACAGCACTTACTGAGGTACCCAGGATTAACATTTATGCAAAAGTCATCCGGAATGAAGAGTACTTCTCCCGGAAATTTCAAGATATTTTATTTGTCGTGAACATACCTTAAATCTTTGGGATTTTAATCACAATCGTTAGCTCCACTTTTTAGAAAATCAAACATTTCGAAAATGTAAAAGGTAGTTTAAGTGGGGGAGTTTCTTAAAATTTTCGTGTTGCATTCTTGGAATATAGTGATCATAAATTCCAAATTTGGTGTTTAACCCATATTTCGTTTATGCTATTCACTGTGTATACCACGGTTAAGCATTCGAATCTTTTGTAAAATACGTTCTTATATAACGAATTACCAAACATACACTTCCAGTGACATCTGAAATTTAATTTTTGGGTGAAAGTAATACTTTCTTTGCTTACTGCATACGAACCGAACGGGATGGCTCAGGCGGTTTCGTCTGCAGCCCGCAATTCGAGAGGCTCAGGTTCGTTTCCCGTGGCTAGCCTACCTGACCCTTGAGTCGTTTGGGAGGTTTTCTTGGGCCGCCAGGCGAATGCTGTGTAGGTTAATTACATCTCTCGAATTCCTGTTCCTCCATTTTACCTCCATTATCATTTCATATCTTTTATCTGGTGGTCTCTTTCAGGGTAGAAGTGTCGGTGGATGATGGTATGCTCCTGGTAAGCATCTTCGTGCTCCGGTGGGAGAGGTCTTCGGTCTCCAACCTAGAGTGCCGCTTCAGGACCATAGTAGGAGGGATGTTGGTTGTGCAAGTAGGCAATTTTCCGATCTCTGGCATGTCGGTCTCCGGTCCTCGAGCCTGCTGTTGGATCGCGGCGGGAAGGATGCCAGTGTACAAGACTGCCAGATATCCCTGAGTTCCGCAAGGCGGCCTCCGTTTTCCGAGCCGGCCTGGCGGATGTTTCGGAGTCATGGTGGGAGGGATAAAATAAAAATAAAATAAAATCTGCATATCTAATAGCCCGGTTTCTGGAACCTATATCAGGCTTTATTATGTAAACTTCATTTTTAACGTTATTAATTTTTAAATCATATTACACAGAACAATTTACAAATTTTGCAGATATAATCTACTTCCTACCTTAACGAACTAACTAAACCTACAGATTACTGGATTCCAGTAACCTTACAAATCTATTCATCTAACCTATCTAAAACAGTCTTTCTTCTACTTTATTTCTACATCAACAATGTAAGTCAAATCTGCATTTCTACTACAGCTTTAATTCTTATAACAAGCTACGAAAGACTGTTTCCTACAATTTTAAAATTTCCTCTTCTGCAACTGGTATCCAAAACTTCCTCCTACTGGTATCCATCTCCTAAAGGAACTGGCATCAGTAGATGGAGCTGGTTCGTCAGTTCCAGACATCCGGGTTGTCATCTTTCCGCTTCTGCAAAATCAGTTTTATCTGTCCGCTCTGATACTCTCCATATATATCCTCTGGCTCTCCTGGGATTCACGTCCCTTCTATGGTTTCTGCTCCTCTTTCCGATATCCATAATTGGTGTCTTCTATTTATCGGTTGTGCGTCTTAAATTAGATCTTCTCAAGTCTGATAATTTATCCTTTCAGTTTCTCTTGGTCCTATTTCCCTCCGACGACCTCTTAAGTAATATTCGTTTCTCATAGATTGAAATGTTCCTACATTTCTTTCTTGAAGTATTTTGTCGCGGGTCGTATATTCCTCTAACGCCTTAGCGGATATTATCTAGGACATATTTTTTAAATTTGCATAATCTTCTGCATCTCTTTAGATGTTCTATAAACATTTCCTTGAAGTTTCCTTCGACCGTCTTCTACTAGTTCATTATATTTATTGCACTCCAAAATAGCATGTTCATGATAATCTAAACAGTTACATTGCTCACATAAATCTGAGTTCTTCTTCCCTATTCTTTTTAAATATACAGTATATGGGACATGCCCTGTAACAAAGTGAGAAAATTCTTTTCTTGGTTTTATGTGTTCCAATGTTGGCCTCTCTTTAATGTCCGGAAGTAAATCATGTACTCTTCTTCCTACGTGTGTATTATCTCACTTTTTTCGGTGGGAGGGATGCCGGTTGTACTGGACTGCCAGGGAGTTTCAAGCTGGTAAATGGTATGAACGATGCCCTCTGAATGTCTTACTCCTTGGGTCGGCTGCCCTCTCTTTCCTTTCTCCTCATCCTTCCACCCGGGGATTCCCCACTTGAGGCATAGGTGCTGACGTGCCAAATCCTCTCCGTAAAATTCTATCCTAACTGTCCTAGTGCATACGAGATAAAGAAATTAAAATGACATTCGCTTTCAAAACAACTTCGTTTTCAACTTCCCACAGATGAAAGAAAATAGATGAGGACATTGAAGGTGAAGAAAAAGTGGGAGAGCGATGAAAAGAAGGGAATAAGATAGTGAAACAAGAGATAAACAGTAAGAAAAAGAGCAATCTGAGACAAAAATGTCACTTCGATGTTTTCATTGGAAGTAGAAAACTCATACTAACGTGTTTACAGTTGAGTGAATGAAATTGTGTCAATATATTGGTTTTACTTTCTTGCCCCGTATCTAGTAGCTAGAGAAAGTATTGCATTCTCTCTAACAAGTTCCGTATAGATATGTTACTGTAAATATTTTACTGAATATAACAAATTCTTACAAAAACTGCTCTGTGCATGTGTGTATGAATTTTTAGACAGTATAAGCCCAAAATGGGATATTCTACACGTACCAAACCTGATATTTAGATTTAGCATCATCTAAGAGTGCGACACAAAGATTTTGAAAACATCATATGAAATCACCTGAAAATAAATTGAAAATGTTGAAGTTATAGGAGGGTGATTTACCCCAAATTGTATTTTTAAAAAGTCCTACCGTTTCATAGACGATAATTATCCTCTAACAATACAATTTTATACCTCATAACAGTGTGTTAGGCTGTATGCTGCTTGAGACAAAAATCCTTTTTAGAAAAAGAATAAATAATTTCCACTCAAAAGATAATTTGAATAGATGCATATTCTTCTACAGTAGAAGAAAATTAAATTATTGAAATTATTTTTTTAGCCTCTCACTTGCCAGGATCATAGAACCGTCGGTTAGCTGGAATTTTGTATCGCAGGAGTGCTCTTAATGACAAGTGTGGCCATCGCTTTTAAGCACACTAGAGTAAATATTGAATTCTAGATAAAATTTACATACCGACTTTATCTATGAACAGTACAGTGTCCATGTATGTGAAGAATATAATTCAGAATTCAAAATATTAAAAGTTGAATAGACGTCAATCTCTTGTAAGTAAAATACCTTTCAACCAAGGCAACTAGAGTACTCAGGTAGGCCATTCCGGAGAGTCGCGCTGCCATTGGCTAACGCGCATGACGTCACTGAGAATACAGTTCAACCGCGAGAGTTAAACACTAGCCCCTCAGTATGTGTTATTTAAGCTCTGCTACGTGTAAAATCGGAAGGAATAAACATCCACTTGTGTATTATAATGAAGGTTCTTTCTAGCAGTTGTATTAAGAGTTTAAAACATGTTACTATTCATATGTATTTATTCAGTGTAGCTCAAGAAGATGACGAAGCAACCCATTGAAGATTTTTCTTTGCTGCAAGTTTCCTGATCATTTCTGCCTTCGCTCTTTTGTTTAAGTGCCTAATTCTAAAGAAGGTTCTTGTCCTCACATTAAGAGAGATCACTTTGTGATGAATTTTGGAAAACTTGGAACTTATTATAGAAATTAAGTTTTGCATCACTCCATTACACTTCGCAGGACTTTGTCCATGGAAGCTACAAAATATTACTTCTGTACCTTGTTCTGCCGTTTCAAAACACTGTTTTCTTTCTTCAGGGCTTGCATCTGAGTCTTTAGTCTAATTATTTCCTCTTCAGCAACAACAGAGTGGTCAGGAGCTACCTCCGTGCTGGTCGACGGGTCAAAATTTGTTTTTATGGGAGATAAAGATACTATAGTACACAGCGCCCTCTTTCGCACGGTCCTAACTTCGCACCGGCGATCTCTTGCTGATATTGCCTATTAATAAAAACAGTTTTATTATTATTATTATTATTATTATTATTATTATTATTATTATTATTATTATTATTATTATTATTATTATTATTATTATTATTATTATTATTATTATTATTATTATTATTATTATTATTATTATTATTATTATTATTATTATTATTATTATTATTATTATTATTATTATTATTATTATTATTATTATTATTATTATTATTATTATTATTATTATTATTATTATTATTATTATTATTATTATTATTATTATTATTATTATTATTATTATTATTATTATTATTATTATTATTATTATTATTATTATTATTATTATTATTATTATTATTATTATTATTATTATTATTATTATTATTATTATTATTATTATTATTATTATTATTATTATTATTATTATTATTATTATTATTATTATTATTATTATTATTATTATTATTATTATTATTATTATTATTATTATTATTATTATTATTATTATTATTATTATTATTATTATTATTATTATTATTATTATTATTATTATTATTATTATTATCATTATTATTATTATCATCATTATTATCATCATCATCATTATCATCATCATCATTACCATTATTATCATCATTATCATCATCATTATTATTATTATTATTATTATTATTATTATTATTATTATTATTATTATTATTATTATTATTATTATTATTATTATTATTATTATTATTATTATTATTATTATTATTATTATTATTATTATTATTATTATTATTATTATTATTATTGTTTTTATTATTATTATTATTATTATTATTATTATTATTATTATTATTGTTTTTATTATTATTATTATTATTATTATTATTATTATTATTATTATTATTATTATTATTATTATTATTATTATTATTATTATTATTATTATTACTATTATTATTACTATTATTATTATTATTACTATTATTACTATTATTATTATTATTATTATTATTATTATTATTATTATTATTATTATTATTATTATTATTATTATTATTATTATTATTATTATTATTATTATTATTATTATTATTATTATTATTATTATTATTATTATTATTATTATTATTATTATTATTATTATTATTATTATTATTATTATTATTATTATTATTATTATTATTATTATTATTATTATTATTATTATTATTATTATTATTATTATTATTATTATTATTATTATTATTATTATTATTATTATTATTATTATTATTATTATTATTATTATTATTATTATTATTCCACGCATCAAACTTTTCTTATAAAAAGGAGCGAATAAACTCAGTGTACACATAGAAACAAATCCATAAATGGAATGTGTATCTGATAATTACCTGCAAATTGGTTTTGCTGGTACTTGCTACTACCGCCTCAAATACATCCCCATGCCAATTAGGAATTTTCTATGACGGTACAGCGTCGCCCTTTAATTTTCTTTTCAGCGGCAAGCCTAACAGCTCGTTTTTTAAATCCCGTTCATAGTTTTCGGGCAGGAAGTGATCGGAACAAATCCTTGCATTATTCACATTGACCGGATCAGCCCTTTTACAGCGTAAAACCCACTTGCGCTGTAGTTCTCGATCTTTAGGCAAACAATGGAAAATCACATTCGTAGTTTTATACGAAGCATGATTGCTTTCAGCAACAACGCAATGGTTTTCATAATGTTACGACAAAAAACACAGCCAATAACTACAATAGTTCATAAACAACTGCATCTCGTTTATTTCATCAGAAGGATTGTAGAATTTGCATGCATCAGCGCCTTATCTTATCTTATAATGTGCAATCATAATATTGCATTACGCACATTCACGTGTAAGCAATCTTGCGTTGTATTCTCAGTGACGTCACGCCCCTCAGTCATCAGTGACAGTGTTTTGCGCGGGAAGGCGGGAATGGCCTGCCCTGAGAGTACTCAGAGTACTCCCTTTCAACGACGCGAGAAGATTTTCAAAAGGATGTTTCCCCCCATACAAAACCGTCACAAATCACAATTTATTAAATAATTTTTTTATTTGTTCCATTTATATCCCGCCTTTAACTGCAATGATCATATCGCCGGCCGTTCTCCTTTGGAAATGCTCGAAGATATTCTCGTAACCGTTGGATTTCTAATCATTTATACTTCCAGACTCTGGGGAAGATTAGGAATTATCTTGGTCGGAGAAAAATCCCCTTTCCCACCACCGGGAATCGAACCCGGGGCCCCTAGTACGGCAGGCAGGTGTTCCACGAACTGAGCTACAGGGCCAGCTCTAGAGAATATTATATGGAAAATAAAGTGTTCTTATGTCTTTAACTTTCTGTGAAGTCATCTATACTCGAAAGAAATTTCTTACAGTTTTGTATGATTAGTAATGGTTAAGCCGTATACTAAAAATGTACACTAACGAGGTGAAAATATTTTAAATATATAGTTTGTTGTAAAACACCTCTTTTTTCAAATCTAATTCTAAGTTAGAACTTGGCTGAATATAAGGAATTTCTCTTTAGCTAATACTATTCCTTATCCTCCCTAGAGTTCAAAAGGATGATTAAAAATGTAAAGTGTGTGTGTGTGTGTGTGTGTGTGTGTGTGTGTGTGTGTGTGTGTGTGTGTGTGTGTGTGTGTGTGTGTGTGTGAATTTAATGTAATAGCTATAACTAAAAACCATTTAAAGATTAAATGAGTGAACATCACTGCCAGTGAGCAGTTGTTCTAAAATTAAAAAGCCCCCGATACAACCGGAAATGTAAACAGCGCTATATAAATGACGGGTAGCATGAACATTTTAAGAGACGTCTACTACTATTGCCTTGGATATTTCAATAATTTGTTGTTTTGTAAAGTTTTGTCAGTATTCATTTGTTTCTCGCGAAAAATCCTGGAATTTCAAAGCCAGTAAGACGATCCAGTTTTTAAAATGTGTACATCGCTTCAGCTTGCTGTATTCTCTTTGCACGTAGCAAGTTTAGGGTATAGGATGGTCAACACAATTGAACACCTCGCACACAATGAAACTACATTGATTTATTGTGGCAATACGCCCAAGAGAAATAGATGAAGTAAATGAACCGTAGGAAGCCACAGGTAAACAGACCGCGGAGTCGCGCAGAAGTGGCTAACAAGAGCTGAGAGATCATTCCTGATCCAGGAACTTTGATTTGGTGCTGGGAAGGATTCGGGTGGGTGTGGGAATACTTCAAAAGTATACAGTACTTATATTATATTTACTTATTTTATTCATAAAGTTCAGAAAACTTTCATTAAAGCTATGTGAATAAGCTAAACAGCACTTTTAGAAAGCTCATCTGGTGTTTCTGACGAGGTTACGCCTCATCCGAAATAATTTGTTCCCTAAGCCTTATTTTGCGTACATGTTACTATATAAATAAGTGCTTCTGAATATACTAATTCCAAACGGTCGTTGCTGTTAACATTATATTTGAAGATGTTTCATTTTAACATTAATGTGGAATCCTGCCCTGTGGCGTAGTGGACTAAGTCGTCATGCTTTGGTTCCCTGCCACGGAATGCACTCTGGATCGATCCCAACCCTGGGGGGGGGGTTAGGATTTCAATTCCCCGGTATAGGACCGGTTCCCATTCATCATTATGAGGAAAGTGAGGAGCTATGTGCGCTAGGTAGTGAACCCGATCTAGTAAACCAACTTTCCGGCAGGGGACGGGGTCCGAGATACTGACCACTTCTCCATCTTCTATCGGTCGGATGATTGCCCACCTCTACCTTGCAAATGTAGGCGTGTGGCTGGCAGTCGGGTTGGCAGGGTTTGGCCCACTTGGAACTGTTACGCCAAAGGTTGACATTTTTTAGTTATTTATATCCATGATATGTTTGTTATATGCAGGGCCTTTTTCAGCCGGAACACACGTGAATGCGTTCCGGTAAACATTTACAAACTCCAGTGGAATTTAAAATTGAAATTACCGTTCATATTGAGTGTAAGAGGTTGCATTCTGTCATCATCGTTAATTCAGTAGTATATACAGTAATACATTAAGGCATATTAAAGTATTTAAAAGCGGAAAAGTGGTCCATACTATCGTAATGCTGTAGCAGCAGTTCAAAACCTGAAGTTCAGATAAATCAATTTGGAGAAGAGGTCATCAAACCGATCCAATGTGAATCGCTCTCTTGAACCTAAACAGTTTCAAAGCTTCTAATACAAAGACTGGAAAATATTCTTTTGTCTAAAGAAGATACATTGTTGCCAGAATAGACATAAGTGTTGTATCCAGCATGTTGGCTCACAGAGTCAAAGAAAATGTGACTTTTAGTGAGAATAAAGTGCAAAATTTGTGCAAGAGACTTAGGACTCCAGAGAGAGAGGTTCTGTGGGGCTATCGTGAGTTCATGATTCAGTACTACTGAGTGTGAATGCGGTTTCTCTCTGATGAACCTAGTTCTCACACCAACAGGAGCATCTCTGCAAATCAAGACCTTAATCACATTAATGTTCATCAAGCTGGTTGGTCCTCTTCTGCGTGCTTTCCGAACTTTGCCATATGTCAATTCCTGGATCCAGCAAGGCCGACATGTAGTAACTGTCACTAAGAGCAATGAAAGAGCACGTGCAGATGATAGTACCAACGTGATGTGCCCTGTTTGGAATTTCTTGTAGTGTAAGGTATGAAGGTTTGACACATTTAAGCCCATGATATTGTTGTACAATGTGATCGAGTGAGAGAGTTATGTATAGAAAACTTTTTGCAAGCATTACGATTAAGAAAACATATTTACACAGTTAGGGAGCTCCCTCATTCTTTTTGTAGTCAGACTGTACATCTAAAAGTTGTGGGCATCTATTACCCTATAAGGGAAGCGATGAAAAGCTTTCAATTTACGTTTACCTATTTCAGAATTCCGTCTCTCTCTCTCTCTCTCTCTCTCTCTCTCTCTCTCTCTCTCTCTCTCTCTCTCTCTCTCTCTCTCTCTCTCTCTCTCTCTCTCTCTCTCTCTCTCTCTCTCTCTCTCTCTCTCCTCTCTCTCTCTCTCTCTCTCTCTCTCTCTCTCTCTCTCTCTCTCTCTCTCTCTCTCTCTCTCTCTCTCTCTCTCTCTGGGCACTAATAACAAAAGCAGTTGAGCGCACCTACTACTACGTCTACTGTTACTACTTTTACTACTACTACCCTTTTTTTGTAATTTACCTCCTCCAACGTTAAGTCATATCGGACGATGAATGAAATGGGTGAAATGGTGCTCAAATAAGCCCTGAGTACGTGGAACTTAGAGCTACCTGACATTCGTATTTCAATATAAGGAAAATCCCGAAAAAAACCTTATCCAGGTAACTCACCCTGACCGAGATTCGAACTTGGACCTCTTGAACGTGAGGCGGACGCGCTACCGTCTACGCTACCGAGGCAGGGTACTACTGTCCTCCACAGGAGAGATAGTCTCCGAGGCCTGAGACTCAGGGGGTTGGCGAAGGTTCCCACATCCTCCTAGACAGGTTTATGACACCTTATGTCAACACAGTTACAGACCATTCAAAAACATTCTGTCGCTTTCTACTTTTGTGAATGAATCTTCTCGGTTTTAGTGTATAGAGTGAATAGGGCGCATGTTTTTTAACTATCTTCTCCTTGTGTAGCAGACGTTCTCTGCCACACACATTCGCTGTCCTTGTCCCACTGTGTAAGACAGCACATATCTTCCAGGGACCTTCTTTGCGTTGCAGGACTGTACCCTCGTTCTATCGCTATTTCTCATTATATTTATTCTGTTTTAACTTGTGATCATATCGCGATATATCTGTTATGCGATACCTGTGCTCGATGTCACTTAGCTCTTTAGGTCTATCTTGCTTCGTCAGGTTCCCCAGAGACCTTAGTGCTCAAACAACTGTATATCTGCTTCAATGACGGGTAGATGGTATTAAACTACCCTCCAATGCACTTGCTTTGAATACCTACTAACGGATGGCAACACATTCGCCATTGCCATCTGTTTTCTTTTTGACTAACGCTAGACTTTGGGAACCTGGGACCTGGTAATAAATTTCCAATCTGTTACTTGCCTTGGTGACTGAACGTAACCATGAATATAAATAGAAAGGAAAAGTGTAATTGATCTGATCTGTCCACGGATTTGAGCCTGTAACCTCCCGAATACAGGTCACTGATATACTATTGAGTCATCCTACTCGTTGATATTCTTTATTTTCTCAATAACAACTGAAATAAACTTGATTAAAATATCATGTGGTTACATGATGTGGTCATCCTACTCGGTGATATTCTTTATTTTCTCAATAACAACTGAAATAAACTTGATTAAAATATCATGTGGATACATACTGACATAAATAATTAAATGCATGTTTACAACAATTCATTAAGTTTTCTTTATTCTTGTTGAATTTTATGTATTTTACTATACTTAGTAAGCATATGAAGTATACGAAGTTTATTTTGAAATTTTGCAGTTTATGTTAAAGAAGTTTATGTAACATCAGCCATTTTAACATATTTGTTTTCATTTGTTTTAATTTGAAATACTGTCTTCACTTGTGATTTCCTGTAAGATGTATGGTAATTCAAAGTCAATATATGTTTCATAAAAAGATTTGTTGTAACTTCAAGCTCCTGTAACCTATTTGTCTGCAGTGAAGTGTGTAATGAAACAATTTTTCAAATGTTTATCTTAATTAACCTATTGGATATAACAATAAGAGCTTTTTAAATACAGTTTGTAGAATCTTCGGTAAAGAAAGTCATGTGAAAATATCATATAAGATATTTTTGGTTTCCATTACAATAATTACCAGCATCAAACATCGGATGCGGTTCCTCTTACACACTGTATGTAAAACAGTTTTTCCTTGCTAAGAAAATAAATGCAAGGTGAATGCCATACCATGGTAGAACATTCAATCTCCATGTAAATGCTATCCTACATAACGTTAACAAATTTAGAGATTTATGGAAGGGTAGTGTGGTAACACCTTGTTACATAATACCGAAGATGTGTGACGACAAATTTTGTAGTTACGTAATGATTTTTCAGATAAATAAACATTTGACACGAATACCGCACTGACTTAATTCTAAGATAATACATTTTTTTTCACAACTGCTATTGGGCTATTACCTAGGAGCTTTCTTTTTCTGCTCCGTAGTAAAAGCTATTACATCACTGTCATCTCAACTTCACATGAATATGAATGGGAAACAAACAGCAGTTAGCCGTGGCCGAGCGGTTAGACCGCTTGACTTTCAACAAGGCGGCACGGGTTCAATCCTAGGCCACCGCATGTGAGATTTGTGGGGCACAACACAGCGCATGGGAGAATTGTCTCCGGTTTCCTCCGCCATCACTCAACCAATTACTTCGTTATATTTTCTTTCAATCATTTCGCCCTCATTCGGTCATCGACTTCTCTCACTCTCATACCAGGCATCGAGAAGATATGGCCCGCCACGATAGCGTAGATGGTAGCGTGTCTGCCTCACGTTCAAGAGGTCCCGAGTTCGAATCTCGGTCAGGGTGAGTTACCTGGATAAGGTTTTATCCAGGGTTTTCCCTTATCATGATAGAGGAATGTCGGGTAACTCGAAGCTCCGTCGACCCCGGACTCACTTGAGCACTATTTCACCCATTTTCATTCATCGTCCGATATGACTTAACGTTGGAGGACGTAAATTAAAAAAAAAATCGGGTTGATAACCTATCCAGATGACCCTGATGATCCAAAGTTACTGTTCCCGACGCCTAAAGGCATGTCGGCTAGATGAAGAATTCCCTAACACCAGGATAGCGGTAAAACTACGCAAGTTAAAGACGAAGAATAATATCGCAACATGAGATTGTGTTAGAACACCTTAGAAGAGATAAAAACTCCTTTATCGAAGCAGATGAATGGCATGGAGTGAACCCAATTTCCTTTCTCACGCTTCTTTCAAAGTTTGAGTGCAAGTTTGGGAGATATGTATGTGGAATGTCGGAACATAGCAGGCCTTTTGTAACTAGTAGCAACCCGGGGAATGATCAACTGAAGTTGATCTTTTCATTCTAACATAGAGGAGAGGGAGGGCATTATGAAATATCACTTACATATCTAAAAATAACTTAAGCGGTCTCCTAAATAAAAATCGCTAGATCTACATGAGTACACACTATAACTGCGATGAACTATCACTTGTAAATTAAAAGCTGCTATCCATTTTGTAGTTATAAAAACAATGTATTTTGAAAAATGTTTTAAATGGAGTGAGAAAGTGAGGAGTGGGGAACAGAGAAATAAACATATATGCGAGTTTCACTATTAAAGCTGGAGCCGAAATACGAATTCAATTCACAATTGAACTTAAGATCTCTAGAGTCACTCCAGGAAAAAAGAAGGAAAAAAAGAGCTTTCAAACCTCGACTGAGTTCGACGTCAGTTTGTCATGAACAAAATAAATATTTCGTGAGTTCAAATCTCTGATTGAAATAATGTTTTAAAACTTAAAAAAAACTAGAAATTACTAAATAAATAGTATAAATGAATGATGGAGGAAAAACGACGGATTCATATAATTTTGGTAATACATAAACACAACCGGTAGAGACGTGATATAGAGTTTGATATGTCACATTCACATGAAATTCTTTATTTTTTATATTTTTTCCATATTATATTGCTTCAAAGGTTAAATTTTTCTCCTATATTAATTTATTAGAGATAATCGTTTGTGAAAATTATGTTGTTAAACGTTTGATTCGGTACAGAAAGAGAACATAGCAGACGCGATAGTCAACTAAATACCGAGAGCTTTATGAAAAAATACAAAACATAAAAATAAAGCTTCAAACCACTAATGATGAATATGCCCTTATCGGCTGTTGCTATAGTCACCTGAGGTAAATTATATATTTTGAGAGATACAGTTTCTGCATAGTAAGACTAAAATTATCTCTACACAATTCATTCCGAATAAAGCAGACTTCTTTGGCTATTATCAGGAAATTCAAAGTATACATTTTATTTGCCATATACCTATCTTAAATATGTGCAGTTTTGAGCGCACAAAAGTTGCCAAAGATGTTTCCCATGTGCAGCGTAAATTTCAAATGTGGTTATTTTATTTGAAATCTTCACTCGCATCTTTGGAAACCAAACCTAAATCTAAAGTTTAATATGCATTAAGTTTTCACTCACACATTACGTTATTATTGTTATTTACTGTAAAATTTTATAATTAATACCTGAGTATGGACCGTACTTTTGGACCATAAGAGACAATTGTTTTATTGTAACATACTAACTATAACTATAACTGTGTGCTGTAGTCCAAAGTTCACAAGTGAAAATCAGCTAAATGTATAGGTAGTTTCAGAATAACACGGATCATCAGCAAGGAGATGTGAGACTTCTGGACTGTATACTTGCTACGTAATTTACGTAGCATATGCAAATGTGTAGTGTCTAACGCCCGCTTTTAGGTTCCTGCACCCTCCCTCAGTAATTTATGACACCCCATATCAGTTCAATTACAGACTATTCAAAAATATTCTGACGGTTTCTACTTTTGTGAATTGATCTTCTCGGTTTTAATGAACAGAGTGAATAGGGCGCATGTTCTTTTTAACGGTTCTTCTCCTTGTGTAGCATGTGTTTTCTGTCACACACATTCGCTGTCCTTGTCCCACTGTGCAAGGGGGCGCATTCCTTTCAGGGACTTTGCGTTGGTGGACAGTATATGCGGTGAGATAAAGATGGAGCACCGGTGGAATAAGTTGGCGGGGCAAACTGGATATCCCGGAGAAAAACCGCCCCTGCGCCGTGTTGTCCATAAATTTTACTTTCGGTCGCCTGGGAACAAGCCTTGGTGAGAGTCGGGCGGTTTAACTCAGCTACGGCGCGGCTTTAAACAAAGCATAAAGCACCATAGTGACAGACATAACAGCAATGGTTTTCCCTATAAAGGGTTAAAGAACGCAATGGCAAGCAAAGATTTCTCTCAAAGTCTCTTTCTAGTAAATTCAGTTGCCAGTAGCAAGTTTGCCGTTGTGAAAGCGACATCCAGCTGTAATAATTTTTCTAAGCTCTCGTGTCTGTATATTATGCTGCCTAAACAGAAGAGATTGTCATACAGCGTTGCATTCAAATTAGAAGTTGTACAATATGCAAAGGAACGCGTAATAGGGCAGCAGAAATGCATTTTGGACCCCCACCAACTGTGTAAACGATCTGCGAGTGGCGGAATCAGAAGGACCATATGACGGCGATGGGAAAAGACATTGGTTTTGTACGCTTGCAGCAAAGTGACTGCAGTTAGAAATAGAATTAAAGAATTGTGTGACAGACCATAGTAATAACGACATCGCAATATGAACAAAATTGATCGTCTGTGAAGCAGGAGGACGCGCCATTGCAAACAACATTACAAGAATCGCGCAAAAGATGCCGACCGAGGACGAATCTAAAATTCTGGCGATTCATACATTTGTTATTAATACAAGGAGACATTTCATTGAAAATATGGACGAAGTTCTTTAATTTTTGACGTTCCATCAAATAGAACGGTAGACAGAAAAAATGCAAATAATAGAGAATAACATCTTTTTTATTTCTATTTCAAATTCTTCATAACAAAACCATGACTGCGTCTTATGGTTCAGAGTATCTTATAATTCGAAAAATACTGTAATATTACAAGCAGAGCAGATGTTAAATACATAATGTTGTATACACCCAAGTACAGGTCAGTTTCTAATTTTCTAATTTTTTGGGGGGAGGAGGTTCTCACAAATGTATTGAAATTTAAGCAATGGAAATGTTGTATGTCATTTTCTATCTACTAGGCAGGTAGCAGAGAAACTGAAAAGCAAGAGGAGAAATATGGGAGGGAGAAAAAGAAAGGTGATTAAAAAAAGGTCGGGATGTGAGAGTGTAGCAGGTAACTTTGTATAGTAACCAGCTTACCTTAAGGCGACTGTGCTCCTTGGTACCAAGTCTACCCAACAGAGAGTGACGTCATATTTTTAACTGATAATGAAGTTCTTGTTCAGTTTTTACTCGGCTACTGCACTCCCACCTCCCCTTTAGGCAAGGCCAGTCTCTCACACAAACAGTTAACTTGAAGGGTGGGTGTAAACTATCTCAACTACCCTTCACACGCTAATTAAATTGTTAATTAGGCACAAACGGACGACGCCGGCATTAGAGATGGGGAACGAAACAGAAAATAAATGTGTTTTAACTAATCTAAATTATGTGATACATGTACAGCATAATGCAGAAGAGAATAACATTTATTTTTATTTATACATCCACTATTAACATAGGAGATCGCTATTTATTGTATTCCACCCAAAAATTCAATGTAGGTTTTTCACGCTAAATGCGCCCGAGGCTCTCGAATAATAATAATAATAATAATAATAATAATAATAATAATAATAATAATAATAATAATAATAATAATAATAATAATAATAATAATAATAATAATAATAATAATAATAATAATAATAATAATAATAATAATAATAATAATAATAATAATAATAATAATAATAATAATAATAATAATAATAATAATAATAATAATAATAATAATAATAATAATAATAATAATAATAATAATAATAATAATAATAATAATAATAATAATAATAATAATAATAATAATAATAATAATAATAATAATAATAATAATAATAATAATAATAATAATAATAATAATAATAATAATAATAATAATAATAATAATAATAATAATAATAATAATAATAATAATAATAATAATAATAATAATAATAATAATAATAATAATAATAATAATAATAATAATAATAATAATAATAATAATAATAATAATAATAATAATAATAATAATAATAATAATAATAATAATAATAATAATAATAATAATAATAATAATAATAATAATAATAATAATAATAATAATAATAATAATAATAATAATAATAATAATAATAATAATAATAATAATAATAATAATAATAATAATAATAATAATAATAATAATAATAATAATAATAATAATAATAATAATAATAATAATAATAATAATAATAATAATAATAATAATAATAATAATAATAATAATAATAATAATAATAATAATAATAATAATAATAATAATAATAATAATAATAATAATAATAAAGAACGTAAAGTTGTTAGGAAGGTGTTAGGTCCACAAGTTGTAGATGAAGAATACAGACTTACAAGTAAAAAGGAAATAAAAGAGTGTAGAGATATCCACAGTAATATAATAAGACCTGAAGCTTTCCTGGCGACGAGTATGCTCAAGTTGTTCTCGGGAAGCAAGCCAGGTGAAAAGACGATTATAAATCGACGTTTCGGTAGTGTGCATCTCTCTTATCATCAGGATATTTATTAAATTTTACAAGCACAAATGAATCACTGGATATAACACAAATATAAACAAAGACAAAACACTATCCAAATTCGTATTGCTGAACAAAAGACTGTTTTCAGTAAATCAAATGCCAGGTCAGGAGATGGCGTGAGTATAGGAAATTGTGTCAAAGAAACGTAACTATTTAACTTGATTATCAAGCTGTATTGATCTTTGCTTCTTAATTCGATTGATTTTCATATTTAAGGCTGTTTACCAAGAGGAGCTGAACTGAAATCCAGCATCACGATTAAGCGTGCTCCTCTCGGAGGAAATGGCCAAAGCGTCCTTAATTCTCCGCTCCCAGTAACTGTTGCATTTTGCCAAGATGGTCGTCTTCCTAAAATTGGCTCTATGGTCGTTATCAAAACAGTGCTCTGCTAGCCCAGACTTCCCAGGTTGCATTAAACGAATGCTCCGTTCATGTTCGATTATTCTAGTAGCGATGGTCCTATATACGTTGTACCACATTCACAGGGAATGCAGTACACTCCCGGAAGTTGGAAGTCCAGTTTGTCTTTCACTGGTCTCAACAGATGTTTAATCTTCGGAGGTGGCTTGTGGATGATCCTGATGTTGTATTTGGCGAGAATTCTGCTGACTCTGCCGGATAGGTTGCCGGTAAACGGGAAGCAGGCTGTAGAGGTAGGCTTATCTGACGCTTGCTGTATTAAGGTTTCCCTTTCCTAGCTTCGGTGATCGAGGTTTCAACGTGATATTCGGAGTAGCCGTTTTGACGGGAAGTGAGTCTCAGGTACTGCAATTCCTGTTTTAAGTGGCTGGGATCAGAGATAGACAAAGCTCTGTGTGCCAGTGTATTGAGAACTCCCAGTCGTTGAGACTTACAATGAAAACTATGAGCGTTCAAATAGAGTTCGGTGTGTGTAGACTTGCGGTATACAGCATGCCCCAGTTTAATACGGTAATATTAGAAAACGAAAGTTAAAATTTTTTGGGCATGTTAAACGATTAACTTCAAATAGGCTCACAAAACAAAGTATGGAATTTTACGAAAATAGAAGTAAATCACAAGTAGGCGATATGACATGTTTTGGTGAAGTAAAATTTATTTAAATTTGGCAGGAATCACTCAAGACGATATCCTGGACAAGGACGTCTTAAGAATGAAGGTGCATAAGTGGCAAGTTGACCAAGACGACCAACAAAAGAAAAAGACTACAACAACGCGGACAGACGAGAGAAAGAAAGGCCATAAACCAAAGAACGAGAGAACTTTGGATTCATCCAAAAGCTAAGAAACGACTGTAAGTCATTTGTGTATTACTACATGGGCTTCCTTTTAAAAAACAGGAAGTGCTACCAAAGAAATAAAAGGATGGAGCTTTGCACTTAAAAATGTATGATAAAATATTGCTAAGGGCAGTGTAGTAATAGCTAGAAAAGTTCTCAAAATGGTTAAGGCTACAAAGTGATTGAGCTAATTGCACGTTTTAACGATATCTACATCTTTATGTACACTACGTTTTATCTGTAATAGTTTACATTTGTGCAAATTAAAGAAATTTTACTTAGCTAACATTCATAATTAAATAGTCTGAAAAGATATTTTGAATAATTATAGTCTTTAAATATTGAACAATGAACAATTGCGAGTGCACAACATCTTTATAAATTGGTCAAATTGCCATAAAGGTGTGATTCAAGTGGTTTCAAACAATTAAATATTAAATTTAACAACGACATTTGTATCAGAATTGTTGAATCACTTACGAAAAACTAAACCATGACGAAAGTTTTTAAATATTGTGAATCATTTGCTGCTATGAGCAATTTTAGAGTAATTAGAGAAGTCTTGTGTTTGATGCTTCGTAAGTGAAGCTAAAGGAGAGATTGCTTTGCCTTGCGTTACGCTGCTACAAGGGAAGAAAAGTGAAGTGATAGTGACAACTGAATAAGTGGCGGAAAACGGAAGTACTTCAATTTGTGAAGTGGGTGAAAACTGAACAAGGTCACAATATAAACCGCAGTTTGAAGTGAGAGGAAACATTGAAAATCTTTTTAGAGTATTTGAAACAGGCTGAACTTAAAATACTAAGTTTGGCGCATGCCTGCCATAGATGGTGGCACGTCTATCTCACATTCAAGGTGCCCCAAATTCGAATCTGGTCAGGCTGAGTTATTTGGATAAGATTTTTTCCGGGATTTTCCCTTGTCCTGAAAGATGAATGCACCTTATAAGTTTTATAGACCCAAGGCTCATTTGATCATAATTTTACCCACAGCATTCATCGTTCGATATGACTTAACGTTGGAAGACGTAATTAAAAAAAAAAAAAAAAAAAAAAAAACGTTATTCAAAATAATTTTTATTGTCTCATGCAACCTGAATATATAAAACATTTATAATGTTGCAAACATTGAAGAAAGAAACATATTGGCCATACAGGAAGAATTAATTATATTTAAATTTCGTAATTTAAACACTTTTTAAGTGGTTCCAGAGAGCACTTAGGTTCACGGATGTATCAAACTTATGACGTTCATTAATCCAGATTATTGGAAGACAATGCAGGGCCTAAATTAACAGTACCAAAATAATTTCCAAGATTGTACAGTTGTTTAATATAAGCAATTTGAAAAGGTAATGTGTGGTATACGACTAAATATAACGGTTTAGGCTGAAATCATATGCTGAGAAGTTGGTGTTAAAGGAAAATTGGCTAAACGCTGACTTAGGGAATAGCGATTTCGATGTTCAACAATTTGTTAAATATACTGTCATTACAATCTAAATTAGCGACACACAACATTAACTGTATTTTTGAGGTATGGGAGATGCGGATTTTAAGTCCCGGGTATAGGAATGGTTTCCACTCAGCACCATCAGGAAATTGAGGAGCTACGCTATGTAGTGGCGTAAGTCAATTTTCCGGCTGGGGGTGCCGAGGTGCTGACCACATCTCCACCCCGTATTGGTTGTACTGGACTACTTTACGGAGGGAAATCTTCGCCAAACCCAAACTTGGTAGACTGTATCTATATCCCCAAGTGGGGACAGCTCCGGAGGGTAGGATGAGGTGAGAGGAAGCAGAGAGCAACCGCCCCAAGGAGCCATGACAGTGCGGAAGGCAGGGCCCCTACATTTTACTAGATGGAAACTCCCCGGCAGTCCATCCCACTTTTCTTTAGTTTGGGAACAGCGCCACTACGAGACCCGGAGTTGGAGACCAGCAACCGTCCTACCAAAGACAAATCCTTTACTCGGAGCATATCATCCTGACATGACCACCCAGATATCGGCCGACACTTCTCCCTAGAAAGAGACCACCAGATAAGACAAAATGTAAAATGATAATGGAGTTGAAATGAAGGGAAAGGAAATTTGGAGTATACAATTAAACCACCCAGAATTCGCCTGACGACCTGCGAATCCCCGAAGAAAACCATAGTTCAGGTTGTTCGGCGACGGGAATCGAACCCGAACCTTCCGAATGCCTGCTACAAGCGAAACCGCCTGAGCCGTCCCATTCGGTCCGTATCGGTTGGATGATCTCTCCCCTGTACCTTGCATATTTGGGCGTGAGGCCGGCAGTCAGGTTGATAGGCCTTGGCCCACTTGGCCTGTTCCACAGAGTTGATTTTATTTTTAGCTTACACTTATTGACTACTCTTGTGGCTAAATGTAAGTAGGTACATATAATACTGATGTTTCATAAGTGTTTCTTGTCATTTAGCTAACTTCAGCTATTTCAGTCTTGTTGAAAGCAAAAGTACCTATTTGCATTCTAGTAAAATCACCGATACCTACGTTTACCAGAAATATATACTTTGAGGTCCCATGAATAAAAAATATGCACTTATAAATTAGAGGAAGTTCTGCATTCCACCCAAAAATTTAATATCTACAATTCGCTAGAGATACTTATATATTTTTAGGACACCTGGATGTTACATGCGTATGGTATGGTGTATGTGTCTGTGCATGTATGTCTATGAATTGCAACACTCAAAAACGAAGTTTCGGTTAAATTAAAAACTGATTACTTAACATCAGTATCTTACAAAGGTTCAACAGGACAGTATTCCACGAAAAAGAGCCTTACACCAAACTACTCTTTACGTTATGTTTTACTCTTTACGTTATGTTTTACTCTTTCGTTATGTTTTACCTGCTCAAAAATGATCATAATGATCTTCAAATAGCTTCTAGACGTCCTTTGTGGTCTAGAGATAACGTGCTAGCCTCTGATTTCCGAGTTCGCAGGTTCAAACCCGGTGGAGGGTGATGGATTCCTTCGGGCGTAAAAGTTCTTGGAAGGGAAATGAAGTCGGTTGTCCCTTGTAGATTTAAACATGTAAAATAATCTCAACCTGATAAGGAGGCCTCTGAACAAAATTAAGTGGTCTTTTATGCTCAAAGATCCTGAGAACCAAAGCAATTAAAGATTGTCCATAAATGAATGAATGAATGAATGAAGGAATTAAGGAAGGAAGGTAGGAAGGAAGGAAGGAAGGAAGGAAGAAAGGAATGAAGGAAAGAAGGAAGGAAGTAAGGAAGGAAGGAATGAATGAAGGAATGAAGGAAGGAATGAACGAATGAAAGAATAACGAATGAATGAACGAACGAACGAACTAATGAACGAACGAATGAATGAATTAACGAACGAATGAATTAATGAATGGTTTGTAAGGCCCAGTCCGTTTGGAATTAATTTTATCTAATTTCTCTCCCCCATCTCTCTCTCTCTCTCTCTCTCTCTCTCTCTCTCTCTCTCTCTCTCTCTCTCTCTCTCTCTCTCTCTCTTCACTGGAAATATAACCAATTCCATACTTTTCATACATGACATGAGTGTGGGCACTGACGGTATGTAATAGTATACATTATTATATATTTAAATTAAATTATATAAAACGTGAGCCCGGCTCGGTAGGATAGATCCTAGCGGTCTGCCTCACCTTCAAGAGCTCCCGATTTTGAACCTCTGTCAAGGTGAGTTATCTGGGTAAGGTTTCTACCGGGGTTGTCCCGTATACGTAAAGACGAATGTCAGGATTCATGGATCCTTAGCTCATTTGAACATCATTTCATCCATTTCATTCAGCGTCCGATATGACTTAACGTCGGAAAATTTAAGTTAACAAACAAAAGAGAAATTGTTTTACTTGGTTAAATGAAAATATATTCTGTTAAACTATCATAAAACCAGAGTTACCAAATTTATTGCTCGTAGATTCTACAAAACCCACGTTGTTTATCGGTAAAACAAATGAAATTTAACAACTAATGTATAATATTTTATTACTCAATCTACAGGTTTGTAATGGCAAATAATTAAATGTAAAACCATATATTGTCATTATAATACTTAAACTTGGCTTTTGAAGTTATTCTTTTGAAATAAATTATGCCTTTAAAATTGATTTATTATAATTAGGTACATAATTTATTGATGAAATATGGTCTAAGTTCTGAGGAGAAATTCTCTTGAAAGTAAACGTGTCTTTCTGTTTCGGAAAAACGAAATGCCAATAATTTCTGATACATCTAATTAAGAATATAATATTACCTGCTCACTTTGAATAAGGTAAGCGCGCGTGATTCGAACTGGCGGGTGATTCGGATTAGTTTTTTCAAAATCTTCTCCCTACGGAACGATAGTATACTGTTGAGCTGGAGCGACCTTTGTGACCGAGGACGTTAAGTACCTGAGACAACTAAGTGCGTAACACGATTGTGTTTCTTCATTCTAAGTGAGAAATCGAGCATCTTTTGCAGAAAAGAGGTATGTAATTGCTCCATTTCTAGCATTTTGTTATTTTTTGTTATTTTTAATAAGGTTTTCGCATTGAATTGCTCCATAAGCTTGTACGCCAAGAAAATACAAAATAAAACCTGAAGCTTTCCTGGCGACGAATACGCTCACTTTCTTCTCGGGCAGCCAGACAGGCGAAAAGATGATTAGATATCAACGTTTCGGGAGTGTACATCTCTCCCATCATCAGGATATTTATAAAATGTCATACCACAAACGAAATACTGGATATAACACAACTATAAACAAAGACAAAACACTATCAAAATTCGCATTACTGAACAAAAGACTGATTGACTTTCAGTCAATTAAATGCCAGGTCAGGAGATGGCGTGAGTATAGTAAATTGTGTCAAAGAAACGTAACTACTTAACTTGATTATGAAGCTGTATTTATCTTTCCTTATTAATTCGATTGATTTCAATTTTTAAGGCTGGTTTCCAAGAGGAGCTGAAATGAAATCCAGCATCACGATTAAGCGTGCTCCTTTCAGAGAATTAAGGAGCGGAGAATTAAGGATGCTTTGGCGATTTCGTGGCCACGCCGTGGCTCAGTGTTTAGACCGCTTGGCTCTCACCAAGGCGTCCCGGGTTCGATCCCAGACGACTGAAAAGTGAGATTTGTGGTGGACAACACGGCGTTCGGGCGGATTTTCTCCGGGACCTCCGGTTTCCCCCGCCATCTCATTCCACCGGTGCTCCATCTTCATCTCATGTATCATCAGTGTCACCGCCTGTGGTGCCGTATGTAGTAAAAGCGGGCGTTAAACACTACACATTTCACGCATTTGGCGATTTCCTCTGAAAGGAGCACGCTTAATCGTGATGCTGGATTTCATTTTAGCTCCTCTTGGAAACCGGCCTTAAAAATTGAAATCAATCGAACTAAGAAGCAAAGAATAATACAGCTTGATAATCATACATTTCTTTGACACAATTTTCTATACTCACGCCATCTCCTGACCTGGCATTTAATTGACTGAAAACAGTCTTTTGTTCAGTAATGCGAATTTTGATAGTGTTTTGTCTTTGTTTATAGTTGTGTTATATCCAGTGTTTCATTTGTGGTATAACATTTTATAAATATCCTGATGATGGGAGAGATGTACACTCCCGAAACGTTGATATCTAATCGTCTTTTCGCCTGGCTGGCTGCTCGAGAAGAAGGTGAAGAAAACACAAACTTTTTACATCCATAATATTCCTTGTTGTTAGGACGGCTACTTAATCAGTGCTGCAAACGGGCAAAAATTAACACCACTACAACAGCGTGCGAAATGGATTAAGGTATGTTATTCATTTTTTCTTTTCTTTACTTTCTTTTTCTTTTGTTTTAATTTACTTCCTCCAACGTTACGTCATATCGGATGATGAATGAAATGAGTTAAATGATTGTCAAATGAGTCCAGAAAATTGGATAATTGTACCACGAAATCTGTGGGACGCTGTGTGAAAGAAGCAATTCATATGTAGAAAATGTGTGTGAGGTGCATAAAGAAGTGTAGAAATGTGTCATTTTGTTCTCATGATGACATTATTTACGAAATGGAATGTTTCGCCGTTTTTCTTTCCATTCCAGTTCATCTGCTATGCCAATCTATTCATCCTCAACTGCGGTCGATTAGGATTAGGATTAGGATTTCATTATGGAGAGGATTCGGTACATAGGGGTGCATAGGCCACCATGGTGGGCCCATTGTTCCTAAACCCCACGTGGGACACCCCAAGGGGGAAGGATGAGGTTGAGACAGAGGGCGGCCGACCCAAGGAACCACGACAGTACAGAGGGCAGGGTCCATACTGTTTTTCTTGGACAGAGTAACGGACAACGGACACGGTCCCCTACAGCGGGACGGCAACGAGCCCAGCAGCCGAGTCCTAAAGGTCCCAGGCTGGCGGTCCCGAAATGATCTCAGCAGAGAAGCGGAGACGGGCGACCGACCTACGGACGAGCAAGTAGTTTCCTCAGAACGTATCATTCTACTGTGCACCGCCGGGACACCCGCCGATACTTCTACCCTGAAAGAGACTACCAGATGAGAGATGATAATGGTGATGAAATAGAAGAACAGGAAATTCGAAGGATATACCCAGAATTTGCCTAGCGACTCGGAAAAACCCCGAAAAACACATGGGTCAGGTAGGTCGGCCACGGGAATCGAACCCGGGCTTCCCGAATGCAGACCACAGACGAAACCGCCTGAACCATCCCGCTAGGGGGGGGGCAATTAGGATTAGTTTCCACTCGAAATAAGAATGAAAAGGGAAGTATAAGATATAGAAAATTCTTAATCGAAAAATTTATAATTTAGTATAATTTAGAAGGTCCAAGCTTCAATATAAGGTAAAAGCTTTCAAATTCATATGACAATAAAGGGCTTTTGTGAAAGATTTTCAAAGTATAGAACCGATTCACCCATGCTTGCCTTATGTGTTATCTATTGCACATTAAGGTACAATAGAACAACTCAAAAAAATATATTACTAAACCAAGTTATTCCTCAGACAAAGAGGAATTTATTAGAATGCATTTTAAATGTTAATGCTTTTCCACATAAACTAAATTTTGCTTAACTAAATCGTTCAAAATTGCTCTCAAAGTAACCTACAAAGAGTCTACTCTTTAGGTAAGAAGGTATGCGAATGGAGTCATGCCATGTTTACAAAATATATAAATCGTATATGTAATTTCCTTGTGTAAGATCTTGATCCAGGCATAGATAAGTGATATAATTGATGATAGTACTTATATAAGCCAAGTACCTACATGAGACACTTAGGTGACAAATTCTATGTTTGTTAATCCCTATAAGTTTTCCACGAACTTAACAGAATCCTCATGCTTCTGCATTCAACTCAACTTCTAAAATATAAAGATAGACAAAAAAGATGTAGGTAGATATACAAAGTGGCAGCTCTCGTTAAAACACCTTTTATCAAATGTATTTTCTTCTGGCATTTACCATTTTTGTTTATATGACTTTTCAATTAATTTATTGCTTTAGCCACCAAATACATAGAAGCTAGAGCACTGCATTCCACCACCAAATTTCGAAATTTTATCGAAAATACATAATTTTAAGCCCATAACTTAAATTGCAGAAGATATGCGCGCTAGTCTTCGTATTTGAATGTCAGTGAGAACAGAATAAATACAAAAAAATATACTATCAGTTAATTTACACAACCTTCTCTATCCATTCCTCAACTATCTCCACAAAATAATCAAATAAATATTTATGTTTATTGTACACTTGTATTGTATATTTCCTTATAGGTTCAAAGGGAACAGGGAACAGTAAAAGGGAACAGTAGGTTAAGCGATAGTCAACTCTTTTAAGAGCTAATCGCTACGTAAAACCTATGAACTCTTCGTGTGGCCAAGAGATAAAAAAATACCTACAGCAAAAACAAAATTAAATCTATATATTTGTAAAAATTTAAGTGCGGATTGAAAAATTAAAACACAAATTGTGTATCTTAGCGAAATCTACATTGTTTGCGTAATAGGATCTGTCTACTTTTATGGTTTAGCAGTAACGCAAAAGTCATTTTCTGGCATTATTCCCAGAAAATTTAAGCTACACATTTCATTTGACACCTTAAAAATGTAGTTCTTCGATCAAAAGCATTAGGCCCATTTCTGATGAAAAAAAAAAAAATCAAAATTTCGGAAGCCTTTTTGCCTAAAGGTTAGTTTGGGGATGAGGATATTTTCTTTTTGTCTATACCTCTTCTGCAAACTACTATTTAAATATCCTGTATGCTTCGTGCTGATATACAGGAGACTAGATGACATTCAAATCTTAAAAACGTGGGTGGGTATAATTTACAAGTAGATTTTAACTTAATTATGTTCTCATTTTTTATGAAAACTAGTTTTTTTGTGGCGAGTTTAATAAAAATGACTAAAATTTTAACGTAGCTTAGGATGACACGTTTTTGCAAATTTTTGTATCGAATTTTTGCAAATAATGAAATAATTAAGGTACAAGCTTTTACTTATGCCACTTTTAATTTTGGAGCTATACTTTTCAGACACAGAAGGACGCAAGAACAAATGGGCATATACATATATAAATTAATCACTTTATGGCATCATCAACATATTATGTAGTTCGTTATATTAATATAGCCACGTCTAAACCAGCAATGTATTTAATCATCGTAATATCCCTTAACGCTTTTTGTTAAAACCAATTAATTTTACATTTATTCCGTATATTAAATGCATCAGATGCAGACTAATAAATAAATATTTATACATCTCTTTAAATATGAGTTGTCTTTAGTAATATTGTGGTCACCCTTAATGGAGAAGGCTTCAAATAAACATTTTTATTGGAAAATTGAAGGACACGAAATGAATTATAAATACTTACTCTGGCAAGATAGGTATATTTTTATAAAGTTGCTTAGTAATTCTTTGTAACTTCTTTGAAAGTTATTATTCTAGTGCAACAGTAACAAAAGCATCAAGTTTAATAATAATAATAATAATAATAATAATAATAATAATAATAATAATAATAATAATAATAATAATAATAATAATAATAATAATAATAATAATAATAATAATAATAATAATAATAATAATAATAATAATAATAATAATAATAATAATAATAATAATAATAATAATAATAATAATAATAATAATAATAATAATAATAATAATAATAATAATAATAATAATAATAATAATAATAATAATAATAATAATAATAATAATAATAATAATAATAATAATAATAATAATAATAATAATAATAATAATAATAATAATAATAATAATAATAATAATAATAATAATAATAATAATAATAATAATAATAATAATAATAATAATAATAATAATAATAATAATAATAATAATAATAATAATAATAATAATAATAATAATAATAATAATAATAATAATAATAATAATAATAATAATAATAATAATAATAATAATAATAATAATAATAATAATAATAATAATAATAATAATAATAATAATAATAATAATAATAATAATAATAATAATAATAATAATAAATCTATAAAACTCTTAGGAAAACATCAATCTCAGCTGGTATCAAAATAAATGGTTGTACAGCAATATAAAAGAAACGTTGAGACGTATCTATTTATGCCTAATTTAAACTAGTATTCGTTGTAATGAAAGAACGCTTGTCTTAAGAGTAGCAAATCTAGGAAAGCCGCAAATCTACTTTAATGATTAGAGCATTATGAAACACTCCATTCTAACAAGGCGCGCAGACATAACTTCAGCCATTAAGTCACTCAAAGACAAAAGAATCTGCTAGGTCTGGATACTCAATACGAAAATATCAAGAAATGCCAGTATAGGTATACTAAGCTACAGAACCTCATTCCTAGCATTCTACTGTATCTAATAGAAGAAATGTATTAGAACAAAAAGTACGCATCCTACTCATTATGGTATGGGTTTGGATCAACAGTTGTAGCTGTTATTTTATTAAAATAAATAGCGAACCGCCCCGTTGTAGACTATTGACACTTTTCTTTGACTATTTTTCTTTTCTCAAATATAGTAGACGTAAATTTGGCATTTAAATCGCAGAATAACATTAATTCTAATTCCAAAATTTTAAAATGTAACTTCTGGGTTACAAAACCGTATACAAATATAATCTGCTACATTTGCTTTATATATTGTGATCAAGTTTGTTTTCAAAGCATGTTTAAGTAAGTCTTCCAATTGTTTTATTCGATTTTTAAACGATCTCCTGTGAGTGCAATAAAAAATCAGGCCAGTTTTTATCTGAGATTGATATTTAATATCTACAGAACGAAAGAGTGAATAATATAAACTACACACTCGGCTTTCTGGCCAAAGAGAACTTACTAGTCACTCAAATTGTCATTTACTGTGACTTTTTGAAAAACGTTCATTTTGATAACTGTTTCACGATTGCAAGTTACGTGCAAACTGTGGAACATTTCTACAATTTGGAAGACTGACCGAGGAGAGGATTTTCCTACATTATACTATGATTACGGAAACAATGAAAGAGAGAGAGAGAGAGAGAGAGAGAGAGAGAGAGAGAGAGAGAGAGAGAGAGAGAGAGAGAGAGAGAGAGAGATAAAATATTCTCGGTGACAGAAAAAAAGCTTGAGCAGGAAAATTTTGGTAGTTCCTCAAATTAATTGCGAGATTTAGAAAGTCGCATATAGAATTCAGAATTTACAGTATTATATATTTCTAATTAGAAATTAAAACAAACAGAATGTCTCTCACACGTGATAAATGATGTAATTTTATTAATTTTACTATCATTTCACTACATTTAACAGAATTAAACTGTAATCCTAAAATATATAAAAAAAAAAAAAAAAAAAAAAAAAAAAAAAATATTGTACACCTTACATCAAAATGTAGAAAAGTAAGCTAAGTATAAGCTAATGGGTTCATACCACCATCATACGCAAAAAGTTTTCCTAATATAACTGAATGAAGACGGGCTGTAGTGCAGAATTGTTTTCAGTTATTTGTACGAATAATATGAAACAGCGTTAATAGAAAGAAAGGAAAATTAATTACAATTTCTCGTGATAAATAACAAGGTTTTTAAAGGTAGAAGTTTATGAAATTCAGTTGTTCTAATGCGATAAAATTGCTTGAAGAATAAGCCTGGCCGAGTTTTGTGATAATAATTGTCATAATAATCTATTATCATAAATGCAACACGCGATGCACTGGTTGCACGTGTGCTAGTAGGTGCAACAAGCTCTAGGTTGTCGTAGTTCGCCGATACGTCCACAGATGGAGACTCATGTGGCAAGTTTCCCTACCGGCTGACGGCATGGGGGCAAGCTCCGTGTTATTGCATATGAAGCTAATGGGGAGAGAGGGAGGGAATCCTTTTCCCCCAACCTATACAGCACGCTTGGTCGGCCGGTTTCCCCTCATTCATTGCTTTCCCTGCCCTCCCAAGTGCAGGCCGTGTCTGTCAAACCTCGCGATCAGCTGTTCACCATGTGCTGCCGGGATTAAAAACGCAGTTAACAACCGTGCATACAATTACAAGAAAGTTTGCTATGTGGCTGTGAGTCATAATATCCATTTGTTGATTCAGTGAGTTGAACAATTGAATATCGTGAAGAGTATGTATCTTTACGCATGAACAAGTGACGATCGTAGTGACGTTAAACCTAAACAAGTGAAGGTAGAATTGTCGACGAGTAATAAATAAGTGACGATCTCCAAGTATAGTATTAACAGTATTGAAAATTATTTTAAAGCCAAGAGATAGTGCATTACAAGTGAACTGAAAGCAGAGCAAGGTTTGTTCAGTGTTGTGTACCACTCACAATAGTGAAGCTACTGTTGGATATCAGCAAGAAGTCCGCACGTAGAGACATGCACACATTCACACAAACATACGTATGTATGAACGGTGGTTGAAGCAGCAGCAGAAGAGGGCGTTCCCCAGTTAAAAGGATAAAAGCAAGTCAGGCGGAACTTGGTGAGCGGCCAATGGGAAAGCGGCGCCGTATAAACTGAGAGCCAATCCGGTGCGAGCTGCGCATGTCGTGCGGATAATGACTGTGTTCTGAGCTTCCATCTCACTTACCCTGGCGCAGCCCCCCTCAACAACGAAAGAAAATAAAAGAAGCAATTTTATGTATACGTGTGTGTGTATGTGTATGTGCGTGCGCGCTCTCCCACCATCCCTTTCCCTCTCCGCAATCTTACCTCCCCACCACGGCGGCCGTCTCCTTCTCCACTTCTTTTCTGCCCTGTTTCCTTCTAACCCATGTTTTTATTTATTACTTTTGTGACTGTGGACGAGAATATATACTTCTTGCCGAGCACATCCCCGTGTCGACGTCACTGCGGGGGCTACCGGATGTAATTCCTAAGAGTGCAACCCTCCCCGTAACACCCTCCCCCTACTAAAAAACGGACTTGTGTTAGTTAACGTGAGTGTGTTAGAGGAGAGGCATATTCCGTCTCGTTTCTGTGCAGACTCCCGTGTTGTGCCGATTGGTCCTGAAGGCAAACTCAGGGGTGAGGAGCATCAAGCGGAGAGACATATCGGTGGACTAAGAAGGAATAGTTGTAACAGCGAGTGTTCCAAAGTTTTCTACTGATTCTCTCCCTCCATTTGCCTCCCCTCTTCTTCGAGGGAGTTTCGCACTGTCTCTCTCCCTCCGATTCTTCTTCGCCGGTGTATACTGCTTGTTGTTTGTTCTTATTGTACCGCTGCTACAGACAGTACAGTCGTACAGATAGACAGACAGACAGAAGGAGGCGGGACAGCAACGACTGTTTGCCCACTCTTCCACTCCTGATGGACTCGTCGCAGTGACAAGAAATGGGTGAAGATCCTGTCTAAACCAAATTGCATTGTTTGTTTTCGTTGTGTGAATACACTGAAGATGTCCAGTGCAGTAATCATTAGTGTAAACTGTCAAATGATGACAAGGTGAATATTTGGGACGTGTTGTGAACAGTGTTGATATCGTTTGAGAAGACTAGGAAGACTTACTATTGGTGAACAAGTGTTGATTCTGGACTTTTGAGAGGTGAACTATGAGCATGGATTCCGTGATGGACTCGTCATCCACCAACAGCGATCACAGCAGTAACGCCTCGTCTTCAGCATCGCCACCAGTTACAATTAAGCCGCCTCTCACACCTCCAGGCTCTAACAATAACACACCAACAGCTGGTGGAGGTGGCGGTGGAGGTGGCGGCGGCGGTCCCACTACTCCTCAGCAACAGCCGCCACAGCAACAGCCACCTCAGAGCCCCCTGAGCATGGTGAGACAGCCAGGCAGTCCTCCTGGTCCCAATCAACAGGCACCGCCAACACCTCAACAGCATCCTCAGACACTAAGTCCACCGCCTGTGTCTACGCCGAATAGCATCACGGCCGTCCCTCCCAGAATATCGCAATCCGTGATGCCGCCCTTGCCGCCTCCAGGTCTTGGGCTGCTCAACTCTTTGGGAGGCGGCATGATGCACCACTCACCTCTGGACCTGATGGCCGCTGCCCACCATGGTGGACCTCCACGCTCCTACAACAGCCCGCCGCCGATTTCCAGCTCCGATCCTACCGCCAACGAATGCAAGCTCGTCGAGTACCGTGGCCAGAAGGTGGCTGCCTTCATAATCGCCGGCGATACCATGTTATGTCTCCCTCAAGCATTTGAGCTTTTCCTCAAACACCTCGTGGGCGGTCTTCATACCGTGTACACCAAGCTGAAGCGTTTGGACATCGTGCCTCTTGTCTGTAACGTGGAACAGGTCCGCATTTTGCGCGGTCTAGGTGCCATCCAGCCCGGCGTCAACAGGTGTAAGCTTCTCTCCTGCAAGGACTTCGACGTGCTGTACAGGGATTGCACCACAGCCAGGTACATCTGCATGACTCCATCTGTGTATAAATGTCATCTCAGGATTTTATCCCCTGCACGTGCGTTTTGTTTTAGAATGTTTCTTAAATGCGTTTGACAGTTGAAAATCAGTGATTTCGCTTTCTTGACCGCATGTTTACTTTTCTGTTACCTGCACGTATATCACCCTATTAGTTCCAATTCCTGTGAGCAAATACTCTAATGGGTGGTCTAAGTGTCAATACGTCCACTCGAAAAGCCTTGAGATTAAACAGTTCAAATTATACAACGAATGCTCTCAAAATAATATCTTTTGCCAGTGAATTTCTATTATGCTTGAGATTTCTAGTCAGTGACGAAAATTTATATATAGTTTAAATAAGATGAGTGCCATTATTTTCTTTTTTAACTAACGTACGACCATAGGTGCCTGCAACAATGACGATCCAAAAGGTTAGCAACCAATTGTTTGAACAGAATTAAATATTTACTTTCTGTTTATGACTAAAACTTAGAAGTACATAAATACGTATTTGAAGTTATTTTAGGCTAAGATAGACTCCAAGTTTCTGTTTGCGCTTGTTTGCCTTAGGTTCTATTAACAAATGTCGTCAATGAATGAGTCCTAGATCATAATAATACGCTACAAATAAACGAACAGATTAATTTTAACTATCATCTATTCAAAGTTATAAAAAGTCTAATACTTTCCTCGAATACGCTGGATATCACTGATACCTAGATAGTTTTTGTGTCGATAGATTATCCCTTTTCTAATTTATTTGTGAATGTACGCGATAGACATGACTGACTAGGCCATTAGCATGCGCGCTTCACCGCGACATTTTTACAAAAGTCGAGAGCATGGTAAGGGAATTGAAAAATTTAGATTCATTTGCCTACAATAGGGATGTGGTTATTAAGAATCTCCCGTCGCTCCACAAGGCCAAACAACCATAGATTGAGGTCTGAATTGACACAAATGGTGCAATGATGGGCGACGTCATGTATTTCAGAATTGCGACATGCCACTCTTGTGCATTTCACGAAATTGGCTCGAGCTAGGGGAGCACATATTGTGTGGTTTAAGCTCACCCTTCCTTACTCGTTGACTGCGGTGTACCAAGGGCTCTCCAACATTACACGTCCTAAAACAAGCACTCCCGAGTCGGGATAACGTCCGACTTGGCTCAACACAAAAGCGACTTTTGCGCATTCCGAAGAGACTCTGAATTATTCGTAGTTATCTTGTTCATTTAGGGTTAGACAACTTACCTGTATGCCCTAGAAGTGATATTTTAGTTTCTGAAGATCCACGATCTAAAACAGATTAGAAGTACTGCCTTCGACCTTTGTTGCCTTCAAAAGTAGTCATAATTTCATTGTTTCTTCTAAACTTTGAAGAACGTTTTTCAATTGTTCCTGATTGTTCAACTTCTGGCTGACTACATTTGAATACGTTTTTGAAACAAATTTAATACCTTTTTGAGATTTTCGTGCAGAATTCTGTGTAATCTGAAATCGACGTAGATTCTATCTCCAATATGTAATATTTATCAATAGTAAATGTAAAAGCGTTTATATTGCTTGCATTCCGTCAGTAAAATTAGAATACATCTGCGACAAAAATGTTATAAATCATAGAACAAGATTATTTGAAAGCGTTTTCGTAATTTATTATAAAATCACTTTAGCTTGAATACTTTATTGTTAACCTATGTGATCTATTATATCAAGAAAGACATAGAAATCAATATTTCAACACTATACTCATGCAGTCCTTAGCTATATATTTTTATTATTCTGACCAAAAATAAACTTTTCGACAAATCTTCAATAAATATGAATGAAACTGCAATACTTTAAAACACAGCAGCTAATGAATATTTCTTAATCCAGCAGCCAATACATTAAATTTAATACTAACTCATCTTTCTGCATTTCCAAAGGGTTCAAGTGTATTTCAGATTTCTTGGGAAAATCGGTAGCAGAATCAGCTAGGAATATGTGTTTAAACGTAGAATTAACTATGAATCACGAAAATTTTATTATATGTACTTTGTTAACAAGGCAGGCATTAATATATGATTTTTTAATTCAAGAATTCATTGAGTAAATGTGACGAAATATGAGCTTTATAATAAAAATTAGTTTATGTGTTTTTCGTTTAAAGGACTTAATACGATCCGGGATTGTAGGCAGCAGCTCCGAAATAATCGGATTTGAAATTTAATAACGCACTAAATGTAATACAGCACAATAATGGACGATAATCCAATTAGGTGGTAATACGCCTTTTACGAAAAATAATTTATAATGAACAATGTTATTATGACACTGTATTGGCCCAATGCTCCAACAAGTTAATATTTTGGAGAAAAAATATTTTAAATCTGACGTGCGTATAATATGTGCCCTGTAGACATTACGTCTTATTTTGTGCGTAATATTGCGTTAGAAGCGATATGGAAATTCCCTGAATTTCTGTGATCAGTATTTTGGGTAGACACACGAAACATTTGAAGTGCAAAATATAGGTAATATTTTGGGAGACGATCTGCGTGGTTTAATTGCTAAACTGGCGGACTTGGATCTGTGTTGCACTGGTTGGGATAATGGGAATGCGAGGGTGCCCGGTACTGTCTCATGACTAAATGATGACGTCTGTTGAGAAGATGATAACGACCATCAACCATTGCTTACTCTTGCGAGGAAGAGGATAGGTACTGTCTGCCCAATCGTGAGCGAAGGTGGTAAAGGGCATGCCTTGCATGAATTACAAAACACAGAGGGTCCCTTTTGCCCTCTAGCAGAAGGAAAATATTTGAAATTCTTTCCAACATCTCTCAGTTCAGATGAAATCCTATGTGGAAAAGCTGCATTGAAAATTTAACTGGTGCTCAAAGTAGTTTTTCGGTGTTTATAGTTGCAGTAAATGAGAGAATTTCTAGTAAGTGTAAAGGCTAAATTATTTCTGTACCCTGTTAAATGCAATCATTACGAACATAATCAAAATTAATTTGTATACGTTATCTGTCCCTAAATTTTACTAGATTTATTCATACATAGCTAATTCATTATACGGCAAACAAATTGTAACATACCTATCTCATTTTGAATCTCTCAAAACGTTTGTTAAAATAAAATATTTGTAATGTATGCGATTTTCTTCACAATATTTCTAAAATATGTGTTAACTTGCTCTCTGGAGTGGAATGTAATGATGTAATCTGAGGAAAATTAATGTTCTAGAAGATGTTCGTTTACAAATTTGAAAAAACTCGAAAACAAACACCTCTCAAAATTTTATTTATAAATTTATTGTAAAATAAACAATTTTGTACTTTCATATCTACGCCTTCCTTGAGGCTTAAATAATGTCATTAAAAATAAGTAATAATAGTATGATTAGCCTTATTTTAAGCTATTCGTCGATTTTATGAAATATCTCATATAAAATGCCTTTACAAAAACCCTCACCTCTGTGACCATACAAAATCAAGAGACGTTAGTGAAAGATACAGAAACTTATGTTTAAAGATATAACTGTCTCAAAATTAATAGTCAAGTAGTTAAAAATCCAGTAAATACATAAAGAAGCGTAACACCTGCGAAAAATAAGCAGCCGAAATATGTTGCACGTATTTATATTTAGTTGGTGCTTTTCGTTATTTCCCAGAAAAACAAACAGAAAAAAGGAAACAAAAATATAATGCTCTTTCAAGTACATTTGTAACCCATTTTTTGGATTTTAAATGTAGCTCAAATTTTAAACAAATAGAAGAAAGGGGAATGTTTCGACATAGCTTTAAAATATTGATGAAAATTATGTGCAGATTTGTTTACTTATTACGTATATTTAATAAGCGAAATAATAATTAGATATCTGCACACAAAATTAATTTTGATTTCATTACAAAGATACCTTTTGCAGGACAATGTATACTGACACTTCTAAGGCAGATAATGCAGATACATATTAATTCAAAGTTGCAGGCGAAGTGATAAACGCTGGCTGATATTTTTATGAGATGCCTTTAGTAAACGTCCTGCCGTAACTCACGTTGTAGTTATTTATGACACGTTACAAAATGCACTCAGAATGTGTATTCTCGTGGCAAATTTTACGGTATTAAACAAACAGAGATTTAGCTTATTCGTTGGTATGGTGCCATAAAGATTTATTAGGTGAGGTAAACAGAGTTTATTTATTTTTAAATAGGTTAATCTGTTTCAAGCCTCAGCGTTCAAACAACCAAAATGATTTTGTAAAAGACTATCATTACTACTGTTATACTATTAACTTTATTAGCCCACCTATACCAGTTTCGTTGGTGATTATTTGTATTTCTGAAACCAGAAAAGTAACTGCTTTCTGCGAGAAAACCTCGCAATTTCTTTTGAACCTTGTTATTTACTGGCTTCATTTATTTTAGAGACAGAAATATGGAACTTGTCGCAAGTGCATTTTATCCGGTTGCTGAAAATTTAATGTACGTTAGGTTTAGAAATGAAGGAGAAACAGTTGTAGTAAATATTAAAAAAATGTAATAAGTTAATAATTATTAATAACAAATGCGCATGCAATAGAACAAATAGCTGAACATATCCAAAATGTAGGCATGTAGTCAACTTTTTAAAACCCCTTTACGTGTTTATAATGCATGCAAGACGTCGAGTAATAGAATCAAATATTTGGACAATATTTTACACCTTCATTTAGGCAAACAGCAATTAAAATACACATAAATTAATTTCCTTGAAGTTAAATTTCCATCTCCAGACAAAATAACTTCGATTGCTTCTCTCTGTTTATTTTGTTTAGATTCAATTTAGATTACGCATTCACATGAGCCAAAAGTAAATGCATAATATTCGAGTCCCAAGTGAATGATTAAGAAGGCGTAGGCAGAACTAAGCTCATCATTTCTCCAGGTCTAACTTGTTAAAAAAGCCAGGTGACCTCATCGCTAGGAACATTCCCCCTCATCTCTTCAACGCTTCGTTAGGTCTGCCCCCTCCCACGACATTGAAATAATAAAAATTAATTAATGCATACATCTCGCTCTCTCTCTTAATTCCGTTTAAGCGTGAAATATTTATGGTTCTTGTTTATAGGACTGATTGTTATTTTCGATTGGGATGCGCATCTGGTTTGTGTACATATATTTTCATCCGATAGCTTGAAAATTGGGTGTTGAATTTCTTGTGGACGAAAGCCTAGCCGCTCTGTGGCAGTGAAACCAGAGATTGAATTTAAAGTAACTATTATTGTGAGTTGTTAATACCAGAAGCTGTTTCCTGTGGTAGTTATTTCACACATAATACTGAGCTACCTACAGCGCGGATAAAGACAGTTGACTGAAGCTTTTCGTTTAAAGCTTAACTGGAAAATCATTTGCTTCAAAAGACAGTCGGTGTACGTCATTTGTTTCTTCTCCAACGGAGGTGGGTTTCGCTACTAAATCGTGCATCCATGTGGCATAGAAATGATGTTTAGAATAATTTTGCGGGCACTGCAGTGGTAACTTCAATATACATTGTGTAATCTATAAAAAGATCCACAAACAGACACGTTATTCTTTTCTTTTCGAGAAACAACACTATTTGCTGCCTTTTCCGTATTTGTTCTGGAATCCATTAGGTTATGCTCAGCTAAAGCTTAATTTCTAAATTTCAAAAGCTTGTTTAACAATAACCCTTTTAAACCCGCTGTTTAAAAGGACATGTTACAGAAATTTATGGAATATATAAATTATATACACAAGTGTGCAAGAAAGCTAGTCTTTTGTTAAAAGAAAGACTAGAGAATATGACGACACGATTTTCCTCTAGGAAAAAATTTCCCAACATTTAACAACGAGAATTGTTTGTAAATAAATCATTACATAGTATAAATATTACTAGAATTCATTTCAATGAGATCTATACGTATATCAATGGTAATTCCATTCAGCTAAACAAATTTAATCGTAGTTGTTTATGCAGGCAAATCTCTATGAGTGAATTAATCGAGCTTAAGGTTTTACCAGTGATAAATGCAATAACTCCACAAAAATACAATAACATTCTTACCACTTTTAAATGTTTAAAAGAAAAGCAACAAAAGTAGAAGTATCCAATGTTCTAAGTTGGTGTTATAAACACTTTTTGATAGGTTTATAACTGGGTTCTTAAACAATACACAAGCTTATGTTGCTTTTGCAAAACTAATCACTTTCCTTAAAAGACGTGCAAAGTTAGCCATTATAATTTTGTTATAAGAATGGTAATAAGTAGCATGCACAGTTGAATAGTTATTATTGGCTTGAGGAACAGAAGAGAAATACTCCGCCTCAAGTAAAAGTTATTTAATTGCAGAAAATATAAGCAGGAATAGCTAATTTCTAACACTACCTCTAAATGGGAATATCTATGAAGAGGCAAATTTCTTACAGACAATTAGTATCTGTTACGCTAAAAACAACATAACCTTAGTTTTAAGATATAAAAGTCAATTTTGTTTTCAGTTATTCAGAATTTGAATAATAATAATAATAATAATAATAATAATAATAATAATAATAATAATAATAATAATAATAATAATAATAATAATAATAATAATAATAATAATAATAATAATAATAATAATAATAATAATAATAATAATAATAATAATAATAATAATAATAATAATAATAATAATAATAATAATAATAATAATAATAATAATAATAATAATAATAATAATAATAATAATAATAATAATAATAATAATAATAATAATAATAATAATAATAATAATAATAATAATAATAATAATAATAATAATAATAATAATAATAATAATAATAATAATAATAATAATAATAATAATAATAATAATAATAATAATAATAATAATAATAATAATAATAATAATAATAATAATAATAATAATAATAATAATAATAATAATAATAATAATAATAATAATAACGCTGATACAATACATAATTTGAAGTATATAAAAGTCATTTGCTATATGAAATAACATTTCGATAACTCCATTGTGTAGATTTTTGTGGAAAGCAGCTTTATGTATTGTTAATAAATTAAATATTAAACACAAATTTCTTACAATAATTTAATAAAAGTGAACTGTTCTCATATTCCAGATAGATCGTGAATTGTGGTCATATTTTGACAAAACAGATAACGAAGTGCAAATTTTCCTTTACTTATTTACAATAGGTATTACGGAAGACTTCCACACAATTTTGAAGCATACACATCTCAGTACCATAACAAATAAATCTTCCGTTTTATTAATCATAGCCACTAAATACGCCACTTTTAAGTGACTAAGCCAAAGGAAACAAATGCTAAGCGCTCCACTACAAAATGTTTTCCTCCAAACAAGCACCGAAGGCGTGATACACCGGCAGATGTTATGCAATTCTCATTTCCTGTAGGAACCCGAACTATGGCGACACAGGTATTCTTTTCGCCTTTTTTAGAATGCTTTTGTTTGCGTGACTAAGCGCTATGCTTTTGAATTTTCTTTGGAGAATAATTGCGAAAAGAATTTCGTAAATACATCATCACGATCCTTTTTTTCTGGTGAAAATGCAAACTTAGCCATATTAGCTTCAAGGATAGGATACCTCCACAGGCCGCTTTTATCTTCCTTAGCTCTTCAGCCGACGGAAAGAAGTTAATAGAATAGTACAAAATCAACATTGGAACTTTTACCAATAACCATTTTCCCCTTCTCATGCTTGTTCTTGTAGATTCTCAATCTTCCCGACTTGATTTTAACGACTGGAGAATATGTTTTACTATTATGTATAAATGTCTTGCCTCTTATTTATTCTCCAGTTGATTTAAGAGCTGGAGCTTACTTCATGGGTGTTGACAAGTTGATGGGTTCCTCTGTAGAAGTTGTAACAATATACAACTCTTGCCGCCGTCTCGCTCCGCCAGTTGAGCCTACTTGCACGCACACTGCCTTCTATATAACGTGTTTCCAATTAAAATGCTCTTCCACTTTCCTCAAAACCATCGGTAACTTGATGCATCATTCGGTTTCTCAAAATAAATAAATAAGTTTTGTAACAGTATAGCGCCGCAATGTTTGAGAGATGGAGTTTGGGAAAGAAACGATATTATTTTGTTTCACCGCCATTTCGATTGTTATTGTTTGTTTCAAGTAAACAAATGAAAGAGGTGACATCTGAAGAAGAGTGCTTTTTGTTTTTCTGGCGTTCAATTTATATTTCATAATAATTTTTTATTTTCACTGTTAAATAAATGGATATACTTAAGTACTGTTTAAATTTCTCTTTGTCCTCTGTACATTCACATTTACTTTGTTTTATACTCTCGTAGTTTACAAAATATGTTAATGCCGGGAATTTTTAAAAACTCCACCATAGCTTTAAAAACAACCGTTTTAAGCAAGGATGCATCGTTCTTAAAATTGATTTTTTATTCTAACTCATTTAGAAAATTAATTTACATCTGATTCAGGATACCATATTCGATTTTTTCAGCTATCTTTTGCAATATATTGGTGATTTATTGCTCTTAAGTCTCGATAAACTCTTATATAGGTAAGCCTGATGTGAAATCTTATATTTTATTCCTATATTTTCAATATGCACTTTTCCCCGTCTTGAATCTTCCTTTCTTCTTCCTTTATGAAGCATTCACACACATATTAGCTTAGATAATCTGTTTTGATCCATTTTAATTTCTGTTCAGTGTTTTCTATCATTTTAATCCTCTAATGTTAGTTGTAGTTCATTTTTATACACACCTTATCAGTCGTATATAGCTTACATTGTGTTTTAGACATTAATTTTTCTTCTTCATTATTTAATTCAGCCACCACATACGTGATGCAACTTTCAATTCTCGTCTAACGAATGTTCTTCTTAGTTAACGTAATCTAATTCTGTGTCCTCCTAAAGGCTTTTCCTTTATTCATTTCATTTATTATGATGTATACATTTCTGCCATAGTTATTTATTTAATGTGATTTTGTAACTTCTATAAACATTTAAGTATAAGATTATACACTTAAGAATGACCAAATATCTTCAGAAATATTTATAATATTGAAAACATTTTACTGAATTTTGTCACGCACTTTCAACAATTAAAAGTGTAAGCTGTACTGGTCTTTCGCTTACATATTTTATAAATTTTCTGGAACTGATATTTAAGTTAAAATACTTCGTTTTCCTCTCAAATGTCGCTGTTTCATGTTTGACCGTAAATATCTCAATCTTTTCTAAAACTCATTAAGACAATTTTGCGTATATATCTTTTACTCTGATTTTATTCTTTTTTACGCAGATCGCATATTACTTCAACTATTTTGTGTTTTATTGGTTCTACACCATTGTTACTGTAATTTGCAATGTGTTGGTGAGGCAATACGAAGGAAGATAAAATATGTATTAATAACAACGATTTATTTGAATAATTATTGCGTTTATATTGCCCTGGTACTTCTATGATTTACAAGAAATTTTCAAACGCAGTCCTACTACAAAAGCTGATAATTAGGAAGATTTACTGCATTTTCTATGAGGATTATTTGGCAATTGCAAACTGAAATAAAATTCTCTATTTAAGGAAATACTTAATTACTTGTAACTAATTGTCAACTCCAAATTTGCAGTTTGCAACTTGCAGTTTGACAGCTTTTCTTAAAATCGTTTTATTTGTTATAAATTAAAATATTCTGAAAGTAGCTTATAACTATTATATTTAAAGTGGAATATTAAATATCCATTTATTGATATCCTGGAGGTGCGCATAACCAAAAATATTATGTATCTATTGATATAAAGAATACGATGGCCACATTATACAATGGCACATAATTTTTATTTTTACAGGTAAAATACATTTTTATAATATAAACTTATATTAGAAATTATGTTAGTGCATAATGCAGTTTAAAACTGGTTTAACCCAGCCATGTTACTTCATAAATCAAACGTAGTTTGCCAACAAAGTCTATAAAATGTGTATCGCTCCCGCATATTTAAATCCCATGCCTCACGAGAGCGAAATATTATCGTTTATCAATAGTAATCTCACTAGAGCTTTTGATTTATTTAGAGAAAATAAAATCTCACGATTAAAAGGGGATAAAAGAGTGAAAATGAAGATTGTACGAAATAAATAATATAAAATAACTGAATTAATTGATCGAATTGCTTCCATATAGCCATTGGTTTGGTTTCGTGTTGTGTTATTTGGAGAAGCTAGAATTTGAATGAACTAAGCGAAGAACAAATGATGATCGCAAGTAAATTAAGAAATACTAGTTTCATAACTGGTGTATGATATTTTAACACTTAATCTAAAACGATTATTTTAATTTTAAGATTAAATATGTTTGATTGACTTGCTAAATGCTATAGAAGTTTGAGTGGCTACAATAATATATTACCAAAACATCTGTTCTCTTACTGTGGATCTAATATTCATGGACGTAACGTAATTGATAGGAAACAAAGCAGACGTTATCAGACTTATCAGCATTTCACTATCTAATTCCTTTAGAAAAGCGTTCAGTACAAAAGCTACCGAATTTCGTTCTGCCCACTGTCATTACGTAGGAGTCGACCAGTCGATTTTCTTTCTTGACAGCTCCCGAAGCGATAAGGCAGTGTTTCGCATTTCAAATGCATGAAATGAAGCATGGCACGGAGACAACACTGGATACTTATGTACCGCTATACATACTGCCTGTAGAAAGGGCTGTAACAAATTTTATTTAGAGCCCCGGAGCCAGATAAGCGTTTTTCCTTTTATGAATGATGTGGCGAAATCCCTGGCCTCTTAATTCCACATTGCACTGTTATTATTGATAGATATATGAAGCTATGGAAACCGTTTCTCATTTGTTTATGCGAATAAACAAAACTTTCTGATATTTGGCTTTGTCAAACCAAATGCAAGAAACTGAATGCCAGCCAGACTGTTTAAGCAGAATTCTCGAGATATAAATATAATTACAAAATTGACATATTATATCCTCGAAACTTGAACTTATTCACAACATCTGAATAAAACTATTTTAATTTTGAATGTTACAAGAATATTTCGGATAATTGTCGATTTCGGTGGTAAAAGCAGAAATTATATGAGAGTATTAACTGTATGAAAATTAGTATCTGAAACTGTATGTACTTTCCGGAAAAAGGTGTTGGCAACCTTAACCTTTACTGGAAGTTTCTCTCACTTTTCGTTTAAGATATTTTCAAAAATTGTCTAAAATAAGTAAAGTTTTAGTCAAATATAACACATCACTTCAGTACAGGTTAAAAAGAATATAAATTACTTTGACCCTGCAACCACAATAACAGCGAATAGCTACTTACGAGTACTTACTGTGCCATATATTGTTCCCTTCTTTGTAATTATTGCTTCATTTTTCTAAAGTGCTACAAACAAAATTGTATATAAAGTTTTAAAAACAGAATTTTTGCTCTTGTTAGTAAAATTTGTCATTAGTGTTGTTTAGTGAATTACTGCGCATATTTGTTATGAAGCATACTAGAGAATTTAATGTCAATTTGAGCCCGTCTCGATAGCGTAGATGATAGCTTGTCTACTTTACGTTCAATAGGTCCCGAGCTCGAATCTCGGTCAGGGTGAGTTACCTGGATCAGGTTTTTCCGGGGGTTTCCCTTATCCTGAAAGACGAATGTCGGGTAACTGTAAGCTCCATGGACCCCGGACTCATTTGAGCAAAATATCATCCACTTCATTCATCGTCCGATATGACAACGTTGGAGGAGGTAAATTACAACAACAAAAAGTCAATTTGAGAAGTTTGATAAACATATCTGTCTCTATTTTAATTTCTGTACCAGCTGCCTAAGGGTATTTAGAGGAAGAATTCAACTTTTTCTAAAAGTATTTAGTAGAAGAGGTATAAAATTAGAGGATTCTTGGGAAGATAAAGTCGTAAATAGGTATAACTAATCAAATGTTTTGTCATACCTACCCGACAAAATGGCCTTACTTCGTCACACTCCTGTTTCCACTGAAGTTAGTTGAAGAATCCCCTTGAAGCCATAGACTTATATTTACTTAAAATTTTACTACATATGCTGTCAATATAAAGAAAAATAAGGTTCAAATTTGTTACTATATCAAAAATAAATTTGTCTAAGTAATTATATTGGATTTGGATATACCTACCTACAGAGTGTGTGGATCTTAATAGTTTTGATGTTTTGTAAATACACCTCCCATAATTTGAACTAATGTCCAGTGGTTTTTCTGAAGCACTGTATAATTTTAAATGAAGTTCAATAACTCATAAAGTAATACGTTGATAACAATTACGTACATCACTTAGTTGTTTGTTATATCACCAATATGGTGAACACTATTAAGTATTTACGTAGATTTAAAGGTGCATAATTACTTCAGCCGCATTTTAAAGCTTGGTGCCCATTCATATCTTATCTCAGTGAACGACTTTTCTTTTGTTGCCAGGAATGTTCACATTTATATCGCGACTTTGTTTCGTAATATTTTATGCAATATTAGAGCAACATGTTGTTCATGAATTCATGTACATTTATTTAGTGATCCATGACGTAATATGGAGTATTGTCAATATTAATTATAGCAACGTTGGAATTCTATTTCTATTTATTTTGGGTTAGAAGCCAGAAGGTTGTGAAATGTTTATTATTACTGGAAAGCATAAGATAAACGAAAGTGTTCATATAAATTTCTCTGTTATAATTCTGAACATAAAATTGAACTGTTTTTGGTGTAGTCATGTGCGTGGAATAAATTAAAGCATTATTAAAGAGTGACCCTATCATTTCGAAAAAATTATAAGAAAATTGAAAAAATAGACCGATGTTTTAGAAGCATAATGTTATTGAATATAGTGGCTAGGCACAGAACATAGGTTGTTTACTTGTTTCTGTCCAAATTAACACGATTGAGCTGTAACCTCCAACATTCCTTGAGCTTGGGTGATAACTTGAACGTAAATAAAAAAATAAAAAAGAAGTTGTTTCTCTGCGGCGGCATGGTGTTATTTTTACGATTGGAATATTCTCGTAACCGCACTCAATAAACCGGAACAAGCCAACGGATAGAAAGGACAATATAAAAAAGAAAGGATAGAGAGATGAGTAAAGGTGCCGCCGTTGTTATTTCGGGCACAGACTTATAATTAAACCTTCTCTTTAGTTAACACTCGCCGAAAAACAAACATGTGAATCAGGAACGTCATACGGGAAGATGTTAAACATTAGTTTTCTTGCTAAAGAGGTGGCTCTTAAAATGCAAATCTACGTATATTGTTTGGTTCGTGTTAAAAGGTGGAACAGATGAACCGGCATTATTTTAATGTTAATTTTAAATTTTGTTTTCAATATTCAGCTATTACTCGCTTGCACTTTCTTAAATTCCCCTTCTTAACATATGTAACTAAAATATTAATTCTTTTAACTGTTTTAAGTAAAAGATAATACTCATTCAAAGTCAAAATTCATCAGTAGAAATGCTGATATTATTAAATTTCTCCCAACGGAAGTGCTTATATATTTACATAATTACCAGTGCTTTACATTAAATACGATGAACAAAAATAGCATTACCTGCTATATTGTTAAGAATATATTAATTATTAAAAGACTATATTTATTCCTATCTCAGATAATCATAATAAACTTCAGCAAAATTAGTTCATATGAATAATACCTTAGCAATTCATATGTTTACTGCCCACAGAGGAGGCTGACACAAAGTTAAGTGCTTGCACAGCAGATCGATACGTTATGATCTGTCTGAAACTAGAACGATCCTATTGTAACATATGGGAGGTGAAAAAAAACAACACTGTAACGGAATGCTCTTAGGCTTCTGTTTGATGGAAATACATTCACGAACGTTTATAGGGGCGGTTATCGTTCAAAAAAATATCTAGCTCACGGGTTCTGTTTTAACAGACATTATTTGTAATTTTTTAACAGGAACCTATCCTCAAATTAGTAAAGAAAAAGAAAAAAGTATGGCAAACATACTATAAAGTTGTATTTTAGAACTTGGCTCAAGAGCAGAACAAATCTACAGTAGATATATAATAGCTTTCCCTAACTCAATTATATTTTGTAAAACAAATATTTAAGATCAATATAATCGTTGCTCAGTGTTGGAGTTGTGTGTAAACAATAGTATTGCAAATTTTGGAAAGAATAGTCGTATTAACAATCTCTCAGAAAATAATATTCAGTTACTTTTAAGTAATTATTCTCTGGTAAATGCTCTCTTATTTGACATTTGCAAACAATCTGACAATTTGAAGAACCACTAGTTGTATCAGAATGTTTTTAACCGCGGTGCGTAATATTTGTACTAATTCAGTTCTTTAGAAAACAAATTAGACGAAAATTTATACAGAAATGCTCCTATCATACCTCCCTTTATGTGGAGTAATCCAGATACATAACAAAGTCTCTAGGTGTTTTATGATATTAAATATTCAAACAATAGTGCATTCGTATAAATATTTCACATGTATACCTAATCGTCTATTTATCATTAATATTAAATTGGACTGCTTTATCTTCAAGTACTCTGTTTTACTTTCAAAATGTAGGAGAAACCTTTACTTCGTGCATTATCAAGCAAATGCACTTGCATGATTTAATGCAGGAAGACAAAACAAAAGAGGAGCGAAAATAATTTGCTCTTTCACGAAGTCCAGCTGACATTATTAGATTGCGATATTCCTTGCGTACTCCAGCCGTTTATGGAGACAAGAAACGCACAGATCAGATGCTTTATAAACAGTTTTGCTTATAATGGAGTGAATTTTCTCTAGAACATTGATTTACACCTAGGTTACAATGTGTCACGTGTGCAGAGAGCAATATCCCAGCAGGATATCTCCCGAGGGATGGCACGACTAACAACGGGGGTCTTGCTTTATCTTGCTATAAGACGTGGTTCTGCAATGGTACATGCCTTTTGTTTTTCTTTATATTTTTCTCGCATGTCCCTTCAACACTTCAGACCGCTTCGTGTTTACTTGCCAGTAGGCTTATGTTTCGCAGGTGGTTTCTGTTAATCGTCATCATCATCACCAGCAATCCGGTTTCCTCGATTCTCCGGCAGAGCACGTCATGATCAAAATATACTTCACTTCGGAGCTTTAATGAGAGCTTAAAGCAGTATTTCATTGATGGAAAATTAGTACCCATAATGTCACGATCGTCGTATCTCAGAAATACTGCTTGACTTTGAGTATTATGGAGATTTCAATGCACGAGTCAGACTAAATTCTCATCTTTTGCTTAGTATCAACCATGCAAACGTCTCAGCAGATTTCTACATTATTTCTCATCGAATCATCTGAGTTCTCAAAACAATTAAGGGAATATTATGTTGTATATTTTCCTAACCAATATGCTAACATTTTCACGAGCAGCTGACCAGAAGTAAAGTTTTACTTTTATGAGTTGTAAAGATAGGTAATCTGAATACTTTTCCCTCTCAGTTACTGTCAACTATAAATGTATAATCAGATATACAACAAAGTTTCATATATGATTTTTAAAACAATAATTTTTCTTAAAATACTTATATCTTTGTTTTTAAATCCGGATGAGACTCTAACATTAGAATGGGCAATTCTTTTTCTTTGAAGTAGCCTTATTGTGTATATATTACATTTGTCTCAAATCCTCGTGGAACTTAGTTAAAATCCATTATTAACTTATGAGTAATTTTAATATTTTGTTATGTAATTCACAAACTTTGTGCTTAAAAACACTTTTGCTATTATCAATAAGTAATATTAGTACCAAAATTAAAAAAGAAGATATATACATTGACTAATTGAAACCTGATATTTAAAAATAATAAACAATGTATTGTTAGTGACACCTGGGATTGTTATTGGTGGTTCTGATACTCTGGTTCCTACGATGGCGAATTATTTGCATAATAATAACAATTTTTTTTTTATTTTGAATTCAAATCCTCTGATTTAACATTGTGTCTGAAGGCTGCTATATAAAAGAAACATAAAAAGAGCAAATAGAGTTCATTGGAATTTGACCGTTTGAAACAATAAACCTTTCCTGGCATTACAAATACCGCCCCTCCAGTGCTGTATTTCGATGCCTCTCTAAGAAATGATTTTAAAACCATATTTAACTCGTTGTAGGTATATGTATTACATATTTTTGCTGATAAATCTCAATCCCCTAGGGCTAGCTAAACGGTATGTTCACCGACACGGACATTGTATTACTCATACACCGAATGCTTTTTCATAACACAAATTGATTTCACGGTTTGTGGAGGTAAGGTGTTTATGAGAATCCATGACCCACTCTACAATTGCGAAACAAGAAAATAAGACCAATACATACTCTTCTTCATAGGTTCAAAAGCAGCAAAGTTATTGCTTAGTATAAAACTTCCTATATCTTGGGCACTTTACAGGTTAATATAAGTATTTTAATACCATTAAATACTGCATGAAGGAAAACTAATCAAGAGGAGATCACAATTATGAAAAAAATGTTAAAAGACAATAAACAAAGATTTGGTTTAAGTAACTCTTTAAAAAATGCTCTAATACTAGAAATAAATAAGGTAACAATTACTGGAGTTTACTTTTTAAACATGAACGCTTATTAATAGTGCACACTTTATTAAGCCCGTCTTGGTAGCGTAGATGGTAGCGTGTATGCCTCAAGTTCAAGAGGTACCGAGTTCGAATCTCGGTTAGGGCGAGTTACCTGATAAGGTTCTTTCCAGGGTTTTCCCTTAACATGGTAGACGAATGTCAAGTAACTAAGCTCCATAGACCCCGGACTCATTTGAGCATCATTTCACCCATTTCATTCATAGTCCTATATGACAACGTTGGAGGACAAATTACAACAACAAAAAAACACTTTTTTAAAACATATATACATATAACTTTCAAAGTTTTTGGGCTTCGAGTATTATCAAAATATAGATATTTAATTGTTCGACTTAAAGATTATGTAGGCAGAGGTTGAACGCTTTTAGTTTATAAACAAATTAAAAAGGACATTTTTGCTCAGTAAAGAACAAGTAAATTGCAAGAATCATGTCAAAGCTAGTTCAAACTTATTTCGGTGAAAATGGTAAAAATTGCACGTGGATTATACTTGGTGTGACGTTGTTTTAAAAAATGTGAGGTGGAGATTTTTAAGAAGATTACCCCTTCCCAAACTACCCGTATTCATGGAATAGTATCTCTATATTTAAGCGGTGGATGGAATGTCAGTAAATTGCGTATATAGTCCTGTGCATTGTGGTTAAATTTTATAAATCTAGAATAAATGTGAAACTTCCTTTTTTCACCAAAATAAAAAAGAAAATAGATGTAAAAATAATTATTTTTTGTTGAATACTATAGAACCTTACTGTTTAAAGATTTGACTCTGTTATTCCGAAATATGCCTTTGTGAGGTAAAGAAAAAATTCTTATATTAAAATAATGTCACGCTTCATACAAAATATATCGAAAAAGAAAGCTATAGAATAGGGAAGGCTAAAAGTAATAGTGTATAGAGTCATATGAGTAGCACATCAGGTATATTTTCAAAATCTGAATGAAATTTTACAGAGAAAAAGTAGAAAGAAACTATAAATATCATTGCTCCAGAAACGGCTACTGCGAGAATTCTTTGTAAGTCACCTTGGATTGGCATCGCGTATTGTCGTGCTGTTCGAACGGTTACCATGGATTTATCTTTGGTAATACGTACCTCTCAGATAACGCGCTGATTATTCTTTTAAGAGTGAGAGGGGAACTAATGGGCCTCCCGGTCGTGCGCCAAGCACCAATGAACGCATCACTTCAGCCAATGAAATTCGCAGGAAGCACAAATGACATATATATGTTCACTCCACGTGGAGTAATCAGTGCGTTATCTGTGAGGTATCTATTGCCAAAGATAAATCCATGGTAGCCTGGTCACGGAAACCAACATTCCGGCTAGGGAATGCCGGGATGCTGACCACATCTCCTCCCCGTATCGGTTGGATGATCGTCCACCTCTGCCGTGCATAAGTGGGCGTGAGGCCGGCAGTCCGGTTGGTAGGCCTTGGCCCTCTAAGGGCTGTCGCGCCAGTGGTTAACTTTAACCGTTCGAGCAGCACGACAATATAACTACCTACCATCCTGGTTATTCCTTCTGATACAGAGTCAGTCTGCTAGGCATCTGAACGCAGACGCTGATTTGGAGAAGGGGGTTGTGACTCGTGCTTATAAGGAGGGTAAATAGAGAAATGAGAATATTATATACTTATAAGCTGTAGAGTTTGTTAGTTTCTTCGAACACAGTGGAACAATTAAAATTAAATAAAATTTCTCTCATACCAACCACAAAGAGAGCCTTGGAATTTAGAAGCCAAAAATTTTGACCACTAAACCACATACGAGTAATATTTGGTTAACTGTTTTACATGTTATACCTGCAGTGACTCGAAATATTGTTCTAAGAGGCGTTAAAAATAATTAAATGTTAAGAGATTTTTAAGTTCACTTCCAGCACATCCTAAAGTGTTTTAGTTCAGATCCTTTCAGATTGAAACTATGTTGAAGTTTTAACTTGGGAGTAAATGGAAGTATTTTTGTAAATAGTTATTTCATGAAATATTTCCTAAGATTAATATTATGATGCATTTGTATATTAAAGAAAATTAGAAGCTCTAATATTGATACAAGTGTAGCATGTTTACAAGGTTTTTAAAAGGTATACCCCCATCAGATGTATTATACTTTAAGATAAAATATGATACAAGATAGATTTATTATATACAATTTAAAGCTAGCTTAAGCAAAATACTTCTTAAACAGTACATGTTTTCTGATTACATCTGGCTCTTCAAGAATGCATTTTTAAACAAGCAGATTGCGGCATACGTTGTTAAAATGTAATGCATAGATATGTCTGTTATCTTTCCATCGGAATATTTTTCTCATTAACGACATTTTTAAGCACTACACACAAAATATATTACATCCATAATTTTAAGATGTGACACATCATAGGCGGTAGCCAGTGATTACCTCTTTGTTATGTCATACTAAAGACAAATAATACCCTAACGCGCATGCCCAATGCACTCGCCTTAACATTTCCCAACATCTAATTGAGTAAAATTATGTAGAATACGTACATTTATCATATGCAGGAAGTTCAACAGACCATTAAAAATACTTTTCGGTTTCTGGTATGTACCTACTCCAGACGTTATCTTTGTTTACACATGTCCTTCGTGGTCTTTCGGAAAAACAAAGAAAGTCGCCTTACGAATAAGAATTTATCAGACAGTTCTTAAAGCTGTTCTTACAGTTAATTAATTTTGACTTGTAATTAAAATTTCACTTAATCACTTTTAAGTTATTGGTCAAATTATATTTCGGTATTAGAAAGTTATCTTCTCTACGATAGTAAGGTTTTATCTCTTACTGTTTATCAATTATGTAAAAGTTCTTCAGAATGAAGTGGAAATTCAGCGATAATTCTCAGAAAATTCTAGATAGGTATATATTTCATTTTACTTAGAATATCTTAAATTAAAATATTTTAATGAACATCGTTAGAGCCACTTTTGGGAAGATCAAAATATTCAGTAAATGTTCTATATAAAAGGAAGTTTGAGGTGAAAGAATATTTCATGCATATTTTCGGAAGATGTATTTATACCTACCAAATTTAGTATTTAACTGACTCTTCCTTTTAGAGTCATACAGTACACATATACACACAAGAACGCATGCAGGGCCCTCAAAATGTGTATTTCAGGGAAATCTCGGGATCCAGTTTTTCAGTGATCATTTGGAAAGATCTAAAGTCGTGCATACTGTTACCATTTCAGAAGGATTCTAAAGAATCTATTGAATAATTAAGTAACATTGTAATTTACTAACTCTAGCTACATTTCACGTTAATCGAAGGAAGGTAGCATAGAAATAGTTTAAGTTTGTTACTTCCATGATGATACACGTATTCTAATACAAATTAGGTAGCATAGCACTCAAAGATTTATAAAATGTCATTGTACATATATTAAATATGTTTCATTTAAATTCAATGAACATTTCAAAACGCATTACTTGTAGGAGTTATTTTGTTTTGTTTTTGTAATTTACGTCCTCCAACGTTAAGTCATATCGGACGGTGAATGAATTGGGTGAAATGATGCTCAAATTAATCCAGGGCCCATGGAGCTTGGAGCTACCCGACATTCGTCTTGAAGGATAAGGGAAAACCCCGGAAAACACCTTACCCAGGTAACTCACCCTGACCGAAATTCGAACTCGGGACCTCTTGAACGTGAGGCAGATATCCTACCACCTACGTTACCGAGGCGGGTATGCTTGTAGGAGAAAATTCACATATGCACCAGAAACTATAAAGCAAATTACATTTTTGAGATTTGGTCTCGTAATCCGCGATTATCTTATCATTCAAGGTTTTATGTCTTTTGTCTGGGCTGTATGGCATGCAGCTCTACCTTGACACTGTGTTTTACTACCCTGACTAGAGCTTAAGTATTTAGTATCATTTACTTGTTTTGCCAAATGATTCCGTCTTACTGTCCTTTGCATCCAGGAGCGACTTTATCGATCGATGAAGCGTGGCAACGCTTAGTGCAAATTACTACGAAATGTGCTGTAATTAGTAGGTAATTGAGTTATACAGCTGACGGTGGTAACTAGGTTCTTCCAGTATTTTCATTCTGATATTGCTTCAGTTTGTACTATATTAAATTCACATACCTGTCTTAAAAGTTTTTAATGGTTATTTTCAAGCTAGAGTTTCTTGTATTTTGTATGTTGATAGTGTGTAAAATGCACATTTAAGTAGTATAGTTACATACGTGTAAATGTATGATTATATGAACTTAACTTTGTCATTTCTTTGTATTTATGGTTGAGTGCAATACAGGGTTAACTGTTTCAAGCATAAAAAATACTCTTATATGTTAGAAATTTGTACTTAAATTATAGATTTCGATATATTTATTTTAAAATAGTTACTGCTCAGATATATACGTGTGTATATATTATGTAAGTATGTAAGTCGATTTCCCCTTAAGATGCTCACGTATATTCCCTGGGAACTTACCAAAGTTTCCTAAGACTATGGTTAAGAAATCAATAGCTTTTCTGTGGAACCCAATAATGGCTGCAGAGTGTGATTGTATTCTCCCAATATTACGATTTCAACTCATTTATGAAAAAATCTAAAATAAAAGATGTTTCGAGTCATTTCAGGAGTTTGCATATAACGAACTAGTAGATATATACAAATATACCACGCCCAACTTTTGTCAGGTTTATAAGCTAATATAATTCCTAACTGGCGTTGAGGCTCACATTTAATGCTGGAGGGAATACAATTATTTTAATGCTTGCTAATATGGTTCATGTTTGTAGGCATAAAAACATATTTTGCTATGCAGTATAGGTAGATTTGTATTGAGTGATTAACTGCATAAAATTATTTCTGTAAATACATTTGCTTAATGAGTAGTATAAAATAACATTGACATTTAATTAAAATAATTAACAATAATAACAATCACCAGAATTATTCACGGTAAACAATATATTTTATCCTTCCGATTTGCCTGTTTACGAATACCCGTTTTGAGTATTGGTCTCAGTACTTGTGCATGCAGATGCTAAATAACATGTAGCTTTGCCAAATTCAACTTATTTTTTTTTCACTTAAGAATTTGTGGCACGTCAGCATGTTAAACATACCTTCTTGTGGACTAGAAGCCTCCCAAGACAATGCAGAAAAGAATGATCTTAGATGAGGTGTGAGGAAGGGACATATCTTGGGGAGAGATAAAAGAGCTCACCGATAGTAGAATAACTTTGCATGATTTTTGTAGGGTTGTGAGGATTGCCAAATTTTGATTGATTATATTTTTACGAATAAAATTTAACTTTGTGCCTAAAGATGATAATAAGTATTAAATTTATTGGTGTTTTAGCACGTAGGAATTTTTATCTAAAACTGTTTATCCAAAATACTAGACTTTTTGATGGAAGTGTTTATTTTAATTTTTTTGGTTCATTACAATGTTAAGATATATCAGTTTTTTACTTTTTTAACACCTTTACTTTTTCCAGATTAAATATAATTTATTTTTAAGGTAGATTAATTCCTACATTATTTTTAATTTTTGAATTTTAAGATAAACTGTTATGACTGAAGTAAAATATTATATATAATAATAAAGCTTATTTTATCAGCAGTAATGGAAAAAACAATCATAAAAGAATGGAATATTTATGATGGGGCACTTTTATCATAAATCGAATTCTTTCAGTGCTCATGGTTTTCCCATTATTGTCACACTGATTACCCATTTGGTTTTCGTGCAAGAGGTCGACTTATGCCCCCCATATTAAATTACTTTCTTATTGATTTGTCCAGAGTAGCTAGTGGAATTATTTCATTTCACTCAGAAATGGATGAAGGTAGATTGTTCGGTTAAGTGTACGTTTTGAGCTCTCTGACTCATCCAAACTGATTTTTTAGAAAATCATCCTTGTACATATAAATAAAAAAATAAATCTTTAATACATATCAAACTCAGTATTTATGTCCAGTAAATTTCAACAGTGGACCACAAAGATTTTCAAAAATGTCCTACCCTGCTTTTTATAAATGGATGACAAGTATATATAATATATAATATAATGCATGTATTGGAGTTTAGTATAACTGGTACACAATTAAGCGTTAGACATCTTTAGAGTTTTCTGAGATTAAATTGCTGCATCTCCAAGCAATATTTCGAAATCTCTTTTTAGCTGGATGAGTACATTAGAAGTAAACAATTGAGTTCAGACTTGCAAACGATTGTGTTTTATTTTCTGTATTACGCATACAACCAAGTCCAGTTGCTTAATATGCGATTATATATACGAGTTTATGTTTAATCAAAGTCCATAGTCATTTTAAGAGAGAAAAGGAAAGCATTTATGTGTACATACGAGTGTGAAACAGACTCAGTCGCAGACCAACTTTATTTAAAGCATTAATTCTTTATATAATAATAGAAATACTTATTCATAATGAAAAATCCTTGCACTCTAGTTTTTATTTTCTCGAGATAAATTTAAAAAACTACTATAGTAAAAACAATTGAATGCCAAGTTCCACAGTCCTAAAGTGTTACTGTACCAAGGTTTTGTATAAGCGATAAACAGTTGCATAAACAGGAACATTTTACCTCTACAGTAGAATAAAGAATGAAGTAGCAACTATATAAATCCTGCAGCACTCGGCAGTCTTTTTAACAGCTTTCTCTTTCTTTACGGCTGCTCTGAGAGAGGATTTATCTCGGTGTATTTGCGTTAATTCTGCGTTCGTCACAACAGGTGTCTCTACGGAGATAATATTTCTTCTGTTTGTGTGACTCATCCCCTTTCTGTTTCTTTCCTCTTTCCACACGACGGCATCACCCCAGCTTTTCTCTAACTGCCTTCCTCGAATTTCTCAATGAATGTCTCTGCAGTGGGTCTTCCCCCGCATTCCCCTCGCACTGCCAACATGGGGGAGTAGTAGCGGAGAAATACGAATGGTTTGCAGTAGAGAGAGAGAAATTCCGTCCGTTTGTCGCATTCCGAGTTCGACTGAGCTGGGAGGCGCACGCATACAGTTGCGTGGTGGCTTAGTCTCGCTGCTAGGCGTAGCGATGCGTCGCTTTCCGTCGCCAATGGTTTCTGTACACCGGCAATCGACGCTGCTTCTGCCGATATACTCGAGCGCGCTGCTCCCGTAGTTTAGTTTTCTCTTTTTTCCTGTTCTTTCTCGGTGCTAGTGGATGCTCTTCAGACATGCCTTCATAAATTCTGGTGATAGGTTGTTAATATTGAACGCAGGCTGTAATTTTGTTCCCCGCACCTGCTCCAAAATTTCTCTCGGTAGATGCAACGGTATTTGCCGATACACGCGTCGTTTCACTGCCCCGGCTGTGCTAGCGACAGTGTAGTTTAAACAAGAGCTTCAAATGTGCTGAAATTTTCTGACGAAAACAGTGCAATGTTTATTACAATTTATCATGGTTTACTGACACGTTTTTTATTTTATATTTTGTTATTGAAACCAGTAATCAAACTCGGTTGTCTTATCTGATTATATGTTTTGTTTTTGTTGCCCCTAGTTAATTTTTAGGCATAAGTAACATTAAAATATAATTGTTTTAATGGTCAAAAATTATTGCTGACTTTTACAAAACTCAGAAGAATTGATAGATTGAGATATGCATATATACCGAAAGAAAATCTGTATATGTTAAACAGCTGCGAAATGTTTTAAGGTCTGAAAACGTTGTAACATTACATTTTGCATTTTTATCTTATATAAGTATAGCCTTTATTTCTCTCCTGTCCAGGTATTCCAAAGTAGGTCTGTTCTAAATAAGGAGAACTTAATTTGATTTTGCTTTGTTGATGCTTTTTCTGGGATATTAAGAACGTTATTTGCTATATTATATTAGGAAAAATGTAATATAATGCTAAATACTTTGCTTAAATATAGTTTTTAATTCATGCGGCTCAAAATATTGAATTCTAGAATATTCAGAATTCTATTGAAATTTGGATGGGTTATGTAGAATTTAGCGTTGTAACAACATTTAATGATGAATAAATTATATAGCTTTAATTCCTCAGCTGAAGGCCATTGGCCAAAAAACATAATTTTATGAAAGGTTGCCTTGAAGGGTTGCGGTGTACAAAGGCCTTGTAAGTAGCAGTTGTAATATTTTTAAATTTAAAATATTTAGAAGCTTTAAACTTCCATAGTACTGCTAAAATCTGCTATTATCCTTTTTATAGCTATTATAGCAATTGTTAATAAATAATTTTTTTTTTCAATTTACTTCCTATCAGTGTTGAAAAATTGGCTAAAAGTCGATTAAACTATATAATTAAATAGAAGTATTATACTTCACATAGTCATTCGATACAGGGCTATAAGTATAGAGCCTCCGAGAAACCCCACTAAAAATAAAGGAAAAGATATGAAAAACATCCGCCTGCATTAGATGTCTGGAAAAGCATAACTAAAAAACAAAAAGTCGGCTATATATCAAACTTTGTATTTAAATTCATCTTCCAAGAATGTGACACGGAGATATTCATGAAAATCTCTTAAATTCAAACTTCGCTTGAGACAGAATATTCTTTCTAATATTATTGGAGAATTCAACAGAATGCCGTTTCATATACACTGAGCATTCATGTTTATGCATGAGATAATGATAAATAAATGAATAGAAATGTAACGCTGCAAGATTCACTGCTTAATATTTGGGGGAAAAAAAACTACAAAGGAGAGAGCAAATATTTCGGAAAAGCTTAATGCCACAAACATTCCACTTGGCGTAGATAAATATTTAAACATTGCTTTTGTCGACATTTATTGAAAATTTCACTACACTTGCATCATAAAACGCAATCTAGAAGTGTTCGTAACTAGTTATACGAGCATTAGATGAAGAGAAAGGACATTGATAATTTTTTTAAAAAATATATTTTTTATTATATAGAAACATTTTTGAAGAGGGTTTTAGAGAAAAATTCATTCTAGCTTTTTGTTACCGAGTAACTTAGTTTTATTACTTTTAAAATGTGTAGTGTTTAACGCCCGCTTTTACTACATACGGCACTGCAGGCGATGGCACTGATGGTACATGAAATGAACATGGAGCACCGGTGGAATGAGATGGCGGGGAAAACCGGAGATCCCGGAGCAAACCCGCCCCAGCGCCGTGTTGTCCATCACAAATCTCACTTTGCGGTCGCCTGGGATCGGATCGAACCCCGGCCGCCTTGGTGAGAGCCAAGCGGTCTAACCACTGAGCCACGGCGTGGCCGTTTTATCACTTTGTGTAGGTAGTCTTTTTTACTTCTTATTTGCCTTTATTAATTTGTTTCCATCAAAACCAAATCTTCCTTTGTAAATATGTAAGTCATTAAGAGGATTACATGGTTTACTAAATTTGGATGGCATTTAATGGGTTTGGAACATTTTAAATACATAGAAATATTTCTTGTAGTATGCACCCTCTAAAACAGCTGCTTGTCGGAGTTTTAACATGCCAAAAATAGTACTTTAGCAACAAAGGCTGCTAATATCCTCATGAATATCTTTAGTGACGCAATAAACAAAATTCAGATGGTAGAAACCGTTCATTCCAAATTTAACAGGGTATTAAAGTGCTTGAACATACATTAAAAAAATAGAAGTCCTTTTATGTTTATTATTAGCATTTTTATAATAGAGTTCTTAATATAAAAATTAACACAAGTTAATATAGTTTTATTGTTTATCCGAACACTTCAGGCCACGCCGTGGCTCATTGGTTAGACCACTTGGCTCTCACCAAGACGGCCCGGTTTCGATCCCAGGCGACCGCAAAGTGAGATTTGTGGTGGACAACACGGCGCTGGGGCGGGTTTTCTCCGGGACCTCCGGTTTCCCCCGCCATCTCATTCCACCGATGCTCCATCTTCATCTCATGTATCATCAGTGTCACCGCCTGCAGTGCCGTGTGTAGTAAAAGCGGTCGTTAAACAACACACACACAAACACACACACACACACACACACACACACACATACACACACATCCGAACACTTTGCAAAAATGACACACAAACGTTTCTTCTTTCACTAAAGAAACACCAGCTTACCTTGCTGCAGTCTTTTAGTGCAAAATATTCTCATCAGATTTTGCTAGCAGCAGGTCTGGGTCGAAAGCATCTCCCACATTTTCAGCCACAACTACTAACATCTACATCCACATCCCGTTGGTACGTTAACGTCTGTCTAGTCAACGCGAGTGCAGTTACTCCACAAATCAAACGGACCCTACCGTCCACTAGACCGTCATAAATCTATCTCCACACGTTAGAAATGGAACACTGTCGTTGAGGACCAATAGCAACCCTGATTTTCTAGAAATGACAGTCGCATGTTTACTCCACGTGGAGTCTCAGTTGCCAAAGTTCAAATTTTCAGTTGATCTGTTTCATTACGTGCAGAAATTCGTTGTGTGTCACGATGTGGAGACCGTGGGTGGGAAATGCAGTGGTAAATGGAAATGAAATTCCAGATAACTTTCAGTCAAGTGAAGATAATAGTGTAAATGAATTGGAAAGTAATGCTGGGCCGAGTTATGTTACTGGAGAAGCCTCAAAAACAAAGTTATAACGGGAACTCTTTCTAAGAAAATTCAAGCGCTTGTTTTGAACACACATAAATATGTACTGAAAAATTATCTTGGTAAGGGTTCATGCAATGAACCTGATAATTTCTGGGTATTCACAGAAATACAGTAAGAAAAATTGTGACGAATGGAATACCAAAGTCGCCGATCAAGTGTGAAAACAAAAGGAAACGTTTCTCTAATGTTTCATAATTTCACATGCGATTTAATTCGCCGAGATATTTATAGATTCTATGCAAAAGGGAGAGCTCCTATCTTAGATGAAATGGTTGCACATGTGCAAGAAATTTGTGATTTTCCTTATGGGCACTGCACTTTGCGCGGTCTCCTAAAGGAGCTGGTTTCAAATACCGCACTTTGAATAAGATAAGGGTTATTATGGAATCCAGTAGAATTGTACCTTGTATGATACCCATGACGTATCGAGAAAGGTGACAACCTTTCAGAAAGGCCTGGAAGGAGAGTCGGGGTTGTAAAACGATTGTAAGGGTTCGTCAAAAGAGGCGGCCGAACTGCACACGCGTTAACTAAACAGACTTTACTTAGCGTAAGATTCAGACAACTATGAGAATTTGCCAACACAGCATTATATTTGTACTTTACATTAAGTATTACAGTTATTGTATTTAATACAATTTATGTAATATTTTCTGAAAACTGTTGTATACTCCACGGTACTAAAAGTTTATACATTAACAGCTATTTAAGGAAATCATATACTGATTTAGGTAGATTATGGTAAATACAGATTAGCTCATATTCGGTAGAAACGATCTTTGAGTGTTTGTAAGTTGGGACTTCTTTTTGACAAGCAAACGTCCATATACCTGAGCAGAATACCCGATATTAGGGCGAGAAAAGTTGAGATAATGGGATATGATGTAAGACAATCCAAAACATTGTGATTTCTTTCCTCCTCTACTGCGAAATTATAGTATTTGCTAATAACAGCTTTCTTTGAACGCTATTTCTGACTTTCATCACATTTAGTGAAGGCACATGGTACTTAATGCTATGCCTTGAGCAATAGTTCTTAAACACATATCTAAACTGCTGCACGTATTCTGTTGTTCTAAGAAACTATTTTTATAAGGTAATTTTTTTTTCTGCAATGAAGTTGATATCTGGATATGTAATACTTGAAGAAAAGTGAATGGAAGAAACTGCTGCATTATGTGAGAGAAAAATGTCAATGACTTCTTATATTTCCTTATATAAAAATAGCGTCTGAAAAGTGTGTAAATGTAGAGTAAGTATATTGTTGTCAGAACGTACTTAAAGGTAAGTGCAGTACAAGTTAGAAATATTAGAAAATCTCTCATTAAAAGTTTGACAAAAATCTGTCTTTCTTTATTCTCTTATCTGTTCTGTAAAATATTTTTATAATTGCATATTTATATCTGTACCATGCTGTAATAATTCCATTATATCGTCTGCTATAGGTAACCAAAACAAATAGCTCAAAAGATATCAAAAAATTAAAAACATGCAAAATATTTCGCAGATGTTCAGTATTAAGCATAAAACTTATTTGATATGAATTCTAAATTTGTAATAATATAACATTCATAGTTATATACAGAAAATTAAATATGTGTCTTTATTCGACATATCAAGCTTTTGAGAAAACAGAAGTCACAGATTTCTTGGAAGGATTTGGCTCGTTGTAAGGGATTTCTCAAAAATCTTCATCTTTTATCCTTAAAAGTGCCTAACTTAAATACAAATTTGGATGATTTTTTAGCTTCTTTTTAATTGTGATGTTTACAAACAAACTGGCATCTGTTTAAATATATTTATTCGTGGATAAATATATATACTGTCTCATAAGTATTGTTTTTTCAAGAATAACACTTATTTGAAATGTGTTCTGACATTCAATTAACTAATTTTCAAAGCACAAACCATTAGATTCTATGGCTTTGAGCCATCGTTTAGCGAGTTTATTATCTCACGATAGTACCAGTCTCTGGTTTTTGATGTGAAAAATTCGGTGCCGCACACTGGCACTACTTCAAAAGTGTCAAAATTTCGTTCACGTATAAAATGGGCCATGGATCGAAAAAGATGATAATCCGATGGTGCGAAATCAGGGCTGTATGCTGGGTGTGGTAGCAGTTCGATTCCTACCAATTCCTGAACTTTTTCTATGGTTGTTCGTGCAGTATGGGGTGTTACATTGTCCTGTTGATATAGAATTCCATTTTGGTTAACTAATGCGGGGTATCCTCGTCTCAAAATTATTTAAACTCGTTCCAGTTGTTGAGACTAAAGATCCGCATTAATCGCTCGTCCGTTTGGAACAAACTCCCAGTGATTGACACTTCTAAAATTCCACCAGACACACAACATTACTTTGGGACCGAACTGATTTTTTTAACAATGACTTTGGCAGGTTGGCAGAGACGACGCCACTGTTTCGAAGCATCAGGGTTTCGGTAATATACGCATTTTTCATCACAAGTGACAATTCTACTGACAAATCTAGCATCCATAGGACTACGGATAAGCTGACGACAGATATCCATTCTACGTTCAGCCTGCTGAGGTGTCAGTTCATGAGCTACAGATCTACAGCTTCTGTATGATTTTCCAAGTGTCTTAATGTGACAATATATGGCATCTTAGGATACAACACGTTCTTCTGAAAGCCTACGGATACTTTTATGCGGATTTTCTCGCAAAACTTGGCGGATATCCTCAATATTCCATACTTTAGATCTTCCAGAACATGGCAAATCTCTAGTGTTTTCGTCTCCATTGTTAAAACGTTGGAACCATCGCTGTGCCACACTCTCACTAGACACCTTCTTCCTGCACTTCACATATTTTTCGAGCTGCGGCAGTGGCTTTACAAACACTGTTTACTCCAGTATTCCTTTAGGACTCTTAAGTTCAAACTTTGTTATCTCCATTTTGTGATTGTTTATTAACATCTGAAAACTGATACATGCTCGCAATGTACGCAGCACTAGCTATCACATTCTGCAAATAGCATTGCCAAACCAAAGAAACCCAAAAAGACTTTACTTATGACACAAACTGATACATCATTAAAAGGTATTTTCAGTGAAATATTGCTGTAGAAAAATTAAAATATAGTGTTTAATACTTCTGATATTTAAATAAGTTTGCTAATTTTGTGTTTTGGGATTCACATTCTGCCAGTTGATATATAGACTTCGTAACCTGTTAAGTAACGCATGTTGGCAACCTAATGTGACTGGTGGTTCAGTCGCACACTTAAACACTTTTTACACACTTTTTACTAGTGTCAAAGTTATGTGATAAATATCAGATCATTCACGGGAACAGCTTCTATCATGCTCGGTGGATGCAACAATGAATCTCATAAAAAGACTCGAAGTTAAACAATCTTACCGATGTATATTTTTCTTAAATACTGTTAAGACATATTTTGGAGTCTCTTTAAATTATAAAACATATTTATAATCAGTGTGTGCATGTGTGTCTTTGAGAACGGAAATCGGATACATAAAACTTTGTATTTAAGTTCATCATCTTTCAAGATACAGCACGAAGATTTTGAAGAAAATCCTTATCACAAACTACTTCAAAAAATTATCATAAACTGCTATAATTATTTTTAATAAAATTACATATATTTAATATATTGACATGAGAAATTAGACGTGCACATTGAATTTTCTGTGAATATCCAGATATATTACCTTTATTTGAGTAAATTTCGAAGATATCTATGTATAACAACTTAAAAATTAAATAAAACAAATACAGGATAAAATGTAGATCTCATTAAGGTGAGACCATATGCCCTATCTCAACTATGTTAAAATATACAATTTGATTGCCCGTTATTTCTCAAACTATTAACAGCACATAAATGAAAATGTTATAATATATTATGTGGTCCTTAGAGAAACTACTGATCTACAATGAAGCTTCTATCTGAAGTTTGAAGCTATATATATATATTTCTCTTTCATTATTTTTTCTTCATTTTTAGTATTAAAAACACCATTACACGCAGCTCATTAATTAAATTACTGTGGCTGTAGATGCACAGCATTTCTGAAGCTACTTTTATGATCTGTAAAAGTTATATGTACATATCTCCAAAAGTTTCTGAGAAAATGGGACAAATGTTTAAACAAACTTAATTTTGAGAAAAACAGCTTTAAAGTTTCCAATAAAATGTATAGCTTAGAATTTACTCTGCAGGTTGATTAAAACATCTTTATTATTTTCATTTCGTAACACAGCTTCTTTGGTAAAATTTTCTCTAACTCTTTGTAGGTTGTTTCCTAAAATTGTATATTTGAAACACCGTGTAGTCAGATTTGCTAAATTCATTACCCCACATAATATTTTACCAGTCCCAAGTCCCTTGCCAATGCATCTTAGCCCATAAACAAGTCTCAAATTGTTTTCATAGAGGTCATTATTAGCACACTGTTGTGAAGAGCAAAATGAAGTTTTAGAACTACAATTCGAGCATACAATTTTCAATTTATTCCCCATGCCAGTTCTTGCACTCGATTCTTCTTGTAGCCTAACCGCACCACCACATATTCTGCATGACACAGTTTCTTCTAGCACTCGTCTTAAAATGCTTAAATCAATCATAATATTAGATTGATACAGTCTTCAACACAGTTTATATTTACATTACTTGTTTATATTTTGTTTGTAACTTCCTTCTCTAATCACTTGGAAGAATTGCACATGGACGGCGCCACATGGTTGGGTATCATTTTCATTGACTTCTGCAGGCAAGGGTATTGTCCGTAGAATCTATTTTACTTGTTACGTTTCTGAAACGCCTTTAGGCTTTGTCATCTTCTTACACAGTTACACTTTCAGTTAGATAAATACTAAAGGGACAGTTGCTTACAAACAAAATTCGAGCCACAGCCACAGAATAACAAACTAGGGAATCATTAGTTCTAAGGATAATAGAATAAAGAAGATATCCATGCCAAAATGCGCAGCAAAATTACTCTAAAAGGCTCTTTCGCAGGCTTCTAGATTAAACTACTGGACTTATTCCAAATTTTGTAAATAGATGCACAGTAAGCTAATAAATTGACAGCTGTCAGCTTATTCTTAAACTTCGTTTAAGTGCACTTATAAGTATAGTACATGACTATATTCTATACCAAAATATGCAGAAAAGTGTAAACTATTTAACTACGCAAAAAAAATATCTTTTTTCTAATTTTTGCGTACAGTCTCACCTTAACATATACAATTTGGAACATTTAGCCATTTGCGTAATATTCCAGTTGCACTTTCAGATATGTTCTAAGAGTCGCCTGTCGGCCATGTTTGAAATTTCGCGGCTCATTTTCTTTTCTTTCCGTCGAAAGCAGTTTGCCACTGGAAGCCTTCTCGCATATTTCAAATCATTCCTAGGTAAAGATATATCGTCAGGCAATATAAGTGTGTCGTTTATTAGAAAGGTCAGTGAATGTATCACATTTGATTGTTATTTATGTCTGTTTCCCTGGCAAGTATAAATGTTTATTTTATTTTATTTGCATGTTCGTAGTAACCTTTAAGCATGAAATTGTATTTGAGGAAATCTGTTTATGACACCTATAATTCTTAATCTTTCTCTATCGTGTTTCTTCTAATGATTTTAATACCAATAACTTTCATGCCAGCAACTATTAAGGTCTTAAGCTTATACTCCGGAAGTTATTCACCAACAATGAGCTGTCCTTCTGTATCTTCCCCCGAGAACAATACCAAAGTCAGTAGCTTGCGGTTGAAAGCATATTTATGTTAAGACAACATAAGGTAGACATGTTACTAATTAACAACTCCATCAACGGAAAACATAAATATACATTTGTAAGGATAACTCCTTGAAAGGGAGGAGAATAGCCTTGCATTGTCTTGAGATGCAGAGCTGAACAGAACAGCATCTGACAGATGAGATCTCCAAGAGGGCTTTCGGCACATAAGGCTTCTTGGTAAAGTTAGGCGAAGTTCGGACTATCATAGTGGTCTTTAGAATTGATTCCTTCAGGAGGAAACCTCCAAACCAGATTCTGACTCCAACAAAGGGCTACTTTAATATTTGTCGACGTCCAACGCTTTGTTCATCTCCAGCTTTACAACCGCATCAAAGCAGTGATGAATTCCAGATACGTCTAAAGTTATGTATTTTGTCTATATTTCGAAAGTATGCCTACAAATTTCAGGTGTTTCTTTATATCAGTGCATACAGGTTTTCAAAATCTTGTCATGTATCGATTTCATTCCAAAATATTCCCTTAAAGCGAACCAGACATTGAAGTTCTTTGAGTCTTCCACAAGAATGTAGAATTTAAATCTAAAAGTTGCATCAATTGGTACTTAAATTACAAAATTTTCTAACTATGCTGCAGTAAGAATGTTATAGTGTTCCTGCTCTAGTAAATATAATTCATATTCTTTCATTTTCAACACATCGACATAGGAAATATAAGAAAAGGATCGGCATGTTTGGGCTTATAAATACCGTAACTTAAACTAAAGGTTCGGCAATATTCAGACTTACTATTTTAAATGCAACAATATAGAAGCCTGTAACACGATTTTCAAGCAATCGTCCCTTTCCAAACTACATTTCATATGAAAAATTTTTCGTTAATTTTTATTTTCTAAAACGATTCTTTATTGTTGATCACAATGATATCTATTTGACAAATATATTGTCAAGAGAATGATCAAAAAGTGATTCTGTGTGTTTCTTCTAAAACCAATGTATTTAGGTTCGGGATTTGCCCACCTCCTAAGAGTGCGGGTAGTGTATTAGCGTCACATTCAAGATGCCGCTAGTTTGAATCTCGGTTACGGTGTGTTACCTAAACGAGCTACAAAACAAATTAGATATCTTTAAAAGACAGAATTTATTACAAATAATTTGTTTTGTGGAAATTGAAATTAACTTTTTATTTATGGACACTTTTTAACTGTGTGGTTCTCAGGGTCCCATTCCGTAAGAAGGCTTAGCTCATAGGCATCTGTTTCAGACTTGAGGGTTTTATGTCCTACATATCTAGTGTGATACATGTAAACCTGAACCATTTTAATAGGCCATAACCTTTGAACTAATAATAGGACATACGTTCAACTTTGGGAGAAATAATACACAATTGGGATATTATATTACTCCATTTACATCTCAGAGAAAATGTTGGAAGGGTCCTCCACCAGCATCTATACATGTTTGCACTCGTCTCACCATATTTTCTGAAGTTTTACGGAGAGTATGCTTGCTAATTTTGCTTATTTCGGTTCGAATTGATTCCTTGAGAACATCAATTGTGCGTGACCCATTCTTGTACACTCTATTTTTATATACCCCCACAAGAAAAAAAAAAAAAAATCCGGACAGAGGATCTAAGGGGCCACAGACCTTTTGAGATTATTCGACTATCAAAGAAACTGTTTACAAGTTCCATGGTGTCATTAGAGGTATGGCACGTTGCTCCATCTTGCTGGAAATAACCTTCTCTCAATTCGATATCATCCAGCTGCTCCACAGATGTCTTGAAGATTCCCATATAAATTTCAGTATCTACAGTGGCATCAAAGAAAATGGATACAACCAGTTTTGACGATTGTTAACAAGTGTTGATCAACCAGTGTTGACAATTCTCCCAGAGCCACTGAGATCATTAAAACAAATTTCTACATTCTACGAGCTTTCAAAGGTAAATTATGGCCTTTTGAAATGGTTCAGGTTTATATGGATCGCACTATACCATACGGCACCACTGGTTTTATTTCCCTTCTGAAGGAAATTATGCAAAGCATTTTAAGACAGAAAAAAGAAATCCATCGCACACCGCCGAATTTGAACAAGTGACCTCGAGAACCGAGGCTAGTCAAGGGACATTTTGACAACACGGGACATTTTTATTTATTTATTCAATTTTTGTGGAGGGAATTATACTGGAGATATTCGTTGTTTTTAGTTTGAATTTTAAAACATATATACTTTTCTTAGTTAGGAAGTTAATTTTCTTTCTTATTTTCAGAAGATAGAGGGACAAGCATTCCTTAAAACAGTTTTTATAGAAGAATAAAAATCATCTGGAAGTAACGCGTGAGCTTTTTATGTCCTAGCTATGAAAAGAAAACGGGCTTTTAAAACTACCTCTTACTGACCAACTTGTTAAAGATCTTACTGTCTTTCAAGCTTATTGTATTCTTATATTCCCATTATGTTAATAGGAAATATGTAATAAAATTATTTTTATAAACGTTTATCTGAATTAAGATGAGTGAGAATAAAAAAATTAGTCATAAGGTTTTAGGAATACTTTGAGTAACATGGGTAGACAAATGTATGTAAAACGTCATTCAATAACATTAATGGAGAAAGTTCTAATTATAATGAGCAACTAATAACGTAAAAGTAAAAAGAAAGGCAAAAGATGTTAATGGCTCTTTCACGTAATGTAAGGTTACGAAAGCTGTATTGAACAACATTACATTGTTTAGGTCAGCAATCAAATGTTTTAGCCTTCGGCAATTCCTTTCAGTGAATGTTTACGGAAGCAATGTAACAGAGAATGATAAACGCGAATCATTTTAAAACTCTCGTAGCAGAATCCTTACTCAGTGCACTCTAAAATTACACTTAATGCCAAAGAACTGCGAAGCAGGGAAGTAAAACAAAAAAAAGGAAGGGAGGTTGAATATGATCTCAGCTTTGGTAATTGCAGTCTGTGGAGTTTAACAGAGCTCTGTGATACCATTATACGTTTCAATGGAAATTGAAACTGCTCCGTAATTCAATTATCCCTCCAGTTTCTATTTCCATTTCAACAGGAAAATTAAATCAGTTGACTGTTGTATTACTGAGGGACCCTCAAATATAGTTGCTGGCAGAACCGCAGTAAAAGCACTGTTATAATGTGCTCAATGAAAGCTACCAGAAGTCCTCTGTGGTGGGTATAATTTTTGTGTTTCTACTTGGTAGTTTGGAACATTTTCAGCTGGGAATAATAGAGCAGATATTTTGATGCCATGGTGAGTAAAACACTATGTGTTTTACTGATAAATACCATGCACAAGCTCTGTACTTTTTAACACCTGGAAGATGTTTGAAAAACAAATACTTCTCGTAAAAATGATCTACCACTTTTCGCACAGATGCCTCCCTGCAGTTTTCAAATGCACGGACAAAATGCAGAGAGAATCACCACCAATGATGACAAATGAAAAACGCCATATCGAAGTATCTACGCTAAGTTTACATTTTTCATCAACCAGTGGTTGCACCGAAACTCGCGAGTGAAGTGAGTGTTCGTTTCTTAACAATGCCTATTATTCACATTTACATGGGTAAGCTTAGCTGTCATTACCAGTAGTTACACCAAAGCAAGTTCGCTTCCCTTACGTGTGTTCCTAATCGATGATTATGAATTATGACTTAGTATGTACATGTCATTTTGTTTCGTGTCGTGTACCTTCAAGAATGTACTGCCTTGGCAGTTACAAGGAGAAGAATATCAACAAATCAAAGCATATCTAATCCCACGACTATTCTTTCTCATTTAGATTGGCAGTTCCCCTCAAGGAAGTGCGATACTGGGAAAATGGCCATGTTTGTTTCCCATAATTTTAATATAAGCTAAACATTCAAAAAGGGTGAGTTCGAGGCTCTATAAGAGATAAAATTCACTCCAAACAGACCTCCTGAGTTAATTTAATCAGCTTGCTTTCAGGTTTAATCACAGTTTCAAACCCGGCGCTAGGATTTCAATTTAGCTGAAGTTTGTTTATATGTTTTGTTCCATTTATATCCCGCCATTAACTCCAATGGTGATATTGGCGACCGGCCCCCTTTGGAACATATCGAAGGTGTTAATTCGTAATCATTGGGTTTTAATCATTAGATCATGCACACATTCGCACTCTCATTCATACTTCCAGACTATGGGGAAGATGGGAAAACATCTTGGTTGGAGAAAAATCTACACCTCCATCGCTAGGAATTGAACCCGGGACCACTAGCACGGAAAGCAGGTGCTCTACCAGCTGAGCTGCGGGGCCAGCCAAATTTGTTTTTAACTTGTTAGTTTCTTTTAAATAAGTAAACAAGTATTCCGATGCACTGTGATAATTTACATTAATACACAGAAAATAAAAGTTAATGCATTTAGACCTAAAATTTAATCATCTTAGTATAAAACTTTATCACACAATATAAACAAATCTTTCAAAATCACGAATCTTCCTGGAAAAATCTTTTGAGGCTTCTTTGACTTTAGGATTATTTTATTTTATTCCTAAAAGCTGGAGGTGTCTAATCGTATTAGCAGCCCTTACAAAACTTTTCAAATATAATACATATTTATTACATATTTTAATTGCTCGAAAGCTCTATTATATCTAAAAAGCGTGCTTAATTTGGGGCGTAATTTATTTAAATAAACAGATTTTAATTTTAAATCTGATGGAAAATTTGTATGACTTAAAATATGTATTGGACAAAAGTTCTATATATTATTTACATTTTTCTAAATTAAAGGGTACTGAAAACTGTTTTCGTGCTTTTTTGGTTTGTCAGGTTAAGCCTAGAAATCTTCACCTATTTTATTTATTTATTTATTTATTTATTTATTTATTTATTTATTTATTTATTTATTTATTTATTTATTTATTTATTTATTTATTTATTTATTTATTTATTTATTTATTTATTTATTTATTTATTTATTTATTTATTTATTTATTTATTTATTTATTTATTTATTTATTTATTTATTTATTTATTTATTTATTTATTTATTTATTTATTTATTTATTTATTTATTTATTTATTTATTTATTTATTTATTTATTTATTTATTTATTTATTTTTTGGATTCTTCTAGTGATATACAAACATTTACCAAATAGCAAACACCCCAAAATATAGTATATCGTTGGACAGATAAACATTATCTGGTACTCGACGCATAATATTCTTTAAATTAATCTAAAAGTAATCTTAATTTTTCCATGAAAAAAAACTCAAGGTGCAAAATCAGAATGAAACAGTGTTTTGTCTTTCAGACAATTTAAGTGCCATTATGTGAGGTTTAAAAGTGTGCAATAGAGCACGCAAATTGCACGTAAAATTTGGAAGCCTGCTTTTCTAGAACTATTTTCTTGCGAATTTGTCAACTTAAAGTTTTTATCATTATGCTACTATACTCTTTCAAATCGTAGCATGCACAGTACATTCTCTGAATCTTCATGGAAATATGTAAATAGCCTTTTGTTGAAGTAGAACTGTTCTATTTGCTCTAAAATTGAAAAAGAAGGATTAATAAAACAAAATGCTCTACAAGTTTTCCAGAACGTTTGAAAGTTAAATAATTTTTAATATCTGATTCGAAAGAACTGCACTTCAGAATAATGTTGCAAATTTATAAGTTTGACTTTTCGAGGTTTCATCATATGGAATAATAATACATTTTCATTTGTTAAAAATTAGGTTTTTTAAGGTAGATTCAGAGGACAGAAAAGATTAATTTTATGGAAGTTGAAATTTGTGGAAATTAGCATTTTAAGTTATGAGTACCCTTAAATGGTAAGTATTCATTTTGATATACATTCACTGGCACGTCACAGTAGCGGAAATGCGAAAATAAATTTAAAACCGTGTTTCACTTCTTAGGAAAAAAATTAAAAGCGCCTTCAATATTATGTTTAAAAATTTGTTTAACAATATTAGGCAACAAATACAATGGAAGACCAATTCCTTCAAGAATTGGCGTTGTCAATTTTCGGCTTTTGCAAACATATTTTAAGAAGAGCAGTTTACAGTAAAGCTACAACAGCTGGACATTTTCACTAAAAAGATTCCTGACATTTGGTGGTAATAGACGAGGTAGATTTAAGGTTTTCCAATTGGAGAAAATCTATAACGACTTTTTCTTTTCGTAGATCTTGTGTGGAAGTAAAGGAAACCGTATCTGAATAAGAAATGTGAGGAAGAAAGCTGTGTTTAAAGCGCTTCGTTATTTGAACTACGTGATTTTAGCACGTATGACACAAATGTGGGTTAGGGTATGTACATAGAGGTGCTTTACTCGTACCACAATATGCAGGAATGCCTTCCCAAACAAGCTGTTGCCACGGCTGAGCATGTTGGAGATGCGAATTTGAAAAAAGAAAGTGCATCATGGGAGACCACTCATCATCAGGAAACTTGCCCGCAACAAGAGGCAGCAGGAGCCAACAAGTGGAGGTAGCAAGTAGTCATATTTAACAGAGGAACATCAACCACCCCCTTTGCGGTCCAAATAACAACTGCAACAGATTATGGTAAATGGTAATGCAGCAAAGCTTGCCAACTGCAACCACCACCGCCATCTGACGATGGTAAAGTCTGTTTCACCGTGCACGGCGCCTGAAGTGAACAAGCTCACGATCCACACGAGGACAGCAAATTTGTCATCGTGGGTTCGCAAAAGGAAAACAACGTCAATTTTATTTTCATTCTCGACACCTTTTACTCTGCTTCTTCGATCTCAAATTCTTAAGGTTTCGTTTTGTTTCCATTAAGTTGAAATGTTCATTATGTAAAAGGAATCTAAAGCAAACGTCACTTTCATAATTTTAATTATTTATCTCACTGAAACATAACTAATTATCTTTAATGAGATAATAAAAATTCTGCATATGCCAAATACTTCATTATGCTCATCCTATATTTTTTTCTGGGAAACCGCGTAAATGCCAACAGAAAATGAAAGAATTCCCAAAACCTGCACATTGTTTAAAAATAAAAAGCATATTTGCTCTCGTTTGGTTCTTAAAATTAATTTGACAATGTGCTGAAGTTATTTGTTGTTTAAAACAAATACGTACAAAATACGTTTTACTTGTCAGGAGGAGGGGCAATAGAAAGTAGGTTTAAAAATTTGGTAAACGTTTTTATTCTTTAAATACAAACATATGATATTTTGCATCCATGGAGTGAAACATGGCCAGCAGGTCCCTTTTTTCACCACTTATTTGATTGACACTAATTTTTCCATGAAAGTTCTGAAAATGACATTTCTGCACTTATATCTTTTCCCACAAACAATACTCAAATATTGATTATAATGAAATATGTTGAAGTAAATATATGCCAAGTAAAAGGGAAAGCATGCTGATAATCGCTCATTTAAATAATTACTACACAAACTTTCATTCAGAGCTCGCTACGGATGTATCACGCTATGCTTCTGTTTAAATGTAAATTGTTTGTGCACAGCAATTAGAATCTTGAACCTCATTGGACGTTTCTAGTGCGATATACTCGTAAAGTAGTTTGAACCTCAAATCAACATTTTTCCAAACTATAGGCATACATTTATCACAGAACATCGATTCATTTGACGAAGCATTCTTGTTGGCTTATCGGGTACATTCCTTTGCTAGGTCCATAGTTCATCTCTTGACGCACAATCATACAGACCATAAATCATGGTACACGATGACAGGATACCGCGACACAATACCCTGACATATTTCGTGCAATACATCACCATCCAGACCGTTATCCCATCAGAATCTTCTTACGCGCGGAATAATTATGTGCCGCTGCAGAATTCTTTCATGTAATTAATGTATCCAAGGAAACATTTCAACAAACGAACCGTGTTTGCTCTAAAACAACAACTAAAGGGCAGACTTTGCAGAGAACAAATTCCTAAACATGGAAGATATAGCATGTTGAGGTACCTACTGCCATCTTACAAACTTTTACAAACCTAGATCTAAATGAACTAGAATTAAATTAGAATTTGGTGAACAAGTTCGAACTGGCCAGATCTTTCAATTTCTTTCATTTACTCTTGGACCTTTGAGTGTCTTTTGAATAAATATGTCTAAGTTCAAGTCTCAAACTCCATGTGCGAGTAGACCCTGGCCACCCTAAACAGAACATTTGTCCTGGATTGAATATTTCATGACCAATTTAAAAATAATTGACGTTGAACCCATTGAAGCAAATAATTTAACTATGCACAGTGAATCTACATTAAGCTCTCTTATTGCTCAGCTTACCAAAATACTGGCAGAACATGATTCGAGAAGCTGTTGTCCCGATTCTCGACTTCAATTCGACTAACCAGTGATTCCAGATCTTCCTCCCTGGGTAGATGTTACTTCATCGAGTGAGAAGCTTTCAGGACACAGAAACAACTCAAAGAGATAACTACACAAATTCCAACAAAGATGCATAAAACCCAAAAGGTTTACGTACTAACTCTGGGCATTTTACAAGTTCCAAAATATCTGTCAAGAATGTTATAGACCTAGCATCTCAAAAATAAATGCAACTTAAAAAATATGCTGTAATCAAAGCACATCGACGGAATCTTATGAGAAAAGAAATCATACTTACATAAAATAGAGATATAAAATGCCATAAATATACATCGCAAAACCATAAGAAAAATGAGAATAAGTCTCAAATAACAATTCAGAAATATTAGATATAAACAAATAATTTTCCGCAGTCAATCACTTCTGAGAAGTAAATCACAAATTTAGAGGTAGAACAAAACCTACAAAAGTCAATGCATGTTACTTAGAACTAAAATTATCGGAAGTAACACATTATAGAAGTTTCAGTTTTCCAATTATAAAATGTGAAATTCCAATAAGTCATAGTTCAGCAACTTTATACAAGATAATGCTGCAGATAGAAAGGGAAGAACATTGGGGTTAGTGAGTTAGTTGAGTTGGGGTTAGTCATTATGGTGAAAATAGCTCCTGGAGGCATGTCCTGCAAATAATTTGATGTAATGAAGCAAATGTTTAAACGCCGATTAATTGTCCACAATTCAAAATTACAATTTGTAGCCAAATATAAAATAAGTGCATAAAATGCAATAAATAAATAAAATAACGCCATTCAATTGATTTACTACCTAGTTAAACAGCACTTCAAAGCAGATAATGCATAAAGTCATTATAAATAGGCTTTCGAATGAGGACCAATGAATTAAATAGTATAATATATTTACACCTCCATTTTTTTATTTGATATCATTTTATATTTCTGTAAGGTCATATCGTGTTCTTAGATTTAACTTAAAACGTAATGTTTCCGGTAACACTTCTTTATAATTCAATTATATTTCCGGAATAGGGCTTATCTAGGTACATTTTTTGTCTTCCAAAATCTCTCACTGTTACGTAGAATACTAAGTTACTTAATAATATGTATATAAAATTATGATGGATGAGTAAAGTCGCTTGAATATTAAGTATTTTATTTTTTAAAAATTCCTTGAAGTATTTAGTATATATATTTCATCTCTGAAGCACTGACTGCTCTTCTGAAAGAAGCAGAAATATGCAAGGGGTAAGCTCTGGTGTAGGTTCTCCATCACGTTTCCTGCTCATTTTTCTATAAATTATTCTAAAAAAAAGCTAAATTCTTCCGTCTGTTTTTGTTAATTGAAATAAATTTTATAATTATTTTCATATTTTGTTGTAAGTACAAAGACAATGCAGCTGTCTAAGGCGGAAGTCAGATGTTTAAAATGCAGGCTAGCTAAGCGTTGTTTTTGAAATCTCATATTCATTGTATGGACTCGAGAAAAATAGAATAGCTAGCTAGCACCTGGAGAAAATACTTAGAAGTTCAAACTAATAATAAATAAAATCTCTGAAAGAGTTAATGCCAGAAAAGGTTACTTTATAAATGTGCGGAATTTGAAGAAATCTACATTATTTGAGGAATAATGGTTTACCAGTTACACAAAAGATATTCAGCATGACGGGTTATTTGGTCTTTTTCTTATAGGGCACTTTGAAAATCTTTAACCTCCTTGCTGTTTGTTAGTAATATTTGATATCCAATCAAGTTCTCGTTTCTGATTTATGCTATTTTTAAACAGTTTCCTTATTCAGAATCCTCAAAACGTGTATTTGTGGTGAAATATTTGTATCGAATTTTTGGATGATTTGCAGTACTTTCTCTTAATATAGAGAATAAAAACAACACACTTCTTGGAAAACTGTATTTGCCTGATTGAGACTCCTCTACATACATTCTCACCCTTCCCAGTGTATCACTTCCAGAATTCCCTTTTTAAAATGCAAAATACGGTGGCAGAAAGTTGGAATGAAAGGCCATTTTTCAGGCTTTCCGTACAGCAGAAGGCGATCAACAATTAGCACCTCCAATTATTTGGTATCGTACAAACAAAAGGGCAAAAATTGTGGTAATAATCAGATTACGTAGTGGATATTGTTTTGATTATGAAGCGGGTGGGATTTTTGGCATGATCCGCTCTCTCCCTCGTCCCTCCCGCAGATATTGTGTTGGAAGTGTTGCATGAATGGGGTTGTGCTGATCCTTCCCACTTGATATTGGCCGATGCTGTTTTGTTTCGGCCGTGAGTGACTGACTGGCTGGCATTAGTTAGCTATCACGGTGTAATCGTTTGCCATTAGTTAAAACCTCGCTGACCATCATGGGATTCAGGTATCATGTGGATCAAACTCTCCTTCCCCATCTGTCCATGTGTATGACACCAAACGAACAGAATGGATGAGCAAGATAAATCCTTGGGTGATGAATTGTTGTGGGGAGAGGAGGACGGTAAACTGATGTGGAACGAAGGGAAATTGATGTCAACACCAGCGAGGAAAAAAAAAAAAAAAAAAGTAATTGATAATGAACAAGAGAAAGTTTGATACTATGTTTCCCAGGTGTACCATCATAGCATTTTTATCCATGTCAACTAAAAGTTTCCAGAAGAATACATTTTCCAGAACATAATTTTCGAGTCCCCACTACTATGTGCCGCCACCGCGCTCTCTGCTTCAACCAGAGAGAACCGGGTTCGATTCCGGTAGGTGATAAGTGGGATTTGCGGCATTTGCTTGCAACGACAAGAGAAGTGTTTCCTAGAATGGAGAAAATTATTCAGTGCTGGCAAAGTTATGTATATTTCCCAACGATTCCCAATAGACATAAATGTAAATTCGTTAATCCTAATTATATTCTCACTCAATTTTCGCCTGGTCATGGAAAATGTTCTACTTATTTATCTCGATTGATAATCAAATCCACCTCTGACTGAATCTGTGGGAATCATCTTCAACATGTCTCTCACATTTTATTTGATTGCCCCTTTTGATGTTTTGTAAAATATGAATTTGAATTATTGCTTCAATCCTTAGGTTACACTTTTTCAAAACCACTTATACATATTTTGATGAATATCAAAACTTATCAATATTTCATGGCTTTTTTGAACAGCATATTTCTTAAACTAAATGATTAATTTTCATGTTTACTCTTTGTTATTTTGATGATATTGTATTTGGTTATAATTTATAATTTTATTATATGTATTCATTTTATAATTTGTAAAATATATTCTTAAAATATCTTTGGTTGAAATAGAAATCACAGAATTAGATAACAAATAAATAAAAAAATAAATTCAAATGGCAGTTACATAAACAGAAATAGATAGAGAGAGAACTCCGAAGTTCTAATTTCACACTCCTAAGAACTTCATAGCAATCGAGATAAAACCTTTAAGAAAATAATTTCGAAATTTGATAATTTCGGAAACTGATGTATGACCCATGTTAGATTATTTGAAAGCCTTTCTTTGAAAGATACCATTGAATACCAATTTTAAAGTTTATCGATATTTGTGAGTAATATATATAAGTATAATTGTATTTCGACATACACATACACACAAGGAGCTTTCTCTAAGAGGTAAAAAAATAAAATTGCTGATTTCTCCGTTAAAGTAATGATGTCGTCGATAATAGGAACTCATAAGCAAGGTAGACTACTGAGCTGACAAATCTGCTCTTTATTTTTATTTTTTTATTTATTTTTTTTTAACTAAAATATATATAAAAAGGGTTCTGCGCCGTGGCGTAGCGGACTAAGGCACCATGCCTTGGTCCCTGGCCACGGAAAGCGGCCCGGGCTCGATCCCACCCATGTGGGGGGAATTTTAGGTCCCGGGTATAAGACCGGTGCCCACTCAGCATCGTGAGGAAAGTGAGGAGCTTACGCTAGGTAAGCGGCCCAGGTCACGAAAACCAACTTTCCGGCTGGGGGATGCCGAGATGCTGACCACATCTCCTCCCCGTATCGGTTGGATGATCGTCCACCTCTGCCGTGCGTAAGTGGGCGTGAGGCCGGCAGTCGGGTTGGTAGGCCTTGGCCCTCTAAGGGCTGTCGCGCCATGGGTTAATATATATATCTATATATACATATATATATAGGAAAAATATGTATCTATATATGCATGTAGATACATATATTTCTTTTTTCTTATTTAACCGTTTTTTTTTTCATTATTTGCGTTTATTTTCTTATCTGTTTTCCTTAGTTTCACACATATTTTCTATACACATAAACACCCATGCCCAAGGCTGTACTCGAACCCGCGACCCTCTACGCGGCGGAACGCTAGAGACATACACCTTAGAGACCATGGCTACGAGAGACGGCGTCTCATAGCCATGGTAGCTAGAATGTAGCTATGTATTTGGCGATCCGCTGCGCAGAGGGCTATGTCTTCGACGTCCTCTTCTCCTGGTGTTTGTGTGTATTGTAGATATATATATATATATATATATATATATATATATTTAAATAAAAAAGGAAAACATAAAAAACAGGAGCACATAGGAACATAAAGTGGCAAGAAGAAGGAAATGGAAAAAAATAAATGCATCACAAAAATCAGTGGCAACATTTGATACTCTTATTATATTAATGCAGTTGCAAATAAAATGAGATTTGCTGATAATTCACATAAAGATGAAAATGCAACTTGGACGTCTCAGCTTTTCCTCGCTACCTCGTAAGCTCATTCAAATTCTCTTTCGGTAATTGTTGCATAATTTTACGAACTTATTCTATGTCATTCAAAGAATGCATTTTTTTTAAGATAAGAATCATTTATTTATTAACTTTTCCTGACCTAAAGTACAGTAAGTACTGTATTTCACTCATAAAATGCATATAGCTAATCATTGAAATGCAGCTTTTTAAGTCCTCTGGCTTCTAAAGTAGCATTTTTATAAAGAGGTCAGATAAGCAGGTGCCAAACTTACAAGAATGCGATACACGATTTTTTTAAGATAAAACCTGTATTCAAGTCATCCATTATCTTGAATTGTCTGTCAATAAGATGTCTATAACTCTTCATACACTGAATTTTATATAATAGTGTATAGTTGGATAAGAAACTTTCTTCGCGAAAGTAACCTTCTCGTCAAAATGTCTTCTTGTTTACCTTCCTAATATGGAGGCCTTACACCACCAGCACCCAAAGATGTTTAGATGCCTGTTGAGGAACAGAGACTCTGGATCAAATAGTGTGCTCGGGAAGGGTGACCATATCGATGCGAGAGTGAGAAAGTAGGTGACATAAAATAGAAAGAAATGAATGCATGAAAAGAGGAATAATTGGTGGAATAATGGTGGGGGAAACTGGAGATCTCGGAGAAAACTCGCCTTTGTGCCGTGTTGCCCACCACATATCTCACATGCGGTCGCCTGGGATCGAAACCGGCTGTCTTAGTAAGACTCAACCGGTCTTACCACTCAACCACGGCAGGCCCAAAATATGTAGTTTACATAAAATATATACAACAAAATTTCAGAAGAGTTCCAGATATTCATTACTACTGGATTTATTTAATCGTCTTTCGTGTGTCTTACAATGTGATGAAAGGATTTAGACATTTCTAAACTATAATACAGCGATCGCGTTTTGAAAATCCCACTCTCAGTTTAGCCTAATACCTGAAATGAAGTTTTAGTGAAAGGATTTACGTAAAATTGTCTCGATTAACATAAAGTAGACATAAAAACAATATTTTGTAAGAACACATTAAAGAAGAGATATAAAGAGTAACAATATTGGGTACATATTTTAAGTATTTTGTATATTGTAAGTTGTTTATTTGGGAGGTTTATTTAAGTAGATCGCTCGGAGAAAATTAAAGGAAAGTGGCCATAAATTTCAATTTAGTATTTTTAACTTGTGTACTATCAAGAATGTTTCCGTGACGATTAAGCAGAGAGCGCGGATTGCATTTGAAGCTGTTTTCATATTTATATTGTTTTTTTTTTTTTTTTTTCAAAATATCTTAGTGCTTTTGCAACATTTGGAGCACTTGTGTTAAACAGTTTTAAGCTATGTATATTATTTTGATATATAGAGAAAGATACCAAATTTGTAAACATGAGAAAATTCTTCAGTGCGTTTTAATTGCTTTAATACTTGGTCTTATATTTATTGGCGTGGAGAGAAACTGTCGCGATACAATCATAAGTATAAATGTAGTTGAAAAAATATTTTTAAAAAGCGACTTATTAAAAGCTACATTTCTTAGTAAACCTGTTTGCTACCTCAATAAGTATTAGGACTTAAATTTTGTGTACAAATTTCTAAAATTGTATCATATGGAGCAATTGTTTTTAAAAAGGCTCAAATTTGCATGATAAAACGCACAATACGTGAATTACTTAATATATATGGAGCAACCTTTGTAACTTTGTTTCTTTATACAAATATAAAATGTAATACTTTGGTAAGATAGTTTGAAAAAAAAAATCACAGATCAATCCGCTTAATTACACACTTTAACGAGTAATTTTACTAAGTTTATAAAAGGCCGAGAGAACAGGTGTAAGGGCGATAAATTTTTAGCACTATAAGAATGTTGCAGAAACCGTGTTACACGACACTTAACAGAAGTGTTATGTTCGCATATTGGAATTCATAATACCGGCCATGCAAGCTGATACCGTTTTTAAGTCTTATGCGAGTGTAATACAATGCAATGAAACTGAAGATCCAAACTCGGAGCACCTGTATGGCTTCCGTATCTGTCAAGTAAACTTTTCTGCATCATTCCACACAAAAATCACGCCAGCTACTGTTCCTCTAAACAAAGGAATGTAGAGAAAGCCTGTCCTTGAGATGACAACATTCTAATAGCGTTTAGAAAACGGCCTTTTGGAGCAATTGCATATGCAAACACGCACAAAGTGATACATGATCCAGCCGCGCCCACGATGGAGTCTAACACTTAAAAAAAGGTGTCTGTAAGTTTGCTTCCTGTTTTAACTAACAATTTTAGTGACAAACTATGTATTCCTATCAGATAGGATTTCTAATAAGGGTAAATTTGCATTTTGTCCATAAAAAACAGCATTACACATTCCTATATGATTTGTGGCAACAATGATAAGGATGCTGAACTCCAGCTAAGGCCATCTAAAAATTAGTTTGATATAAGCAAATGTATACAGTATCTAGACGAAATATATATTCTAGTAAAAATTTCTGTTCTCCCTAGAAATACTGTCTTAAGGTCCATGAAACCATAAAACCCTTAGAGACAAATGGTAGCAACTTAACTATTTATTTATTAGCACATTATCATTATTTTCTTAGAATGTCTCCAACGATTTGATTAAAATACTACATAGTTAACAAATTTGCAAAACTATGTCGTCGAGATATTGAATCATATAGATTACTTTAAAATTGTAGGTCTCACTAAATTTTTCAACCCAGTGAAATGGAAGGAAAGCAATAGATTTAGCTTTCTTCAAACTGGCATATAATGACTATATTTTATGCAGGCTTTTGAATTTTTTAATGAGGAAGCTTAGCCTGTGAGTAATAGGGTTATAATGTGCTAGTTATATGCCATCATTTACCTCTTATTGTTCTTTTTTGTGCTAATAAGCTCATGTAGGATTAAGAAAAGAAGAAGAGTTTCTTCTTCTGTGAATCCAAAGTTCTCTCCAGGCTGCTCCAGTCTTTTTATTCGGTTTGTCCTTTTGGTGCACCTTCATTCTGAAGACGTTTCTGTCTTATGTGATTCTTGCCAATTTTAAATCAATTTTTACTTGACCAATCCATTTCACATTGTCTAATTTTCAATATCTGCTTTTCTGTTCAAAATTAATGTTTCTGCTCCATAGGAGTACTCTGTTTCTATTACAGTGTTATATTTCTTATTTTGTATATTTAGACATACATTTTTCTATCATTAATGTTTTGAGTAAGCCGATGTGGTGTTTTCATTTTCTGGCACCGCTTCTGTTTACTTTAGTTTCGATTCCATTTTCCTGAATTAATTCCCCAATATATTTTAAATTGTGAAACTCGTTTATTCTTCCATATTTTTTCCCGTGTATTTTGGTGCTTCTTTATTGCACGGAACATATTCACTTCTTTGTAAAGATATGTGAAGACCAACCTTCTCTGCAGTTTCTCTTAATAATTCAATCTATTTATGAGCTATTATGATTGGAAGATCATTGCATACGCTAGACAATCTATATTTAATTTTCCTCTCCCTAATATGATTGGTAGATTAATTTTAAGAATTATTTTTGGTTTACGCCATTCTTGTATTACTTTCACAAAAGCACAATTAAAGAGAAGGGGGGGGGGGGAAGACCATCTACTTGTCTTACTCCTGTTTTAGCTTTGAAATTTTCAGAAATGTCCCCCATAAATTTTATTATTATTATTATTATTATTATTATTATTATTATTATTATTATTATTATTATTATTATTATTATTATTATTATTATTATTATTATTATTATTATTATTATTATTATTATTATTATTATTATTATTATTATTATTATTATTATTATTATTATTATTATTATTATTATTATTATTATTATTATTATTATTATTATTATTATTATTATTATTATTATTATTATTATTATTATTATTATTATTATTATTATTATTATTATTATTATTGCTGTTATCATCGCATGTGATGAATAAGTCGGTCAGTTGTTTGAGCCGTTGTTGAGGGCAACAGATACGTAGCTCAACCAAATATTAATATCTGCTTCTCGTTCAGGGGATAAAGTAGATAATACTGCCACTTCAGGCAACCCACACACCTTTTCCTCCCACTTATGCCATTATGTTGTTGGCTATCTGCAGCACTGTATCGTTGTTGCCATGAGCATGATTCAGCATCCAAACGCCGCGTCGGGTTCATCACAATACGAAAGTGAAGTAGTATTTCAAGGAGCGGTTTTCCAAAACGTCGACTCATTGTAAAAAAGTAAATAAAATACGCAAAGTGAACAGAAAACGTGGGGTGAGCGCTATCCTCCCTTGCAACCGCTACCCTCTCCAAAGAGGAGAAGGGAGACAAAAAAGTGAATGAAGTCTAAAGAAACGAGAGCAGACGGCACGCGATGGAAAACGGTTCGTATTGTATACTTGGTTGGAAAATCGACAGCTGATGCACACTCCAATATTAGTTACATTGTATTTTCGGCAAACAACAAGCCCTACTTCAACTGTTGTAAATTTATGCCCTCGGTTGCCATAAAACATCTAATTTTATATACTTACTTTTTACTCTTTTACAGCTTACCTTAGTACTCTTATCGCATTCCCCCCCCCCCCCCCCCAAGCATAAGCCTTTATCAGAGTTCCATCGTTGGTGAGTGAGCAATAAAATTCAAAACCAAACATTCTACAGAAAGAAAAAAAAAATAAAGTTGAGTACTCTTAATAATTCTAAACTAAATTGAGTATTTACTACAATCAAACAAGTGTTTACTCGAAAACGTGTACCTTTTCTTTTAAATGAGTTTGTATTGAACATGCTATTTCTGAGATGCAACGATGAATAAAATAATATTTCTGTAACTCACATTGTAGTCAATGCATCCAATTAACCGAAGAGAACAAATTTAACTATTTAAACATTACAGGTCACATTTATAGATTAACATTCTTAATATGTTCTATTATTCATTATAATTCTCCCACGTTTTAAGTTTAGAATTATTTTTTAAAGAACTAAAGGGAGTGATCGTCATAATAAATTTCAGTGATCGTACAATACATTTCTATCAGTTCTTAAAAAAGCATATTAATTGAATTTGAGCTTGTCCCACCATCTTTGACAACCACGTGCTTGCTTGCAATTATCTATTATTTATTTTGATATTCTATTCCTGTCCATTCCATTTAGGTGATATCATCATTTCTTTCCTTATCATGTGATGAGGCTATCCAGAAAGTAGATTACGTTTTCGTCTGTTTCCGCTAGGGGCGGGGCTAGCGCGGCCATCTTGGGGTCAGAGCGTTGCGCAGCTCAGTCGGCATCTAGCCGTGCTAGTGAGAGGTTCGTGCTGTGCTCCGTTCAGATACTGTGACGGTTTGAAATGTCTGCGTTAATTGAAAATCCCGCGAGCTGCGAGGTGCGTGCAGTAATAAGGTTTCTGACTGCAAAAAACTGTAAACCGATAGAAATCTATCGGCAGCTTTGTGAAGTGTATGGGGACAACATTATCACTGAAGGTGGAGTGCGTCAGTGGGTCATCAGATTTAAAAATGGCCGAACCAATGTTCACGACGAAGATCGAAGTGGGAGACCCAGCATAGTGACTGCCGAACTTGTCGAAAAAGTCGATGCCAAAGTCCGTGAAAATCGAAGGTTCACAATAACGGAACTTTCTTTGAGTTTTCCACAAATTTCGCGAAGTTTGTTGACGACGCACAGCTGCAAGAAGAGGTAACGAAGTGGTTGAAGGCGCAGGCGGCCGAATTTTTCGACGAAGGAATTTCCAAGCTCGTACATCGCTACGATAAATGCCTTAATTTGAATGGTGACTATGTCGAAAAGTAGTATTGGAGTGTGGCTTTCATCTGTATATAATAAAATTTGTTTCCCATACTTTGTTTACTTTTTATTCCAAAACGTAATCTACTTTCTGGATAGCCCTCGTATATATATATATATATATATATATATATATATATAGGTACTTAGTTACGTATCTTCTCAGTCTCTAGCGTACAAACAAGATCATTATCACTAAAGATTACACAACTAAAACATTTCTTCTCAATACTTACCACGAATATTAAATAAACAATAAAAAATATATATACCTTCTTGTATATTATAGCTTTCATTAAATACTGATTCTTCTATCCACGTTATACTATTTGGATACATATTATCCTTGAAAATAAGCAATAAATACCTTGTAACATAAACATACAAAAACAATATTCAAATTACGAGTTTTGAAAAGCGAAAGAAAAAAAAAACAAAGGAAGGAAGGAAGAAGGAAGAAAAAAATCAAAGATTTAGAGCCTTCAAGGGTTTTTCCTCATATTAAAAATCCATATTACTTGTGTACTTGCTATTTGGAAACATTTTATCAAAGAACTTAAAATATTGCGATAACTATAAAGCTACGAAGAAATTATTTATCACACATATACTTTAATGAGCTTTTCCTTTTTTCTGAAATAAGTTTTTACCTTATGATCTCAAAATTCTACAAAATTAAAAAATTAAGATAGAATCAAGGGGTATTTATAGTCCACTCTCAATTAATTCGAAAGATGGGAACTAAAATTGCATTTATATCCCTTTATTCGTTGTTTTGGGTTAAGCAACTAGCAGACGCGCTCATGTGTACGAACATTTCTCTAGAAGTATCAATGGAATGCCACACTTCCTCTTCCTACTGAGGAGGGTAGACAAATTAACAAGCTGTTATAAGAGTAATCTGCCGAACTTTGTAAAAGTTTTATGTCAAGAGCAATTGATATGACAGTGATATATATGGTTTTATTGATTTTTTCTTCTACCAAACAGATGTCTGAGGATAGTCATTTTCGATTTCTTCTAGTTCAACATTTGTGGCTTAAGTTAGCTTCCAACTGCCAGAAATACTTATTATTCTATTGTTTTCTGCTCTTTATCAATCTATTGAGTGCTCTAGAAGAAGTAAAAAGGATAAGTTTCAGTTCATTTGCGTGTAGTTTCACATTTCATCACAACATTAAAAGAATATATTGTATTGTCATCTTTTGCAGTATATTAAATACAATTTTCTTGATTCTCTATAGAGTTGTGAGTAATAAAACAAAGATAAGCAACAAATATTTAATGTGATTGTAAGATAGAAATAACTGTATGTTCTTTGTATACTTTAATACAATTTGAATAGCACCTAATATTATTCTTTCTTATTTTCAGGTAAGAATGACATGAAGTTTATACCAAATAAATGGATTCCTGTGGCAACTTTGATATCTAGAAAACGTAAGTTATTTTTAGTTTAGGTAAAATATTTCCGAAGTGGAAAATACGTTAAGGAAACTGTGATGGCTTGCATTTTCTTGCGTAACATTTTGGAGAGTAAGATTAAAATCATTAAATTAACTGTAGATACTTTCAGGTTAGTGAGGAAACATTTTGAAAGCTTTAGTGTGTGTCAAATTCAGAATAAAAATCGTACTAATAAATAAATATATGCTATAACTAAATACTGAAAAATGAACTTCTGCAAGATATTTGTATAAAAAAAAAACATCAATTTTTATTTCACTTGTGTGTTGTGGAAATGTTGTATGTAGCTTTATAAAGTAAAATCCATTCTGTGTGGCTTTTTTGGAACCTAGCAATTCCAAATTTCATTTCTGGAATGGCCAAAGACTTAGGGTTAATGTTTTTCTGCTGTTATATCTCAAAAAGGTAGATTTAGGTTCAGGATTTCTTAAATTTTCCCTGAGAATATATGCAAATTGAATTAGTAGCAATATATATAACATAACTGGTGTGATTATGAAAAAATAAAATTTAAAACTCACATTAAAACACCGCACATAGTCTTCTATAGATAGCTTGCAAAATGTGAGTTGGTGTTAGCATTGGCCAGAGACAGAATAAAACATTGCTGTAATTAGAGTTTCATACGACAGTATAAGGGTTAGGTAAGGTTATAAAACGTAAAAGCAACATAAGGTGGGAATGTACAGGAGCGGGGGGGGGGGGAGGAAAGTAAAACCAGCAGCTAGAAGCCAACATATTTAATGGACATAACAAAAATTACTTCATAATTGTCTTTACTAATACAAGCAAAGCTGATTTGTCTGTTATTTTATTGTGCTTAATTGATGTTTATTGAATCGCAAGAAACTCAAGTTCAAAGCAGAATTACATTAAGAAAGGAAAACTATCAACTTTTACACGTTGTATTCAGTCAGTTAATCATAATGGGAGTGTTCGAAAATTTTGTCTCTTACTTTTAGATCATCAGGAAAGTAAGTTCCATTTTGTATCTTTTAAGAAAACAAACAATGGCATTAATTACTATTTCAAGCAGAAGTTATCTGAACTTACGCTATATTAATAACAATTAAACCTTTGTGTCTATTACTGTATTATATATTTAAACAATGCAGCTTATTCATATTATAACAGAATCGAAATGGATATGATGGGAATAGTCAAATTAACGCATTAAAAATTTCGTATTAGTTTTCCAGCAACATGATAGGTAATCAGCTACCAGTATAATTCTATTATCATTCTATTAGTCTTCAGTACTTTCAGTTTACTATTTCTCTGATATAAAGAAGTCATTTCCAACTTAGAGGTTGACATTAATTCATAATATCACATGCTAAAGATATTTACGCGTTATTATTATTATTATTATTATTATTATTATTATTATTATTATTATTATTATTATTATTATTATTATTATTATTATTATTATTATTATTATTATTATTATTATTATTATTATTATTATTATTATTATTATTATTATTATTATTATTATTATTATTATTATTACGTCCATATTAAAGAAGCACTCATAATTTCATTTTGAGAATTATTATGAATATGTTAACAACAAAAGATACTTTTATAGATTTTCTCTCTACGTAACCTAGCATTTAGCAATATTGGAGTTAAGTTTAGTTAATTTCTATATAATTAAAAAAGTAGAACTATATTATTATTTTTAAATGTTTTGAAACAATAGACAATTATTGTTTGTAAATATCTTGCAATGTTTTCGCCATATGAGTAGTATTACTGTGAAGTGACTGTACTTATTATTAATGTTCTCAGAAGATGATGCGATTTTAATTGTGTAGTAGACGCAGATTTGCGTTGTGTGGAGGGGATGGTGCTTCCAAACAAAAATGTTATTAATTATGAAAGGAATGAACAGAATTAGTATAGGGGATATAAAATGTCTTAAATACGAAAGATTCATTCGTTTTTTTTTTCCTAACCCTCCTCTAGCTCCGGAGAGTGAGGAGGAAGTTAATTAATTAAAAAATAAAAAAATAAAAAAAAAGGAAGCAACTTCCCTTACCGTTTTCTCAACATTGATCCGTTTTTTTCTCTCACCCTTCTCCTTTTATTTTGTTCGCAATACTATTTCCCATGTTTATCTTACCAGTTTTAATAAAGATGTAGCAAACTTCGATATTGTAACATCAAGAGCAAAACAGTCTTTAATTATTTTCCATTCAATCTTGGGTAAATATATACATTTACAAAAAGTGCTAACGCTACACACCTTAGGATGTTAACTTATTGTCAGACAACGTAACTCGTGGATCTCACATTAAACATCACGCATTTAGGATTAATGTCTATTTCAGGTTTTATTTACGGAGGACCAGAAAGGTCCAGGTTGGCAACAGCTCAGATTAGGGTTAAGACAAAGCGACCGTATATCATTACGCACCTAGGATTAATGTCTATTTCAGGTTTTATTTACGGAGGACCAGAAAGGTCCAGGTTGGCAACAGCTCAGATTAGGGTTAAGACAAAGCGACCGTGTCGAATCCACTGCTTTCAGAATGCGAGGAAATTCTTTTTGGCAGTCGAGTCAAAAACAATATTTATAAATGATGTTTTTGGTTTTATTTAATATTATAACAGTTTGCAGTTCTCAGGGAGATAAATCATGCACTATGAATTACGTGAAAAACATATCGTTAGTTATATTTAAATATGTAAGTACTTCAACGTCTGGCAGCAAAAGTAGACAATCTACAAGTGACTTAAGATACAATTTATTACTGTTATTATACTGATATTAAACTTAATACTCGCACACGTCAAGCTTATTTTGCGTAAGATTTAAAAATTTATAAGCAGTTCGAATTTAAACTATATATAAGATCCAAACGGACTAATATGCTTTGTTTCTTGAATTTATTATTTTTCTTTCTTGTATCTTCTTCCTTTGTTGAACTTGAGGCCTAATTAAATAACACGAAACCAGCAACACTTTCGGTTATATTGCTTAAAATGTGTAGCCAATGACAGTTGACAGTCAATATCTTCAGAGCGGTCCAAAAGTAGGCAGAAATTATTTTTTTTATCTCTTGAAACTAGCTCATGCTTTATATTGTTTCCCATTATTGCATTCATCATGAAAGTAGCTACAAACCTTATTTTTTCTATTTACAAAATCCCTAATATCTTATTATTCGATCTGTAGCGTACATATATGTTTTTGGGTCTCTCTATACTCTGAAAATTCTTTATGATGGAATAGCTCTTTTTGGTATAGATTCTTTCTATAATTTTAAGGAGCGTTACAGTTGTTCTGCAGGTTTCCACTTACAGATGACGTTTTATAAAGTTCAGTGAAAATGGAGCAAACTTCGTCGTTTATTTATAAAAAAAATCAAAGTGAATATTTTATGTTAATAATTTAATCATTGTTCCAACTTGATTTTTTTATATAAACACTTAAAGCTGTGTGTATCAGTGTAAGGTACAGGTCATGAAGATTAAAGCAACAACATTGCTTCACATAGTAACAAAGTATTAAAGTGTTCTTAAAATAGATTACCTGGAATTATAAATTTACATGCATCTTTTAACATATTTTTAAAATGTTAAATGCCCAAAGTATTTTGTTTTGTTTGTGTAATTCAACGTCGAGATGAGCAACAATTCAACTGTGACAGCCAGCTTGACAGAACTTATATGTGTCTCATATTTTAGTTCATGGTAACTAATAGAGTTGTATAATAACGAGGTATTTTCAATTTTATTGGGACTGTTAAACTTATTTCAAGGCGTATGTTTCCAAATTAGTGCGCTAACAAAGAAATATTTTATAATGCTTACTAATAAAGAAAAGTAACAGTTTTATGAACGAAGCATTCCTTTTCCACCATTCTGTGCTAATACTGGCGGCGTTAAAACAAACAAAGCAACGTTAATGCCCTCTCCAAATAGCAATAAATATTGTAAAGAAATCGTCTTGAAGATTGCCTTACGAAGTCCTCATCCTTGTGCAGTTTTTCTTGCATAGCCGCTCGCTCCAAACCTGCATCTCATGTCGTAAATTATTTTGCTGCAGGAATGCTGGACGTTTGAGTGTGCGAGTGCGGTTTTTGTGTGTTATCTGTCATAACTGTCTTTCTACGCACTGCTAACGAGACTGTTAGCTTCCAAAAAATGCCTTTAGCGTGCCACTGCGATTTTCTGCACGTTTTATTGCTGTTACAATTTAATTACAATTCTCTATTAGGTTAGAACAACATTTAAAAAGAGAGTTTATGTTAAAAAATAAGAACTTAAAAGTACTCCAGTTTTTGCTTCTGAGACATACATGGATTGAATTTCAGATGCCTCCATCATTTTTCATTGCTCGAATATATTGTTGTAAAATAGAGGTTTCCTTTGTTTTTATGTTAGATGATTATGCTGAATGACAATTATTTTATTCATATATATAATATATACATGTAACGATATTAACAGTAGCAATACACAGTATTACAGCACTTAATTACAATTATCATCACCATTTTCACGTACAACTGACTAGGTGTCACGTCATTGTGTGTCATCTATTTGGGTTGATCGCTTCATTTCTTCCTAGATTGTCATATTTTGTCGCCCTATGGATCTATTGTAGTGCACTATTTTGGGTACATATTCTATTGGCATGATTATACCATTCTATTCCGTGTTTATCCATTGTTTTTGTTATATTGGTAATCCAAAGTTCCTGGATAATATAGGAATTGTTTTGTAATATCCATAATATGCATAATAGTATCATTAATGTAATTTTCTGTTTTCTAATATTGATTTTTGCTTTCTGAAGAACTTTCTTATCTATATACTATAGATAGAATAGGCAAACTTTATAACATTATGAAACAGCACACTTCTGACCATCCCTCTAATTATACCTGACACATGTTGAAAGTTGGGTAGCTTAATATCAGTATCATTTGTAGCCAATATAGATAGTTGAATTTATTTAGCTCTTATTTTGGAACATTGAGTAATTTTTCTTCTTACTGATAAGAAAGTACATTATGTTTGTCACTTTTGCTGATATCTTAAGTCATACCGTTAAGCACTGAAGTTTAATTTAAAATAAAATCACACTTTTGAAAAAGGAAAGGAAATAATAGGTATTTCTCTAAACACTGATACAGTATTATTTTAATTGGTTAATTTGTTGCCCAAAGGACAGCTTTGAATTTTTTCTTTGGCCTATACTTTTAAAGTAATGTTTTATTGTGAATTTTGTATAAAAGAAGCACATAAGATTATCCTACATTGCATATTATTTCAAACCATAAGGCTAAATTCAAACCAATATCTGCAAACGAAAACCATTCAACGGTGGTTAACTTGTGTTACTGCAATGCTTCCTTTTCAAAAATGAACTTCTGTTTTATCTGATTATATTACTGTTCATTCAGTATTTAGATTGAAGCTATTTATAAGAAAAGAAAATCAAGGTGAAATACTGGTACCCAAAGAGAAAAAGCGTAATGCAATTACGTTTGGCTCCATAAGCATTATTGTACAATGTTATTTCTTATAGTTTACTGAATTTGTTTATTAAATTATATTTGAAGTTACACCTCTTTAATGTCCAGAGAAATATATGCATGAAATTCGTTGATATTCAAATATAATTAATTTTCAAACTGAATAAAGTAGGCTATTAAATGTTAAAAGGCGTTTTCAAACATTGCTTCCAGCAAAAAGCATGTAACATTTTTAGTTAATGCGGTAATACTATATTTTTAAGGGATTATTTATTCTGAATGTTTTTCCTTTTTTCCTTTTTTAATTAACGTCCTCCAACGTAGGTCATGTCGAACGATGAAAAATGGCTGAAAAGATGCTCAGTTCAGTTAAGGGTCCATACACCTTAGAGTTATAAACATTTATCTTTAAGGATAAGAAAAAACTCCGATCCGGATAGCTCAGCCTGACGGAGATTTGAAGTCCGGAACTCTTGAAAGTGAGGCAGACACTCTACCCCTACTCTACAGAGGCGGGCAATTTACATTTCAAACAGTTATAGTTATTTTTAACGAAAGATATAGCGTATGGTGCAGAATATTGACGTTGTCTGAAGGAAGCAAAACCAACTATAAGCGTTTAAATAGTGGATATGGTGAAAGTGTGAATGAATGCAAGGATTTATTATTTTATTTTTATTTGTTCCATTTATACCCCGCCTTTAACTGAAATGGTCATATCGATAGCCGTTCTCCTTTGGAACATATCGAAGGTGTTATCTCGTATTCTTTGGGTTTTAATCATTAGATCACGCACACATTCACACTCTCATTCATACTTCCAGACTGGGGAAGATGAGTTATCTTGGTCGGAGAAAAATCCACACCCCCACCACCGGAAATCGAACCCGGGAACTAGTCAGAAAGAGATTTGTAAAAAGAAACGAGTTGCTAAGAGATGCACTACAAAGAAAGCTGAATGAAAGAGAAGTATCAGCGACATAAGATGCTATGATAAATCAGAAAAAAAGAGGAAAGGGTTTTGTTTTTCATTTCATTTGTCTACAGAATTATTTAAGAAAACATTACTTGCATATTAAAAACTGGAACTTTTAGAACAGCTTTTCGCCACGGAAAGAATTATTGTCATTCTTCTTGTTGGATGGTATTAAAATGTTTCATTGTTTAATCCCTTTGTTGATCAAGTTCTGACTGCTGTTTTAAGTCTTTTTTAACATTCCTATGTGCCAATATTTTCTTCATTATCCTCTGTTATTTTATGTGGTAGGACGAAGAGTGACATGGGAATTTTATGCACATAATTTTTATGTTTTTTTAGCCTGACACATCCCTGTTGTATCCCTTAATCCATTACTGGCGAGCTGTAAGCGACAACTTTAATATTTAAGCAAGTAGCTTTTTATTTGGAGAACATGCGATTTTTAATCCCCCTATTTAATATGCCGCGGTTTTTCACCGGTGACCCAGACCAACACCACGAAAGAGAATATACACATTAAAACCAGCGTAATCATTCAATTTTTTTTTTTTTTTTTTTTTTCGTCCCCAGACAGTTTAAATGACACCGGACGAAAACCTGGACTGGAAAATCCTTTTTGATTTGGTACATATTCACATTCCCCTACTCGCGGATATCCCCCATATTTGCACTCATGGGGGTATTGGTGGCGTTTAAAACACCGCTCCGTGGTAGCAAAAAAAGAGTGGGGGAATGGCGTGGTTACACGTAACGTTGTCAATTTATAAAATCCCCAGGTTTGTACATATCAATGAGATTAAGCGCATCAGCATTGAACACACGTGTTATTGATGATACTCCATGTTGTTGTAATCCTATAGGTTCAGCTTGTTGGCAATGTGTGATGGCTAAAGTCAAGTATATACTTTGTTTGCATTCATAACAGCTGACATGCTAAAAAATTCCTCCTACTCCCCCGTCCTCTTCAAGCATGCGGGAATAAATTAAAGATCACGCTGCTACCGCTAGTACTCTACTTGTTAGCACGCAATGCATGCTGGGTAATTAAACATGGCCCCAGTAACAAGAATCTGAGTTACGAGCTGTTATACCTAGTTGTGGACATTCACTTATTTGAGAAAATAAGAACTTTGGTCAGGAAGTAATGAATGCTAATTGCAGAAATCTGCCCAGGCTATCGTTTAGATTATTTCCCACAAGTTACGAACCCATCAAATACACGAATGTACTTTAGCCTTCTTTTGTTCTTCCTGTAGAGGTTTTCGCTAGTTTGCGGTTTGTTCACACCCACTCCTTATTCCCTCGCTGCTCTTCTGTTTCTGTGTGGAATAACACGCATAGATAATTGCATGCGCACTTTGATGTGCGCACAGCTTCTGAATACTAACTTCCTTATAAAAATTGGTAAATGGACCTTATTGCTATTCAAAGCTTCAAGATAATTAACAGATGTAGACCCTACAAATCTTTCACTTCAAGATATTTCTTCTTAACCGTGTCTATTCCCTTCTTTTCAAAAATGTCCCTTTATATATTATTTTGGTGGTTTACGAGAGCGGTTTGGTCTTCTTCGGGACACTGTAGTTTCGATACACTGTGTAGAAAACGGCAGTACAGAGACAACTAAAATGAACAGAAATAATTAAATATTACATAAGGCGTATGCCTTATTGATTTTTATGACTGAGCTAAAACCTAGAGATAATTCGATATAATTTCAAAAAGATTTAAGATCAAGAGATTAAATCTGGATAGAATGTTTAAAGGATATGAATGTTTTGTTTCATTTTTATGCGTACATATCGATGTAATTTACTTACAGGCAGAAATTTAATTACAAAACCAGCTCACATTAGGCCAGTTTCATTCAATATAGGTACTACACATACTTTTGGAATTATAAAACAATTAGACTTCCACGTCTCATTTCCTGTGCGGATTATTTCAATTATTATTATTATTATTATTATTATTATTATTATTATTATTATTATTATTATTATTATTATTATTATTATTATTATTATCATCATCATCATCATCATCATCATCATCATCATCATCATCATCATCATCATCATCATCATCATCATCATCATCATCATCATCATCATCATCATCATCATCATCATCATCATCATCATCATCATCATCATCATCATCATCATCATTATTATTATTATTATTATTTAGTTGTAAATAAACAAGGCATACCTTCCAGTGGGGTCTATGCTAGGGATTTTATGCTCTGAGATTTGAAATTGCAACCACTGGGAACTATAGGCTAGCATATTCGTCACTATATCTTGGATAACGACAGTGACGGTTCTAGTTAGAACAAAAAATACAGCTCTTTCTGGCAGCAGCTGTTTCTCGGCCAGAAAGCACTGCTACACTTACACATAGCCTTAGGTTAATGCTGAACTCGGTGCATATGCTTACAGATGCAAACATATCATTGCTATTGTAACTGGCGTTGTGTTATGTTATGCGAAATGACGGGAATTTGCAGCAATATATTACACGGTAGTTGAGGTTTTTATCTCTTCCCTAGGTTCCGCACAGCAAGCGGGGAAAAGAGACCTCGTGTTATGAATAAAACATACAGACTCACATCCTCAACGAGACTTTGCTTGTACAGAATAAGGCACTTGTAGTTCGTGCTGCATTCACATTCTCCGGTATTGTTCGTCTAGGATGGTTTCAGTACGGTTAAATTTGTTTATTGTATTTGACGTGATTAAAACTACATTTGTTATATCCGATTCTTCACAGTAACTGAGAGCTAACCTCAGCTTTGTGACAGACATATTATAAAAATGCATTATGTAGCTCAATGTCTTTTTAAGTTAAAAATCTTAAATTTTTGAGTATTCAGATTGATACTTTACTCTCAGAAGCAGTCAAAGAAATATGCATGTCAATCAGGCATTAATTACAAAGCTTCCATAAAATCATATTTATAAAGAACTATACAATACATCAAACTGAAATTTTGCAGACATATCAAACAAATATTGCTATATGTATGAATACTCTTAGTTTCATTATGCTATTTTATTTTTCCATACTTTATATATAGATTGATATTCTATATATCTATATAATTTTTATGGTTGCTTACATACAACCATAAGTGTATGTAAACGTACCACTTCATTCTGGAAGAAGTTTCAGATACTCTATGAATAAACATAATTTATACTTCACGTTTACAGAAGTCAGCATCAAGTCTGGTAGCAACTATCTGCTAAGTTAAATAGTTTAAAATATTGGCATATATTTTTAAACCATTTTACTTAAAATAGAACATATTCAGTTTAAATAGATAGGGAATTTGAATATAAGTAAGACCTTAAGTTTCATAAAAATGTTCAAGTTTCTATGTTTACCCCTTGTTGACAGTATGTTCGCAAATATGAGAAAACCCATTAGCTGAAAATTAATTATAATATACTAATGTATTTATAATCTTATAACATTTAAAATACTTACAAAATATTATAGAAGTCATCTGGATGAATAGCAATTAACTTGTCTACCAACTAGCTTATACATTTCTCTCAAATTTTATTTTATATTTGTCAAATATGCACGAAATTTTCAAAAGCGTTATAGAGAGGAGTAGAACAAATTATTACGGGTATAACTGATTTTAATGCACTTAAGTTAGAAGGTATACTTTATGAAGTTGATATGAAAGAGTCATAGTTATCTCTACAACAGAAACTGTTTTACTATGCAACCAGCCTCCTCCATTTTTCTATAATGACTTCTTCCCACGTTTCACCTTCCCTTAATACTTTCTGTCAAGTTTTCTTCTGTTCAATATTCCTTTCAGGGTACTTATAAACAAGTACTTTCTTATAATCCAGATTCTTAAATGTATCTTTTCCTATTCAGCAATATTTCCTCACCTTTCATTCTAACACACGTTTATCGCTTCATCTACCCATTTCACACACTCCGCTCCTGTTTGTACAAAAACTTCAAACGATTTCAATGTTCACTCCGTCGCAATTTTAATATATTCAAGTTCCACCTAGCAAAACCACTTTTTACATAGTTGATTCTTCAAGGAAATACAGAGGAAGATTACACAAATAAAAATATTTAGTAAATATTTTCCCCTTATCTTAAGAAGCCGATGACAATACTTATATCTTGTTTTTGCGAAATTAATTTCAAGAGCATTTGCCCACATCTTCAAACACACTTCGTTGTCAAGGATACCGTGTATTTACGTATTTACGTATTACCAACATCTGAAGACGAAACAAACCTAAAAACAGAATCAATTGCCGGTATGTCAAAATTTATTACGTGATTTTTATTTTTTTAAATAAATATTTTTCCCAAAATTAAATCTATGGGAACATTTAATTGTTTTAATAATTTAACTTTGGGATTTATTTCATGGTTAAATGACCAAAAATGATCTGCTACGGTTGATTTATCAATTTGTTTATATCTAATGTTACAAAAATGTTCTTTCTTTCTGGTTTCCAAATTACGTTTCGTCTTTCCAATATATTTCAATATATAGAGGAAGATTGTTCGCTTAAAGGCCAAGATTCGTTTGTACGAGTATCCTATGTGTGACTTCTTGGCAAACCCTTCTTTTGGTAATTGTGTACTGAAACTGTCCACTTGCTCTTCTACTTAATCTAAAACGTTTAGCTGTAATAATAATAATAACAACAACAATAATAATAATAATAATAATAATAATAATAATAATAATAATAATAATAATAATAATAATAATAATAATAATAATAATAATAATAATAATAATAATAATAATAATAATAATAATAATAATAATAATAATAATAATAATAATAATAATAATAATAATAATAATAATAATATTATTATTATTATTATTATTATTATTATTATTATTATTATTATTATTATTATTATTATTATTATTATTATTATTATTATTATTATTATTATTATTATTATTATTATTATTATTATTATTATTATTATTATTATTAATAATAATAATAAACTACAACATTAGATTGTCATTTCCAACTGCTCCTATAAAATTGTGCTGAACATCACATAAAACAAAGTATTCATAGTACAATCGTCCCAACTTTAGGCAAAAGCAGTAAATGCCTGTTCTCATTAACTGTACAATTTTGGAAAACTGTGTTAAGGAAGCTCTCGGAAGCTCCAACAATATTAGTATTGGAAATCTGAAAATTCCAAAGCCATGGCTTGATGTTCTCGGTCTACGGTACTTTGCTGTTCATGCCAATGCTCTTAGTACTTGAGCTACCATGGCGAGATACCTGTAGGCATGTTAAACTTGCACATCAGTTTCAGTCACCATGGTAAGTCTTAAAAGTGATCTCGAATACCCTGTATGTCAAAGATAGTACTCTTTATAGAGCCGATTTGTGTTTGATAAGCGTTATTTCGCATTAACTGTTTGTACGAACCACGATCTGATTTATATGATTTCGCCTCCCCGTGCTCTTCCTGATTGAAGCTACCGTTTCGAGATATCCGTCGTTTGAGTCTCGGTCATAGCATCTAATCTGATTCAACTTTTCACGATTAGTGTGCAATATAAAATATTAGTAGTATTGTTGTTTTTATTATTGTTATTTTCAATATTACTAACATAATACTCGTAAAATTTGAGGTAAAATAAATGGGAATTAAACAAAATTAGAAAAGAGAAAATAAATCAAACTAAGAAGTGGTTAAGGAACGTAATCTTGAGGATTAAATTTAATAATTGTAGCATACATAAAAATATTTAAGTACATTATTTTATCACCTTTTAGTTTCATCTTTAGCACATATTAAAAATAAAACAAATTGCATATTCTGAATTCCAGCATAAATATAGGCACTGGTTCGTTTCCCCATTGAGACGGGTAAGTTTTCATTAATTAAAAGGATTCCGTACACTCTTCAGAATCATACGTGTGAATGGGAGCCTTTCAGTGCTAAAATGAGTAACTTACACTGAATGTTTACTGACAATGTAGTTTTTGTCAAAGCATTCGATATGACCGTAGAAGTTATAAAAGTAAACGAAATTTGGGATAAAGGAAAAACCAAGAAATGTTAACAGAAAAGTATCGACAGTAGACCACATTGTAGGAAAAAAGGTAAAGAATATTTTTATTTTGAAATGGCAATTTTTCTGCCAAAATTTGGAAATTGCGTACATGATACTATCTTAAAGGTATTTTACTCAAACATTTGTATAACTTAATCAAAGTAAGAAAATTCAATAAGAGCTCGATAAATCACATAAATAAACATATAAATTATATACTTTCTGGAGCTCGAGGTTTAGGCTTTTCTGTATAATTTGATTCCAGGAAACAGCCCGGGCAAAGTGGCTTGTGGCAGGAACAGATAGCAATGATGTCAGCTGGGGAGGGAAGTTACCCGTACAAAATGTAAGTTAACACCCTCATAGCATTTCATGATGGCAGGCGGAGATCGCTTACAAAATTCATAACATTCGATACCTACTCACGGCTATGTGTTTTGTGTTTTGATACGTGCCACAACACAATGCATGCGTCGATATTTGTGTTCCTTTATTCGTAAACTGACTGTACTTTATGGACGTCAAAGAAGAAATGAACTGGTCACTGAGGGTTATTTCAAAACTTTTATGGGAAAAATACGTTTTAATGAAACATTGAAAGTAAACATTTTTGTGATTGTAATTATATTTATTTTTACTATTTCAAAAATAAAATTATAGAAAGGAAACAGTAGGAGCATAAAAATATACGCAGGTTATGAATATTGTGGTGACACTATGGGAAAAGTAAAGCAAAACATTTGAATATCGAGATGATAAAATGAAAGTAATAAAAGGAAAACCATAAATGTGACAGGATAAGAAGCTTTGAATGGTAACAATTTTAAACATTTTTATCCTATTGCACAGTAGCTGAATTCATGAAATCAGCATATTAAATATTATTCCTACAATGAAAATAGTGGCATTGAATAATAAACGAGCTTTAGTTTAAAGGTTTTTAGCAAGAGCAATGAGTACACTTTAACTTTTGTACTTAAATAATATTGTAAATGATATATTAATATTCCATAATAAATAACAGGGTCCCTTTATAATCTGTGCTTGTATAGCTTTATATTATTCTCTGCGGAAACAGAGAAATCGTACTTAAGGCAGAATATATTAACACATTTATCAGAATGCAATAATCCCGAATTAACTAATTTTATTATAAACAGCTCATTTCATTTTTATTTATCTAGTGCGGACGATTTTAGATATCATAGAGTTACCTGACTTAAAACTAAATTTCACACTACCGAAATTGTTCTCAAAATATTTTTCAAATACCTCTCCGGAATTTTGATTTAGCAATGGCGTCCACGAAGTACATTAACTGCTGCAGCTAACTGTTAAATGTATGATTAATTCAGCTTCAGCATGCATTGTTTTGCTTTAGTTGTTAAGAAACACTGCGTAAATAGAACTGATCTCAAATAAACAAAGTGCTTTGTTTCTAATATTCTCCCATGTTTTGATACATACTGCCTCTCCAGCTGACTATTGTTTCCAAAGGGTTTTCTAATAAAAAGGAAAGCATCTATAGTTCATGATTATTGTATATTTTCAAGAAATGGTGTATTATAATCCTAGGAAGTTTACTTTTTGATGTTCTTTGCATGTAAATATTTTTATTTTATTTTTTATTATGTTTAATTAACAACCACGAAGATTAAATAATAACATAAATGTATCAGGTAAGCTCTAAGCTAGAGGAAGCGAAATGCCACGAGTGTTAGCCTATCAAGTTAGTGCATATTGAAAACCAAATGTTCATAAACTAGGTAACCTTCAGTTTTTGTTCTGAAATATGCACGGGAAGGAAAGTGTAAAACTGCATTTAAGAAAGTAAGAAATACCCTCAAATAATAGTGAGTAATTAGGCTCAGTTTTCACAATTGCAGCGTCTAATCTGACAGTAATTTCAGAGCCATCTTGCTCATTACGCTCTCTCTGTATTTGCAAATATTCTACAGAGCACAGAGGTTTTGTATACCTATCACATCTACGTGAAAACCGACTCATATAGAAAGATCGGTTCACAAGTTTCATAGACATTTCCTGCAGTATAAATTCCAAACATAGGTACAATTACAATTATTCTTAGAGTTAGAGGAAGTAGTTCATTAAACGTTAGAATTCCTAGGCGAGGAAGAATAGCTTAAACGAAGAAAAGTAGTTATAGCATGCTCTCCAAAAACATAGCATTCTTGAAGGAGCCATTCCCAAAGGATAAGTCCATGCAACAATAACATTATTAAAGTTAAAATATTGTTTTATATGAGTAAAAGTGAGCACAACGTTAGAAAGTGGAGTTTCCGGAAGCCAGACGCTATTACAACGCATAGCACTTCCGTGCTTTTCCGGCCAAAACATAGTCTGACCGCTTCGGCTTCTAATAGTTTAGATTTATCTATAGATATAATTACGTTTTATGTAGATGAGATTGGCTGGAAAATTCACAAAGTACAAGATTACATAGAACAAAATAATCGAAACGTTTCACCGTTTCATCTTCCTGGTCGCATTATAGCAAACATAGATTTAACCAACTCCACTGGCCCATCCAACGATTCTTTATGAATCTAAGGCATTTAGAGATTCATTGTTGTACCATCAAATAAATACAGAATGTAATTAGAATGTTATAAGCAATTGGAAAAGATAGGAAAGCATGAAGAAGTATTTAGTACAATATTATTTTACCGGTATTCTAAATATAAAGTTAAAAGAGACAAATGATTAGTTAGTCAACTTTTAAGTGTTATAATGTTGAAATAGATGGAAGGTCCAAACCACGTGCCAGTTTATGAAAGTAATTATAAAATTAACTCGCTTAAATCATTTTCTTCTGTTTTGTTTTCGTAATTTACATTCGAAAATGCATGTTTCTTTTTTCCTTACAAGTATTTAAGCCATTGGTCTGGGAACGTTCCATGTTAGGCTCCCAAGATTATATATTTCAAGGTCAATTTCAGTGTGCAACTTCCTCGCTTTATTGAACGTGTTCTCTTCAATTTTGCATTACTTTAAAATGTTATAATATATTGAATAAATGTATCATTGTACTCTCATAGACACTCTAATGGCTCTTAGGAATTTCATTTGTGCTGCTTACATGCTCTTTTCATCTTTTTTCTTCTGAATCCATGAGTCATTCTCATATAAAATCGTCAGCACAGTTATACAATTTCAACTGTGTACCTTATCGTGTAAATTCCTGACTTCTTATTATTCCACACATCATTTGGTATCTCTGTATACGAGTAGCTACGTGAAATCTGGTGGAAGTTTGTTTTGCGTGTGCATACAGATGCTGTTGCGGAAACTAACAGTCATGGAGAACACGTTAAAACTAGGAGCAACTGCTAGTGTTTACGCTCGAGTTGTTTTTCCAGGTGTACAGAAATATAATCCAGTTTTGCTTCCAGCCGAGTCCATTGTGAACAAGTTCAGGTAGCTGTGCTCAAACCTAAAGAGATATTGCTTTAAACCATCATCCTGCTGTTTATCCGCATGCTCCTCCATTTTCTTTTGTTTTTCACTGTTGCAGCTTCATTTGTTTACACGCACTAGTAGAAGTGACGCCATTCCCTAGCTGTTAGTTCCCACAAGCTATTTGGAAGGTATCAGGCTAAATAAATAAGTTCTTTTATTATTATAGCTACAGTGACAAGAAATATTAAAAACTAAGAATTTTCACAACTTTATATCAGAAATTGGGGAAAAAAGAAGTGAAATTACAAAAATATACCATTATTTACTTCCTATGATGGTAAGTCATATTATATACGAAGTTAAAGCACGATCGTAAAGAAAAACTTTTAATGTATTTAAATTTAAAATCGTCAAATACCGTGTGCTTTAGACATCTCGTCCTTCAATATGCACTTCAGGAAACTGCAAATATAGCATTATTATAAAAGCATTATATTGTTTCTATATGAATAGCCAACTGTAACGATTACGTTTTTTCTAAACGATGAAAGATTTAGTTTATACGATTGCTTACCATTGGTATCTTACAGGCAATACATATATAAAGTAATAATCATAATTTTATAACGGATATGATAAAATGAATACTCAGCTGAGCTTTTCATAGGTTACTTATAATATTCTCTTAGGTAAACCACTCGTTCAGTTTGAATCAATAAAACCAAAGGATAATCTGAAAATCTGAAATATAAACAAAGATTTTAAACACTTTGACTTCCTGGATATTTATGTTTGGATACCTGTTTTGATGTTCCATACATACAAATTGTACCATAAGCTTTGTTGTATATGGTTAGTTAAACTTCAGTGGATAAACTTGCGCGATAGAAGCTGATGACAATGTGAATGTTTTGTCACTACATTCTCTTTGTATGGCCAGGGCATAAGTATAACGAAGATACATGTCGCAAATAGATATCTCCATGAAAGTGTATTTGATATAAATTATATGCTTCATTGGGATGTAAATATTTGTCATGAAAAATGACAAAACATATGCTATTTTAATAAAAGTCGAGTTAGTTGGAGAAATTAATGTCATGTCGGCACGTTCGCCAAAGTAGCTCAAGGGTTAGAGCGGCTGGACGTCAACCAGAAGATCCGGGGTTCAAATCCCGGCTATGGCATTGACTTTTTCAGTCTGGCTCTATCGTTTCATAGTGCGTCCTTCACACGGCTAGTGTGAAAGAACAATTAATTTCCATTAATAAAAATCATTAGCCATTGTACAGAATATAAACGTTTTTGAAAATGTTCAAGTAAAGTGTAGTTTTGGGTCCAAAGACTTTCTGGAAAATGTTCTTGTCACATCCTTGGAAGATGATGTGCTTAAATACAAAATTTGGTATGTAAATGACTTCCCTTTTTTGTTACACACACACACACACACACACACACACACACACACACACACACACACACACACACACACACACACACACACACACACACACACACACACACACACACACACACACACACACTTTTTTCTAAAAATACTTTCCTTTTTCTATTCAGAATTCCCAAAACGTATCTTTCTGAAATCTCGTATCGAATTATTAGATGGAATACAACACTCCCATTACCTAGTGTAAATAAGTTTTATCAATTGATACACATAAAATGTTTAGTCGTATTTGTATCTCAACAGCCTAGAACAGAATGGTGAAAGCTATTCTAAAATATGAAGGTAATTCTTATTTTAACATATAAATTCGTAGTACATTCTTCAAAACACTTCTAGTATTCATATTCATTAAACTCCTAGGTCTGAAATGTTATCAATATTTTCCTTTTGCTAATACATGATGGACATGAAACAAATTGTATTACAGTAGTGCTTAAAATTGCTGCAGGTAAAAGAAATAAGAAAGATGAACATAACGGAGTTTGTCACTCTCACAATGAGTTCTAACAGCGGAACGAAATACAAGATCTCTATCTTCAAGCCAGGAATGAAGTCGTTGCACTATACACTAAATTTGTGGTTATGTTCTCGTGTATATACTTGTGATTATTCATCACTAAAGTAATTCATGTTTGTATAAGTATGCATTTTCGCTTCACCCATATCTAGAATACAATGTGAATTGGATCAGTTTAATTGTAGGTATAATTAACGTGTGTGTAATCAATATTTTTATTGTAATTTTCCATTTTAACCAAAACAAAACACAATATTTTGCTTTTTTGCTTTGTAACGTATGAGTGTTACCTTTTCAGCGAAGAGCAAATGAATGTGTTACTATGAAACGAGTATAAAATAGAGCTTTCGACAAAAATTAGAAGTAGAGGAGTAAGTGAAATAATCAAAGTGTGTAAATAGAATGAAATCATCTTGCTTGAAGAACGACAGAAAATGGATATGCCAGAATAGATCTTAAAAATAACTTCCACTTAGAGGAAATTAAGCAGGATTGGGAAGATACGTTATCATTGAAGAAGATATGTGATTTTTCTGGCCAATTTTGTTATTTAAGGTGACTAAAGCATTCGTTCTACTTATTTTGTATTTCATATACTCTGCTATAAACAAACAGACCTTCAGATCAATTTCGCGAGTAGCCATACTATAGAAAGGGGGAAAAAAGCCTTTTCTGCTTTTTAATGCTGAAACATTCCTTTTAAAAAAAAGCATACAGGAAAGCTTTACTGCCGTGAAATTTTCTATTTTGATTTCATTGTTTTATGTATTATCTGAAAGTTTCCAAATGCAACTTTTAATTAGTAATGTCAGTTTTATAGAGCATTATGGTGATAATTGCTTTAAGAAATTAGAATAATGATTTTAGTTGAAGCTATAAAACCACTTATTTATCCTGGCACGTCAACGATTATATATCCTAATCCATTATATATCTCAACCGTTAGGTATAATAAGTAAAGTTTATTGGTGTATAACATCTGTGTTTTTCGCAAATTGTGACACTTAGAAACTATTGTGTCCTTAAAACAAAACTTGTTTCGATTACTGTTTAAAGTTTATTCCAATAGGTTCTTTAACTATGAGAATTATCGAACCTATAGTATTGGATAAATTACATTTGCTAGGCTGTTATGTAAATAGAGTAGATGTGAGATTTTTCTACACTCTCACGTTGCTGACTCACAGAGGGAGAGTGAAAGAGAAAGAAAAGGGAGAGAGAGGGATAAGTAGACGGAAAATGGTAGAGAGAAGAAAGAGACAGGAATTTCTGCAGTTAAAGATGGTACAGCTGACATTTCTAAAATTTGAAATTGTTGAACATAATTTTAAAGGAATAGTAATAATATTTCATTGTAATTCTAATAGTAAAATATATGTGACATTTTTGTCAAATTTCTTTCTGGTTGCTTCAGAAAATATTTCAGTTTTAAAGTTTCACATTCTTCACAATTTACCATTAATGATCAGGTTAATTATGCCATGTCTTGATCAGTTTATAGGACCAAAGGTCTTACGTTAGCTTTTAAATTCATTCTTTGTGTGCTTTTGCTGAAAAATTGAAGGCAGTTGATAAGAACTGCATTGCGGAGACATTTTCAGTATATAACATAAATAAGATCGAGAAAATGACATTTTAAAGAATTGCATGACTTGAGGTGTGTGCTAATGGTAATTTAAACGATCATTTGGTGGGAAAGTTCTGAGGGTAAAAGAGAGACAAGTTCTACTTTAAACGCTACGTTCAAAGTATAGTTTATATTTAAAGTTTAGGCATTTTTGAAAAAAAAAAGTATTCTATTGTTATCTTTAATGCAATAACGTGGGAGAACTTATGGGTTATGCTAGCTTTATAGTAAATATATAAGCTCAGATCTCCTAAGTGAGATCTAAAGACAGCACTCTACAGACTGCCTACTTTAACTGCAGGATACGCAAACTGTGTAGGTATTGTTCATTCTCGATGTATGTTATATTCCAGTTGTAATTTTCTGTGTGAATTTCTGGCAAATTGCTGTTGTATCCATATCTTCCAGTGAACTTTTTAAGGCAGGTGAGCTGGTCGGGTTGCCGGCTGGGCATTGTCAATCAAACTACGGACATTTCTCTGCCTTCGCGTGAGTTTTTCTCTCCCCTTTATTCCCCTCCGCGCCCCTCTCCTCTCTATAAAGCGTGCTCCATGCTCGCACCATTCACACATGCACACGCAATTGCATATTCCACCATTCTGTAAAAAAGTGGCCTATGTATGTCTCAGAACTTACATAATCGGCGTTCCAACGTCGAAGGGTTTTTATCTCCCGAACTCTTGATGGCCCTTATGTAGTTAGTGCAGATCAACATTTACATGGCTTTTTAAAATACCCTAATAATAATCATAATAATATAAATTATTATTATTATTCTTAATTATTATTATTATTATTATTATTATTATTATTATTATTATTATTATTATTATTATTATTATTATTATTATTATTATTATTATTATTATTATTATTATTATTATTATTATTATTATTATTATTATTATTATTATTATTATTATTATTAGCAGCCTTTTATCTTTTGAGCTTAATTTCAAATTTCATTCATCGCTCGATATTACTTGCCTTGGAGGAAACAATTAGGAATTTATAATGGAAACAATAGAAAATAGGTCGTCCCAAAGTCATATCGGACGATGAATGAAATAGGTGAAATGATGTTCAAATGAGCCCTGGGTCCATAGAGCTTAGAGCTACCCAACATTCATCTTTCAGGGACAGGGAAAAGCCCAGAAAATACCTTATCTTAGTAACTCCTCTCATCGAGATTCAACTTCGCGACCTCTTGAATGTGACAGAAACGCTATCACCATACTCAAGGAAGGAATGCGTGTTGTACACACACCTTGAGGCTCTAGTGTTAAATTGCCGTCCAAGTGATAGAAGAAATGTTTAAAGACCTTGATAAGCTGCAAATTCCGTAGCCGGAACGGATAATAAGGTCCAAATGATCACATTTTTTTTTTTTTTTCTGAAAACGTGTCTTTACTCAACCTCATAGTTTTGATGGTCCTTCTCAAAATAGTCTCCCCTGAATGCAATGCACTTGTCCCAGCGTTTCTGCCAGTGTTCAAAGATAAGCTGGAAACCATTTTTTGACAGTTTCTTCAAAATCGCCTCCGCAACCTTCACCACTTCTCTGATGACGGATAATGCCTCCCACGAAGGCGTTTCTTCAAGCTAGGGAATGGAAAGAAAGTCACATGGGGCTAAATCCCAACTATAGGGAGGATGAGGGATGCACTTCACGTTGACTTTTGCAAGACATTCAGCAACAACATTGGCAATATGCGGCCGCGCATTATCGTGATGCAGCATGCAGCCTGCTTCATGGAAATGTGGTCTTTTGCGCCTGATATGGACTTGCAATGTTTTCAGGACATTCCTGTAGTATTGTCCAGTTACTGATTTGTGTGAACGTACAAAATGCTGATAAACCATTCCATGAATATTAAAAAGTGAGATGACCAGGAGAAGCAACCACTTTTGCTTTTTTAGACGTTGGTGATGAAGGAGAATTCCACACTGAGCTTTGCTGTTTGCTCTCAGGATCAAAATGATGTAGCCAAGTTTCATCAGCAGTGATTACGTTTGAAAGAAACTCCGGATTTTCCTCTAACATCAACTTTAACTGCATGCTACTTCCATTGCAGTGGTAGGCGATACTGAACATATCTGAACTTGCTTGATTCTCACTGGCGGGAACCAGGAGTACCAACAATGAAACTACTACGGCGTATTTGTTTCACATTAAGCTAACAGAATATGATAAGATAGAATTTTAGTGCGAAAAATTATGATCATTCTTTATTGAACAGCCCTCGTAATATTGGCTATTTATGTTATTAGCTAGGCATTCGATTTTGTCCAATCCATTTCACAGCGATGCCAGGTTGGACCCCTTACGATTGGCGTTCACTGTAATCTCGTGTAAATAAGACAGTCACGCGTGATTTGCAATTGCTTGGAAATTTTCGATGTTTCGCTTTCTTCCCCCTTCTGATTTATAATTTAAGAAACAAAACAAAGAAAACTCTTAAGCACAGAACACCGTGCTCAGTATGACAGTATACAATGTCCTTTGCTAAGTAATCTATAAAATATTATATATTTTCATTGTGTTAATATTTGCTTATTATTATATTATTTAGCAAATAGTCTGCGTACCCTGGAAACACAAGGGGCGTCCAGAAAGTAAGTTCTGTTTCAATTTATCTCTGCTGCAGCACTGCAATCGCAGTTCCGCACATGCGTGGTAGACGCTCTGTATCAAGCAGAAGAAACGTGCGCCATTGTGACATCGCTGTCAGCCACGTACTCTTTGTTGTGCTTGTTTACAATGTCGGTGTTGGTTGAAAATCCCGCTGCTTGTGAAATCAGATCTGTGATTCGTTTTATCAATGCTAGGAAACCAATTGAAATTTATCGGCAAATTTGCGATGTTTACGGACATAATGCTATGAGTGATACAATGGTGAGAAGATGGGTCCGATAGTTCAATGAAGGACGTAGTGAAGTGCAAGATGAACGAAGTGGACGTCCATCTTTGGTTAGAGAAAAAGAGTTTCACGCGATTGAAGACAAGACCCAGGAAAACTGCAAGTTTATAATTAGTGCTGTCGTTATGGAATTTCTTCAAATCTCAGGATCACTAAGTTCATGAAATTGTTACCGAAAAACTGAAATTTCGTAAACTTTGCTCACGTTGGGTGCCAAAGATTCTTACTGACCAACTCAAAACAAAACGACCCGTTATGATCAAGGCGGCGAAGAATTTCTGACACAGATAGTCACAGGAGATGAAACGACATCCCTGAAAGTAAGCGTCAATCAATGAAATGGAGGCACACCTCAACCCCAGTAAAGGTTAAAGCAAACAAACCTTGACACCTCGAAAAATGATGTGCACAGTGTTCTGGGACATTAAAAAATGCAAGGATCTACTCCTATTAGTCCTGGACCCGTAGGACTAGAACCCGTGCCTCTCGGGTATATTTACCGTAGGACAGTACCTATTCTATAAACTGCCCCTCCGCCTGCACACGGCAAACGGGACGGAAGTGGATACGCCACTTACGCGCCGGTCCTTATGAACCAGCTCCCAAAAAAAACTTGGTAGGGCCGCCGGTGATCTAGCACACCAACTACTAGCTCTGCAGGCTAGCACCCGGGACTTATGAGGCAACAGTCTACCCCCTCCGGGCGGCCGAGGCCTGGCCGGAGGTACCCAATTTATCGTGGGTGGCGGGAACACACTGTCCCCTCGAGTCCAACCCAATCCGAACAACTCCCAAAGGGAGGGGCTAGAATGTTCGACCCAGGTTCCTCTAGTAACGTCAGAGGCACCACGGGTGCTAGAGGTCCGCAGCACCCGCACTTTGGCAGCTGAAAGGGACGCATCCCTCCCCCTACGGGGAGTGTTCTGGGACAGGAAAGGCATCTTACTCGTTGATTTCTTACCGTGTGGTCAAACAATGAAAGCATATGTTTATTGAGAGACACTTAGGAAATTGCGCCGCGCAATACAGAATAAGTGCCAAGGTGTTGTGTTTCTTCACGACAACGCACGACCACACACTGCAAATGTGACGAAAAAACATCCTACAGGGATTTGGCTGGGACGTGTTTGACCACCCCTCGTACAGTCCTGATCTCGCTCCTAGCGACTTTCATCTGTTTTTGCATCTCAAATCTTACCTTGGCGGTCAGCACTTCAACAATGACGAAGAGCTGAAAGAAAATGTTTCCAACTGGTTGAAGACACATGCGGCAAACTTCTATGAAGAAGGTATACAAAAACTTGTGCCTCGCTATGGCAAATGCCTGCAAAATTTCGGCAGTTGTGTGGAAAAGTAGTTTAAGAGTTGTAGAATTTTGGGCAATAAATAATTTTTCTGTATCTGTACACAATTTAATTTTGTTATCAAACAGAACTTACTTTCTGGACGTACCCCATATATTCGGGGTACGACAAATATTTCGTCTCTGAAGAGCCTTGTGTTTCCAACTTCAATTCCCAGTGAAAGAATATGCTTGCAATCGGATTTGACTTTATGTTAAGAATGCTATGGTGGAAGAAATTAAATTGTTACTCTTCAGTATATGGATGTAAAAATAAAACGAAGTCAACTAATATGACTATGATTAAGCATCGAAGAAAATAAAAGATATCCGGATCCGGGCTTACAGGCACATACATACGTTTGAGACTTATTATTTTTAAATAGAGCAGACAGCTGTACATAATGAGGTTACTCAATCATTTTTTTATAATAAAACAATCGAGAGAAACATTTTCCTGTGTAGCTACAGACGAGTGCTATTTCCGAAATATTCTGAAAACCTTGGAAGGAGTGTCTTCATATTTATCAGATTTGCTCCTATTCCTATTTCCATGAATATTGACGTCAGAGATTACTGCACTGTGTGAAACGTTAAGAGCTTTACGCCATTAAATAACTGACTATTACAACAAATGATTAAAATAATTATGGTATATTATATCTACCTACTATTGTGTATATCTTCCTCTTGTTGTAGACATAGCTTCCTTATACATTACGTTAAAGGTGTAAGGAGAATAGAGGAAACAAATCAATGGCTGTGTAGATGTTTAAAAACTAGTAATTATAACATGGCAAGAAAAAATTAATAGCGGCAGCGCTTAAAATAACAAATTATTGTAAAATTTAAACCAATAACAACATATGTTTTGGAAATAGCTAGTGCTATAGAACAATTATTTAAAAGAAATTGAATGTATTAAATAGATATACTTTTTGTTCTGTAGTATGTTTATGTCTGTTTCAAACAAAATTCTTTGCAATGGAAAGGCCTTCGCGCGCTATATCTAGGCATTTTATACACCATATAATCGCTCATGCATATGCAAATTTAATAAAAATTGTTAAAATAATTTTTTAAGAAACAGAAATTTTTAAGATATCTCCTATATGAATGTGGTTTGGGATGAGAAAATCTCCATGTTACATCTTTGGTAGACGGTGGTTCTGAATTCCAAGTTTCGTATTAATCAAATTGTTTATTTAATTTGTAGTGTTTAACGCCTGTTTTTACTACATACGGCAGCGCAGGCGGTGACACTGATGATATGGAAAATGAAGATGGAGCACCGTTGGTGTGAGATGGTGGGGGAAACCGGAGCAGGCGGAGGAAACCCGCCTTACGCCACTACGCCGCTTTGTCCACTACGAATCTCACACGCGGTCTCCTGGGATCGAATCCGAGCCGCTTTGGTGAGAGTCGAGTGGTCTAAGCAATTGGCCATGGCGCGGCCATGTTTTTGAATTATTCCGTTAGGCTATTTACACACGTACACATACAGGAACATGCCCAGAGATTCTAGTTCCCGGCCAAGGGTCGTGTTCGTTTTCGATCCAACCTGCAATTTTTGTTCGCGGTAATAAGATCGCGAAGAAAAAGAGGATCTGCGATAGGCAGCGATCCGCTAAGAAAACCAACATTTCGGCATAATCTGACCACATCTCTTCGTGTCGATTGGGTCGTCCACTTCTGACGCGACGCGATATGTGGGCATAAGGCCAGCAGTCGGGTTGAGAAATTAAGGCTGCAGCAGCACAGTTATCATCATCATCATCATCATCATCATCATCATCATCATCGTTGTTGTCATCAAATGCATCATTCCCATCATATTATTATTAATTTCTTGCTTTACCAATTATACAAGTCCTTCAGCAGAGGTCTTCGGAGGATGTTAACAGAAAAAGCAACGCATACATTACCTTTGTAATGAAAATAAGCTACAACACACGAACCCCATTATTAACAAAATGCTGAATTTTTGCTTCAGGGGAGCTCAAAACTTGCATTTCTGATGAAATCTGGGCATCGACATTCAATTTGCTGTATGTGGTAAAACAAGAAAAAGAAAACACATCACAACCCAAGGGATCAAGGCATTTAGGTCTGTTTTACCCAAACAACACATGGCTAAAGTGGGCAAAGTTGCACGCGTCCGTATATAGATTTCGGCAACGAACTTGTTCGTACGCTACACGCTATAGCACTCGTATCATGAGAAGGGGAGAAGAGACGAAAGAGGCACAACTGTGATTATTTTCTGTAGTAGTATTTCCTGCGGCTAGTGAAAGAAAAAAAAAAAGGAATGCTGTTACATCCCGCTCCAATTTCTTTAATGTTTAAATCATAAAGTCTTCATGTTTGGATGAATTTGAGTGGACGGAGGGAGTGGTAGAATTTGATGGACCATATATCTGCGGCGATCATTGTGTCTCTCCAGGGGATGTGGAATATAAAAGTAGACTGTAGCTCAGGAAAGATATGGCTTTATGACCTTGTAACAGTGACCAAAAATCGATGATGGTAATGGTAGTTGACTGCCTTAATGGCTATTGTCTGACTTCCATTGCATCCCGAGGCATTGTCCAGTCAGTTGCCAGAAATCTGATAATGGTTTTCAAACTGTAGGGTTCAAATCTTTATTTTTCGGTGTCTTTTTCTGGCGCGCTTCTCTAACCCGCATAGCACTTGCTTCAGAATGCACATGGGTTGAATTTGCTTCGTCATCAAGATGCACGAATAATTGAGGCTCAGTGTGCGCAGTGTTTTCTCAAACTAAACAACATTTGGGCCACGTTACAGTGGTATTTTATAACAAACAATCTGAAACATTTATAAGATTCGGTTCCTTTTAAAATAGAACACATTAATTTAGTAAAATACTGAAAATGAAACATCCCATCTTGATTAACTTCTTTATCTTTATGTGGGTGGGGGAAGTTCGATTCTCAAAGCTTGCTCTTGAGGGTTTTTAAGATTCATTGGAAACAATTTTAGAGGTGTAAAATTAATTAGGTTCTACGTTGAATGGTCAAATCTATTAGCAGCTACGTGCTATAGGAAATATTTCTGAAACGCCCGCACCACTACTAAGCAAATACGCTTTTCTTTCCGTATCACAACAGTTGTTACTACTACAAAATAACTTCAGGTGTTAATTGAACAATATGAATAATTGCACCAATATGCTGTACTACATAATTTTTCATATAAGGAAATTGAACCATAAAGTAGGACCTTTGATAAGTAAAAACGTGAACATCTCACCTTATTTCTTGCATTAGTCTCTGTTCATGGCTATACACTTGGTCTAGCGCTGTTCCAGCTCTTTCATCCCGTCGTAAAAATAGGTTCCCTCAATATCTGCAAAATACTCGTTGAAGATGACAATGATTTTTTCATTTGATGGAAATTCTTACCACAAAGCAAAATATTTAAGCTTGAGAACAAGAAGAAGTCACTTGGTGCTATCTTGTGAATAAGGTGGATGGAGAAACAATTCAAAGTCCAACTCATGCACTTGCGCCATTGCAATTGCTGATGGTGCATTATCCTGATGAAAAAGCACTTGTTTGCATTTCAATCTCGAACTCTTTCCAGTCAACTCATGCTGCAAACGATCTAACAATGAAGCATAATAGGCCCCAGTTAATGCTCTGCCTTTTTCCAAGTGGTCTATGAGAATTATTCCTTAAGAATCCCCCCCCCCAAAAAAAAAAACAGTGACAAAATGATCCTTACTCATTTTGGTGCTCTTTCACCAGCCTTTATCCATTGTTTTGACTGGTGTTTTGACTCTGTTGTGTAATGATGGATACAAGTTTCATCTACGGTCACAAATTCTCGCAAAAGTTCTTGCGGATTGCAATTAAACATCGCCGAACATGCGGTAGAAGTGTTCTTCCGGATACACTTTTGGTCGACTGTGAGCAATCGCGGCACCCACCTTGCACACAGATTTTTCATTACCAATTTTTCATGCAGGATATTGAGCACTCGCTCATTTGAGATGCCTACAGCCTCAGGAACTGAACGAAATTTGATTCGGTGGTCTTGCATAATAATATCGTGGATTTTTTCGATGGTGTCCTGTGTGGTGACCTCAATTAGACGCGATTTATCCTCGATGCTTTTACCACTATGTTTAAATTCATTGATTTAAAAGCAAATTGTCTTAAGTGTTGGTGCAGAGTCCACGTGAACTTCATCCAATTCAGTTTTTACTTGTGCGAGTCCAGTCCTTCAAATAAAAATGTTTACTAACAGCACGAAACTCTTGTTTTTTTTCCCATTTTTAATCCCAGCTATCACACCTACTTGTTCAGATGGCTGTCAACAATGAACTGTATATTGTAGCACATTCAAATTTCTTGTACAATCTTTTTAATAATTAAATTTAAGACCCACAAAGTTGCAACCAAAAAATTTCCGTCCCTTCATGAGAAATTTACCAGACTTATCAAACGGCCATAATAGCCTAGCCTAACGGTTACAATAACAACGGCAGAGGTTTTTGATTCTCCTAAATTCAAAATAACTTCACTCAATTTTATTATTTCAAATCCTTAGTAATGAAATGATGACCTTAAATTATTCACAGGTGAATTTTCAAGTAAAATGTGTACTTCCATCCATAACAACTGCTAATGATTTCGACTTATAATCGACCAAAAAGTGATATTAAAACTTCTTAAATTACTGTGAAACTACCATGCAATAATTTTAGAATGTAGGCAAACTTTCTGGCCACTTCTGTATGGCTTGGTGAAATTAAACCCATTGTTTCGATGACGTTTCAGCTTTCCTCTTCAGGGATTTATCATTCTTCAATCATTTCGCACCGAAAATGATATGCAACATTGGGATTGAAATAAATGATAAATTGCGCATCATATCAAAACTGATCTTCTTTGGTGTGAAACCGACTATAAGAAAGCAAAAGTCTTTCGAAAAGGAAGATGAGAATGTTATCGTCTTCAATGAATGACTACTAGAGAAACCAGAAGATTCTATGTTGCAGGGATCGCGAAGATATTTAAGGCGTAATGGTTGCACGGAGTACGCATAAAATCTCAATACATTTAACCCTTGAGGCTATGAATAAACCGGTAGTCGTTGAATGAGATAGCCACTATTGATGCTGGTATTTTTCAACGTTCATATTAGCAACTTGTTTCGGACTTAAAACTCTTACACAAAGAGCATCTGTTCATCTAATTACTGTGTAGCTGAACGTGAAGGTCATCTTAGCTTAGCAAAAATAGTTTCTTTGTTTATTCAGATTCTAGGCATTCGTCTGTGAATTCAAAATAAAAAATTATTCATAACTGTATGTTTGGAGACCTTACCCAAAAGGCCTTCCGAGGATGTAAGGCAATTTTTTTAAACCAATTTAAATTTGTTCATTTTTATTTTAACTTGTTGCGATGCTTAATTTGAAAAAAAAAAAAATAAAGTTTATTTTCCTAATGGTACTTTAGCTTTTGCAATAAAAAATGTATATTTTAAATTGAACAGCCGTTAAATAAGTTCTGAAATTATCTGTAAGTGAATAAAAAAGACAAAATCTTAACAATATAACTGTTGAGATATATAACTGCATTAATTTGAGCTAAAATAAATCAGTATTGCGTTGTCAAATTGGGTTTCAGACTTTCTGAATATGTTAACATTGTAGTAATTATTTTATTATACAGGTCTTGGCCAAAATGAATATCAATACTTACTTTTCAATTGGAAAAGGCTCTTATCTCATGTTTTCAGTAGCTGTATAAATGACAATGTATATCATCAACAATTGATTTCATAGCTTTGTACAGATGTATTCTGAAGTTTAAAATTTTCAAAGGAATTACTAGGTTTGAGCCCCAATAGTTCTAAAATTTATACTGCATTCTTTCCATTATTGTTGCATGATTTGTGTCATGATATTCTTAATGATAGGATCGCACACTCAAGATTTGTTATTTTTTGTGTTGCCGAATTAAAATTTTTCCTCCTTTTGTTAATTAATAAATAGGTATTTCAAATAATAGATATTGCTAAGCTTCTGCCATTCCTGTCTTTTTTTATTTTTATTTGTTATTTTTTAAATACAACCTCATATGTTTATTTGAGTGCCAATGTATTAGACATAATTAATAGGTGAATTGACATGTTTTCACATTTAGAAATATTAGAATAGAGTATGTATATATACCAACACTCTCCATATGGCAGCTACGGCCTTCGGGGTAACCTTGCCCCAAGTGATGACCAGACCCATTTCTCAAGTGGGGACAACCAGAGCGCGGTGCTCATTACCTCCAATGATAGCGAGGATGACGGTGAGGCGAGTGGACCTACAGTTTATACGTGGAATCCGAACCACATGAGCAGAGGAGAAGGCGCAGATAGGGCCGACTTAATATCGACACCCCAGAGCCGGGAATCGAACTCTGACCCTCAGCACAAAAGTCGCTAACAAAACCACTGTGCTACCCCGGAGCCCCTATGAGTATGGAGTTTAAAATTATAATAGAACGCAGATACAAGGACAGCAAGCAATCTATTTAGAGTGGAACTAAGGTCTACTGTCAGTTGTTCCGCTGCTGCTGCTTCCACCAACAGGTGGCATTGGCTAGTAATAAATACTGATGGAAGTATGACGGTTATATGCATCTTGAACTTTTTCACGTTTTATGAAAATGAACAGAACTAAGTTAAAAAGAATGAACCATCGAAATGCTTTGAACACTAAATTTTTATGTGGAACGAATTCTGGTTGTAAAACCAAAGTGGAAATTGAGTGATCAAAGCAAGGTAGCATTTGCCAAGTAGTAAATTGATAGCCGTGACGTTCATATAATAAAGTTCCCTCACGTGAATACGTGATCCAGCACTGTAACATGGAGAACGTTCCCGCCCCTCTCAGACCAAGTTCCAGCAACTCTTGATGATGTTTAATAGTTAATATTTTTGGGGGAATTAATTTGCAAGCCTTGCAACCTTCCACCAAAGCCTTCAAGGAGAGAAAGTAAGGGGAAATATGAGAAACTTCATATTGCTTCGGCTTGCCTTTCCTTGTTAGAACCATGTTAATTAGAGAATAGTTAAAAACCCCTTTTCTCTCTCTCCCTCTTCCTTTCCATCCTTCCCCCCTTTCTTCTCGTCTTCTCCTCCTCTTGATAATATCGAACTTCTATCTCTCTCTGTCTAAGTGTACGTTTGCTGGAATATAGGAGTACAAGAATGACGTAAGTGCATGCAAATTATTCAAATGTAATTAATGGATAATACAGCTCCATTTAGAGGAGTTGAATACTGACAAGAGTGGTGGTACAAATGTGAAGTTCATTAGCAAGATATACCAAATACAAAACAAGAGACCTTGAAATCTCTTCCATAAATAGTAAATCATATTTTGTAAAAAAATGAAACAAATTCGATTTTTAAAATTTGTGTTTCAGAGAAATAATTACGAAAATATAATTGATGGTAAAGTTATTTACTGCTAAGATATAATATTGTGTAGGTAATGGCAATAATTTTTAGGAGACCAATAAATATCTCTTTTATTAAATAATATTTTAGTCTTTGTTAAATATTTACATATTTGCTCAGTACAATTTACTGATCCTTCCTATAATAGGATAGAAGCAAATTATCGTTTATACATTGAATAATTTCAGATTTTATATATTATTTAAGCTTTAGAAAGGATTTTATAAGCCAAACTATAATTTTAAATTTAAAAGGTTTAATATTTAAAGTTTTGATACATTCTGGTAACTTAATAATTAACTTTTTATGCTTAATTAATTAACGTTATATGGCTTTCTACTTTCGTGTGAAAGGTATTGTAATTCTATAGAATCTCTTCTATCACTTATCATGAATCATGATTTTATACTATTAATTTAATTTAATAATTTCGTCCGTACTTAAATGAAACAATAGATGCTCTTATACCATATAACAGGTGCAAAAGTTTATTATAGAAAAGATACGATCTTTTTAAGATGAAAATATTTTGTTATAGAGCCTATACATAAATTACCTTAACAACTCAACTAAAATGCTTCTTTCATATTTATAACTAACACAGTACCTAGAAGATTTCAATGCATTTTTAAATTAGCAAAATATATTTATATTTATTTGCGATTTGCATTACTTATATAAATGATGAAACCAACAAAAATTAATGAAAGCTCATTTTTAATTTTTTATTTTATTTTTGTGAATTATTTAATGACATGTTATTATAGACAATGTAAAAAGAAGCACCTGATAAGAAAAGCCATTTCTAAAACAATTTAAAATACATTACAAACCTGGTGACCATCAAATTAAGAAAATGCACTCTTCTTAAAATTTTGTAACATAGGTTAACCAGTTCCTTTAGAAAAACAACGTGTAATATAATTGTATTTCCGAAAGAGCAAATTAAAGTTAAAGGTGTAAAATGATTTAAATGTTTTCACTTAATTAATCTAGAAGGAAATGTCACGCTTTCCGAAAATAGATTGCTCTAGATTATCTTGTCTTTGACATATATGTTTACTAAGTTAGTAAAATAAAAGGCAAAAAGTAATTTTCATCATATGTGTAAATTATACTACAAAGAGCATTGCATGGCTAGGAAGCATTGTTATTCCAGCATAATTAAATTTATGGACATTAATACACAGAAATTTAAAATTAGAAATTGTTGAAATAAAACTTAGTGATTTTTAGCTGTATATTACCTAAAAATTCCATTCATTGTGTTTTATTTTAACATACTTTAAATTGGCCTATGTTTACTTACACGTTAACTATGAGAGGTTCATATGGTAGAAATTCCTATAAAATATATAATGACTCTACTTTTAGCAACTTTATCTGGAATAACCCGAAGTAAGCACGAAAACACACTTTACCAACAGTAGTTTCTAGAAGATTTATAAAATATATATATAATAATGAGTAGGAAATGTCATGTGAATGTAAATATCATTCGTCTTTTTTCTTCCTGTCTTGAAAACTAGCTCTAAGATTTTGGTAAAGTTTTCTTCATATTATCTAGTTCTTTATGTTAGTATGCTTTCTTTCACTTTATTAAATCGCCTCTCTTGAGGCATCACTCGAATTTCAAGTATTGGTCTAAAATCAAGGTTTGCAGACAAAAAGATGGAAGTATCCTTTTACGCCATTGCTGCTCTTTCACAATGGGCAGATTGCCACAATGAGCAGCTCGGACGATGCAAAGTAAACGGAAACCCCTTTTTCTCCCATCTTTATACACTCTCTCGTATCCTTTGTGATGTGATCGTAGCAGTCATCACTTCCCATTTCAGCGTCAAGGAAAACTTCAGTTTTAAATTACAATTACGCTTATAGCAGGCCTTCCTCCCTTCGTTTCCTCCTTCCTCGACGTCCTTCGAAAATTACTGTCTTTATTTACCTGCAGAGTATTGAAAACAAACGCAGGAAGCTTTGTTTTCCTACTTGGGTTTGCCGAAAGGTGTTTTTCATAAAGAAAATGTGATCTACTGCAGGAGTTAGGCATAAAACAACGGGAACCAGAGAATTATCTGCTTCCTAAGCTTTCCACGCTGTCTTTACATTTGGATGCTGATGAAGACGTCTTTTGTTACCAAAAACTACTAGAATTACGTTTGGGAGTTCCGCTTAATTTTCACCTTCGTTATTCCGGTTATATTGCAATGACACCTACTAAAGAAACATGTCATATATACTATTACCTAATTCTATGGATACTATATTTCTAACCAGCCTTAAAGAAATAATAAATGACTAAGGTTTATAACATAGGGATTTTTAGTTTTTTTGTACATTCTTACAAATTGGACTTGGTTCAATCATTTTATATGTATTTACCATTGTAAGCATGATAGCCTGTATTCAGATGTATTTTAAAGCAGATTCTGCTCCACAATAAAATAAAGCATAGCTCCTGTACTTTTTAAAGAAGATAAATTCATTTCTCATTTCATATTTTAGAGGAAGATTTTCTCTATGGCCTATATTACTCCTACAAGAGTTTGTTTCCCACTTTTACTAAATCATATTACTTCTGACCAATAAGTCTTTCCGCAACGAATCCTCCGATATTAACACCTCCCTAGCATTTGTCTGTTTCATTACCACTGCAACACTCGTCTGTTTTTATCGTATCCCTAGCATCTGTCAATTTGTTTGCGATCGTCACTTGTTTTCTGCACAGGCATTCTAAGTTAGCTTCATCAAAACAGCTCACACCAATCAACAAAATGAAGCAAAAATGTTTGGATGCAGTTCAAGCAATTAATTTAGTAAGTTAATCAGTAGTTATTAGTTTAGTTCACATATACTATCTTTTACTTGTAAGATAGTCAATCAATTCCCACTCTATACACTATAGAGCTTTTACTCTGGTGAGATTACTGTTAGTAAAACCAGGACTTTGATGCTGTGGCGAATCTTCTCTGATGATAAAATGTTTGGTTACTGTTAACATGATAACATTACTGATAACATTTCATAACATAGGATAATTGTTATCTTATCATGCATATTATTACTTGGTTTGTATAAATAGAGCCTGTCTGTACCCTTTGTTATGATTATATAAATACTCTATGAACATTTCTGGATTAACTTTTACAAATACAGTATCCACAATGGGTTTACAGTGTCTGAGTCATAATAATGTTAATACCAAAGCGTCTCAGAATTGCATTGCTGTCAATGGAAGTTATTTTGTACACATTTTACATTAGAAATTTACGAGTAGAGTACTACACAAATTATTATATTTTGTGTATATTTATTGCTTCACTGTTGCCGGCTGCTATTTTTAGTATATTCATATTCATGACATTTCTATAAAGTTATTAAAAATATTAAGGTTCAAGGAGTTCCCTTTTGGGACACTGTGTAAGTACGGTTACAGCACACTCATAAGCCAACTACAAAATCTCGAATGCTTTATGTAATGATTTACAACGAGTCATCGGCTTCATCCCAGTCATTATTCTAATTACACTTTGCATTCTCTATCATGTACCTATAATAGCTAAAACAAGTATTACATTCCAGGAAAATATTCCAGAGCTTATACTAGAAATATAAGCTATGAGTCCAAAAGAAAGCATTGTTAGATGAAGGTTCGCATACCAAAGTCAAGCAAGTTTCGTATGTTCCAAGGAAAGATATTTCCCCACTTAAAACTACCCCTCTATGTTTACCTATTTTTTTTCTTTTCCTCTAAAAAACTTTAACAGTTTTTATTCAAATGTGACTGATAAAACACATATCTTGAGTTGTAAACAAAAAGTCTGTGAAATTTCCTTCATTCTAAATTAATTTTGTATAACTTCTTAAGGAATAGCCAAAACTACTGCAGAAAAAAACTGTATTTCTTCAAAATGCATGCAGTAAATTTAAATTAAAGTTTGTGTTTAATATATTCTTTCATGGTTTAATCGTTTTCAGCATATTATATATTGTAAGCTTACGTATAGTATAATAGCAAGTTTATCTACCTCTTTTTTCATGTAACTGTAACTCAAGAGCTTATTAACATGATTGGCATTTGAATACTTTTTAAGTGAGCATTTTTTGTTTGTTTAATTTGAACACTCATCACAAAAACATGTCATGAGTAACGTAGACAGAAGAAATCCTACTTTTTAGTGAAAATATAACATATAATAGATGTATATGAGTTTGTTATTAGTGTAAATTAAGTATATGCTCAGTAGTGTTTATTTTATGAATATGCCTTTGGTTCAATTCAATACGGAGTCTCTTAAAACTATCCTCCTCAAGATGTATTAGTTAAGCTGTAGCTTTGTTAATTTTCACTATTAATAGTAGTTTTAAGAAATAAACTTGTTATTTTAGTAATGTAAAATAAGAAAGAAGTACAAATTATTATATGCACTTCTGGGTTTAGTTTGTGTGTCATGATCTGAATGCTACACGTTCAGGAAACTTCATTCATATTCTCTGCACATAAAGTGTCTACTATGGTCACATTTCAATGACAGCTCATTGCTGCTGTCGATTTATATCGACTTGTTTTTCACTCTTCAGACATGAAAGAAATAATCATCTTACTAAATGTGATAGGTGAGATGATTTGTGGATGCACTCGCGAGATATGTTTTGTGATTATATGTTGGGGAACAGCTGCCTTATTTGAGTTGTCCTTCACTCGCAACTCACCTCTCATTACAATTTTTCATGTCGTTATTACTCAGGTTGGTAATTACTAATTAATTATGCCTCACCTCGCACTATCGAAAACGTTGTGCAGAACCACCTACGGCCAACTAAATGTAACGTACAATTAAAATCTTGAGTGAACTTTACTCTGCAATCGCATATCCTTAGGAAATAATGACTTCCAGCATTACGAAGAGCCACTATAATTTGCTTTAATGTTCCTTTACCTCCTTCTTTACTTCTGTCCATGCAATCCATGTAATCAGCAATATGGACGTTGACCTCCAGTTGTTGTAAGTTTACGTCCTCCAGCGTTAAGTCATATCGGACGGTGAATGAAATGGGTTAAAATGATGCTCAAATGTGTGCAGGGTCCATGGAGCTTAGAGCTTCCCGACATTCGCCTTTAAGGATAAGGGAAAACAAAACCTTATCCAGGTAGCTCACCCTGACCGAAATTCGAACTCGGGACCTCTTGAACGTGAGGCAGACATGCTGCCATCTACGCTACAGAGGCGGGTATTGACCTCCAGCTAAACGTATATAAAATTAAGATATATGTTTGTTACTTTAGCTATTTGGAAATTTCCTTAGAAATACTCATGAAATTCACTGTAAAAATATTAATTTTACAAGATGTGTGTGTGTGTGTGTGTGTGTGTGTGTGTGTGTGTGTGTGTGTGTGTGTGTGTGTGTGTGTGTGTGTGTGTGTGTGTTTATGTTTTACTGTGAAGAGCATAATATAAAAGATAATCTCTTTAATGCTTTCTTAGCAATAAAGATAAGCATCTAATGACATGTAGGCTTTGAAGAAAATCCTTCCACCCCAAATTAACGTTTACTTGGAAAATGTTTAATATTTTTATATTCAAAGGACGCTCTTATTAATGTACTATGCGCTTTTTAAATTTTGTGATAAATAAAATGTATATTTTGATTTCCTGCGAACACTATTTGAAGTTCTCTTCAAAAAAAGTTTCTTTAAAACACACGATACTATTTGATTTTTTATTTATTTATTGATTTATTTTGTTAACATTTTCAAGAGGTTCTTTGTTATTGGTTGAAATTTTCAAGTACTTCTGCTTTTTCTGAAAAATCTCTTTGCCGTTGTACAAAGTGTCTGTACAAAAGAGCTGGGGTTTCATAGCTACAACATAGACATTCTCTTTTTAAAAGTTTGAATATTGCTTGTACTTGTAAAGAAATGTGTAACTGTGAAATTAAAGTTTATAGTGATTCACAAGAAATAGAAAAATAAAGAGTATCTTATACATGAATGAGTAGCGGAAGAGTGTAAATGTAACATTTCAACCTATGATTTAATGCTTTCTCCATTTTATACCGATAGCCAGTTCATATCATAGACAAATTGGTAGCGAATCAAAATAGAACTCTGAACGCATTCATATGGCCTCTAGGAATTGATGTTCGCAGATCCAAGAAAGGTACGTACCATCCCACAGTGGCTGGGCGCCAACAAACCTCCTCTTTTATGTACGGTTCATCACTTTCAGTGGCCTCACCTTCAATTCGTTATGCTTAACATCATACTTTGCAAGATCTGCTTACCTGGTCAGTTTTTAACATACTTTTTTCCTACCGGCTGCTAAGTTTTTCTGATAGTTTCTGAGCAGAAGTTGTGTCTTACAATTTAAACAGGACTGGTTTTAGTTCGAGTTTTTATTTCAATTTTCTTTTCTTTCACTAAATATTTTATAGTAACATAGTGCATATCGTGCTTGCTTTCTCGAAACTTCTCTCGAGTTTAAAATTAATATAAAAATAGTGATGGAAAAAGAAGGTAATGAACCAAGAATTAAGGATACTTTAATCTGAACACCAAATTAAAAAGTAAAATCCAACTATTACTTTTATAGCATTGGACATTTATTATCCTTAGTATATTATATTACGTTTATCGATTTTAGTGTCACTCGAGTTATTTATATGAAAGGTGTAAAATTCGGTTGTGTTTTCTCCAAAATAATTGTAAATTTATTATTGTTATTGTTATTATTATTAAGTTAACTTACATCAGTACAGTTTACTTAAGGAGACATTAAAACTGTAGCCTTGTAATGTATCAGCTAGTTCGGGGAGCATTATCTCATGAATAATTTCAAGGTGCCGGAATGAAAGAGCATGCGAATACTTTCTACCGAATTTCCATTCCATTTCTTCCTCGAATGGAAGACACTCATTGGGTGCGTGGAATCATACGCCTGTGGAGAAGGAGATAACTCTGGATCCTAGAAAATATTCGGGTTGCAGGATCAGCTTGATAGGAGGGTGAAGGGGATGATATTACATGGTTGTGCAATGGATGAAAGGAAAGGTGATTATAGAGCAGTTGGGGGAATGAATGGCGGAGTAAACCGAAGAACTTGAATAAGGCCCACCCAATTTCCAAATTTGTCCATCATAAATCCAATATACCTGCCGCAAGGATCGAACCCGGAACCAGCATATGGATATATGTTTCCAAAATTCACTAATAAGCTTTTATACAATAAATTTATTTATTTAGGAAGGCAGTATTGTCTTTTATTAATTACACCATATGTTGATTAACATTTATCGACGATTATTTGTTTACAAAATAATCAATCATACCATAAACTAAGTATATCTACGCTGGAACCTAGGGATCTTTTTAGCACTAAAATGTAATGCATATATTTTGAATTATTTACGAGAAAGTAAGTATTTAAGCAAGAGATACCTATTCAACACACAAAATGGAACAAAACAAGCATGTATATAATATTTGAAATAAAGAAAACTTATTGCTTGAGCAAACAGAAATTACTAACAATTGTATAAAATTGTGGAACACCTAATCAATAACGTTAAACTGAACATTGTTTGGGGGCTTAAGATTTACGATGTTTTTTGTCGAGATGTGGCAGAAAGTAGCAGGCGTAATTGCATTTTTAAGAATATTTTAAGTTAAAAGTGACTGAAATTTATCCGTAATAACATAATTTGTAAGAGTGCACAAAAGTTAAAAATGTCACTTGTGACAATTTTTGCTTTTTACTCTTCCTTTAAGATAGGTAAGGAAGTAACATGCTTGGACGTTTCCTACATTTCAGTTTTTCTTTTCTTTTTTTTTTTCTTTCTTTTTTTCTTTTTTCTTTTTAAGGTAGATGTCTAGAAAAGAACGGTGTAAGACAGACAGTTGGCCATCGAGATTCCACAATAAGAATGATACAAAGAGAAAAATTTTAATCAAATTATATAACATTTGTATTTTATTTGCGTGCTGTAGGAAACAAAGCCATTGTATAGAAGCAGTTTTGTGTGACCGGCAGGTAAACCCACATAGTCGATTTTTGGTTTTAGCAACGAATGCGGTTTCAATTCTCTCACAAAGTATGAGGACTGCTGTTGTATAGGTAAAAACGAAAACGGTGCATCTGCTTTCAAGAGTCCCCTACCATTGCATTACCTTTTCACCTCTTCTCCTTCGGAAACAGTAACATTGTGTAGCGGGAACAAATTATGGAAATTGAGCAGCCAGCAGGCCTTAAAGGGGTGCAAGAAAGAGAAGGCACAGTCACCCAAACTAACGGGAGGAAAGGAGAGAAGAGATGAAGGAAAAAAAGAAAGCTGATTTCTAATGCTAATGGAGATTTGACGTGCGCTTACTCTGCCTGGCCACTCCTACTTCTTTCTTTATTTCCTTTCTTCCGTTCCTTCTCTCTCCTTTACGTGATCTTTGTCTTTTTGTCTTTTGTTGTCATTATTGCGGTTGAGGTTTCATTCTTTATACTTAAAGAATATTTTATAGCAGTTTTCCTTGCGTGCCATTGACTGTGTTATGAAATAAAAAACCCCGTTATCCAAAATAATAATAATAATAATAATAATAATAATAATAATAATAATAATAATAATAATAATAATAATAATAATAATAATAATAATAATAATAATAATAATAATAATAATAATAATAATAATAATAATAATAATAATAATAATAATAATAATAATAATAATAATAATAATAATAATAATAATAATAATAATAATAATAATAATAATAATAATAATAATAATAATAATAATAATAATAATAATAATAATAATAATAATAATAATAATAATAATAATAATAATAATAATAATAATAATAATAATAATAATAATAATAATAATAATAATAATAATAATAATAATAATAATAATAATAATAATAATAATAATAATAATAATAATAATAATAATAATAATAATAATAATAATAATAATAATAATAATAATAATCTTACGCATGTGTGCAGAGTAAAGGCAGCCCGCCTCTATTGTGTGGTAGTAGCGCGACGGTCGGTTAGGATGTTGCCTGGATAAGAATTTTGCTGGGTTTTTCCTTATTCTGAACAACATTGAAGCAGTTCATTCAAGAATTGCATTCATCAACCAATATGACCTACCCAGTTAAAGATCGTTAAATAAAGATAGAAATGAGGAGTACAGAAATGGATTTCTGCATGAATGCGCGCATATAGCATCCATGGAATTTTACAGAGCTCTTCTTCAAAGATGTTCAGATATTAAATATTATCTATATAGTATGATAATTATTTATCTTCTTTGTTTACACCTGTTCCTCGTCTAATTGAGTTAAACATTTTATCGTTTGTGTCGTCTTATATTTACTTTCCTGGTCAGTTTTTAAAATAAAGCTAGTCTGATTATTTTAAAAGAAGTTTGCTGTACAGATTTTGTTATTACTTCCTCTATAGCCTACCTTTGTAGTAGATTGCAGCGTGTCTACTTCACGTTCTCGTGTTCGATTTAGTTATCTGGATGAGGGTTTTTCGGGGGGTTTCCCTTATCCTGAAAGATGAATGGCGGTTAACTCTATGATTATGAACCCTAGGCTCATTTGAGCATTGTTTCACTCATTTCATACATAGTCCGATGTAACTTAATTTTGGAGGATATAAATTTCAAAAAAAAAAAAAAAAATACTCTCATTCATACTTAAGACTCCGATGAGGTGGAAACAATCTTGGCTATAAAAATATGTGCCTCCCTAGTCGAGAATCGCACGTGGGACCCTCATATAGCCACTAGGTGCTCTGCCAATTTAGCTACTCAGGTGTTAGTGTATAAATAATTTCACAACATATATTACGTGGTTATTCATAGTTTGAATAAAATACGTTTTGTTTCTTTTGTACATTTTCTCTGTGTTAAACACGAGGGTTATCGTATTTTGCGAACTCTTAGCAATTACTGCAGAAGTATGTCATTTTGACATGTGATAATCTTCCACAAATGCATAAACAAGTCACAAACGACAGAAATTCATTGTGGGTCATGGTTATCATTGTGTCACTAGAAAACTCCATAATTAGTCATAATTTCAAGTAGCAAGTTTATTACTGAACTGCACATGCATTTTATCTTTATTTTCGTTCTTTTTTACACAGAAATAATAAAAAGCTAATTTAGGGAGTTATATAATGCATCAGTACAACGATGTAATGCTTACGGCGGCTGCAGTAACACGAAATGAAAATGTCTTTATCTGTAATTAGCCGTTTATTGCCACCAAGCCACAAACTTTTATTGCTCAGACATATATTAAATCCTTCGCTCTAGTCCAGCATCAGAACGTGTTGCGACATATACATTCTCTATGGTTTCACGTGTACTTTCAGATTACAGAAACTATGTTTAATGCTTAATCAGTGCACAACATGTACAACATAAGGCCATGTAGCAATTTGCAGTGGTCCTGTATGAAAAGTGGCCTTTCGAAACTATTAACGAGCATTTAATACAGAATTGAGTTTATGATAGGGACATTGTAATGTTTATCAATATCCGAAGAAAAAAGCATTGCATCTTCCTAGTTTAGCTAACGATGGTGTATGTATGCATGCAGAGATTGTATGGTTATTTATGTTCACATCTATTTGTTCTATTTCTAAACTGCCTCAGTTTTGAAATACTTAATTTTAATTTTTAAAGATTTAAATAAATTTAATAGACCTTTTATACCTCGGTTTTGTTTTAATTAAACAACCAAATAATTTTACATGTCTTGTGTTTACAGTGATTAATAAAATAATGGAAATTAATTGTTCTTTCACACTAGCCGTGTGTAGGATAACCACGGATCTTCTGGTTGCCGTCCAGCCGCTCTATCCCTTGAGCTACTGTAGCCAACGTACGGATGACATTAAATTCTCCAACTGACTCGTATTTTTTCGGTAAACCACTTAGGAGTCCTCATAACACATGAGACAACTACCTTAATGGCGACTTATAATGTGTAAGTTCTTTAAAGCCCGGGCTTTATAGTTAACCACTATTAGGTCAAATGCGGTTCAAATCCCGGCTATGGCATTGATTTTTTCAGTGTGACTCTATCTTTCCATAATAAAATAATATTAAGTCATACCTTCAAACCTTTACAAAACGGTAAAAAATAAAAAAGGTACCTAACAGTTTCAGTTTTCAAATGATCAATTATGAATTAAAAGTACTGTAACCGTAAATCTTAAAATGAAGAATGTATCCTTTAACTACATATTTTCACCAACCTCTGTCAGAGTGCATTTAAAATCTAGAAATGAATTGGATCAGCATTATATCGTGGGGAATATTTTAAAGTGTTAAAATTGTAAGGGCACAAGATTTAGAGTAAATAAATGTTTAAAATTTCATACCTACCTACCTATATTTGCACATACTTGGCAATGTCTATTTAAACGTCACGTATTCACAATGACCGGAAGGACAAAACTGCATTCGGAATTGAATTGTCAGATGCTTTAGTATTTTTTTTCCTCTTGAAAATGGTAAAAAATATACATATTCGTTTTACTACTCATTGTAAAGTCCAGTATTAAGTTTTACAAATATCACAAGCGTCTTTGGCAACATTTACTCTTTGCGATGATGCGAATTTGTTTGCATTAGCTAGAAGTTATTACTTGATTCCATTTGTTTAGATTTCCGTTTTCCGCTATTTTATACGTGCTTTTATGCACTACGGAAAAAAATAAATAACCGTAACAAAAATCCTTCTCCCAGCAACAATATAAGCTTCTACACTTAGACATTGGGACGATCTACACTACAAAGATAATGGCAAGTTCCTAAAGAGAACAAATATCTAAATTCATTTAGTGGCTATAATCTATAGAGAAATCTAATTTTGCATTAAACTTTGGCTTTTAAATTAAGCGGCTTAGGAGATATACAATTATTCAGATATCTTAGTTTGTTCAAAACAGCAAAAGTCGTTTTTAAATTCAGCATTTAAAAATTACATAGAAACTGTATTGCGATAAATATTTTTATGTTAATATTGCAAAAAAGGATACGAAATTAAACCATCAAACTCAATATTTATGCAGGGAACTTATTATATCGTATGCATATAAGCTTTTAAAAACAAAACTACAATATATTGTAAAACAGATGGAATGAATATAACAAAATTAAAAAAAGAGCCTTCGTTTTACCACAAATGTCAGAGAATGTGTGAAAGAGTCAGAACAAATTATAAAGTATTGTCAAAATATTTAAAGTGAGACATCTGTATTATTATTTACGAGTAGCTGGCATGCTTTAATTTGTAGAAAGCATGTTACAGAGGAAATTTGAACATCTAAAGCCTGAGTAAGTACTCTTATACAAATAAAATCATGCCAGCTACTCGTAATTAATATAGTCAGATTAAAGCCGTATATATTGTCGCTAGTGTACAGATCTCCAATACGCTAATATACTTATTATATAATCTAGTATTAAGTCATTCGGTTCAACGTTACGATCAATATGATTTTAGTAGTTTCATTAAAAGGGATTATAGCATTTGGTTTGAAATGTAGCATATATAATTTTTCCTAATCTCTTGTTAATATTAAATTATATACCAAGTGGCGTGAACAGTTTAGAAAATAAAATGACTGGCAATTGGAGGATCGAGTGTTTGTACCTCGCCCAGGGGGACCGTATGTGGGATTTTTGCTGGACAATTTGCTATCTGGACGGTTTTCTCAGGGTTATCCTGTTATTACCGCCATTCATCTACCAACTGTTGCATCGTCACCTTTTCTTGCATCCATTCCAGCACCATCTCAGTTATCATTCTGAATCTGTAGCTCGGGTTGATTCATAGTTTGTCTAATCCATGAAGATATTTGACCACATGCACTCACTTATAAGTTCTGGGGAATATAAATTCTCCTTACAAGGAAGGTTAACAGAAAAGATGAAAAAGAAGAGTGATCTTTATCCTTAGTTTTTAATCATTTGATGTTCCGTTAAGCGTAATTTATATATGTATAAAATCTAATTATTCTTTCCTAACTTTAACAGTACTAAACGCTTACGAAAAAAAAGCCAATAAAATTGAGTGTTAAGACAGTAAAGGCATAAAAACAGTGATCTTCTCATTGAGGAGTTTAAGCTCTTCAAGAGTTGACAACTGCACGATCAGTTGGACTCACGTTTGTGTTTCCTGTAAATTATAACTCTCTGTCAAAAATAACAACACGTGTTAAACATCGTAAAAGTTAACCATCAGCGTACACTTCATTTAGAACATCACAATAATAAACTATATAATGGCTATATATAACACTTAAATATCCCAACAACTACAAACTGAATCATTATTCTTTGGCTGTGCTGGTCTCTGGACTGCGTATTATCATAATTACTTAGTCCCCAACGGTTTCCTTCACTGTAATTATGCCACACCACTCCCGCTGCTGGCCGCACAACGTACCCAGACCTATCTCAGATGGCCTTCAACTCTTTCATCTTCATGTTTATTCCTCACAACTCTTCCATTTCTGGCTATTTTTAACCTTTACACCGTTTCTATACATGTAAGATAATACATTTGTGATAATGTAAAATAATATAAAATTTATGGAAAAGTAGGGAGTAACTCCTGCTTCAGAGTTCAACTAATGACATTAAATATCCATTTGTATTTTAATACTTCTTCACTGTTCTGCCACACTCAAACGACTTTCGTACATAAAATCCGTTATGAGCTGCGTATAATTAAATTCGTAAGGGTTTACTAAATTTTGAATACAAGTAGTCTAAAATTATTAAATATTAATTTGGTTGTGTCCTTAATATCAAAATCAAAACATATCGTCTATGTTTATTTCAATGAGCCACGGCCACACCGTGGTTAAGTGGTTAGACCACTCGACTCTCACTAAGGTGATCCCAGGTGACCATAAAGTAAGATTTGTGGTGGACAACAAGGCGCTGGGTGGGTTATCTCAGGGATATCCGGTTTCCCCCGCCTCTCATTTCATCGGTGCTCTATCTTCCTAACATGTACCTACAGTGTCGCCGCCTATGGTGCCGCATATATTAAACGCAGGCGTTAAACAGTACACCACCGCCACTACAACAACAACAACAACAACAACTACTACTACTACTACTACTACTACTACTACTACTACTACTACTACTACTACTACTACGACTACTGCTACACACACCAATGAGCCATGCAGGAGGAAGGAGACTCAAGTATATGCTTTATATAGATCTCGTACACTACATACTTCAACTTGAACAAAACATAAATTTTGACTTTCTTTCTGTTATCTTAAAAAACCCCATGCTCTCCCTCTCTCAACACTGAAACAAATGAAGGTTCAATAGTGCACTAACTTGTGCATCTCCGTCATACTTGCATTCGATTAGAACTATATTGCAACTCTTTTATGTACATAATACCTATTACAGAAAATTTGTTATAAATTCAGACATCTCGAAATTTTGTGCATTACAAAACTCACTGCCGCCTATTACGTATTTTTATTTTAAATATTGCATCAAAAATCTCTAAATAGAGTTTATAATAACAGGATACTACTGTTTAATAGGTATGGTCCAAGAATTTAACCTATAGAACCCTCTCTAATAGATATATAGGGGCTATATGTTAAAGGCCTATGAAATCCAGAATTTATTTTCATAGTGTGTTGCATGACTCCAAAGGATCTACTTTCACATAGAACTGAGTTGGGTTTGTTGTAAGAGAATATTTTGAAGTTTTCCGTTTGAATAGTTTACTAAAGAAATTTGTTAATTTCAAGCCAAATGTTCTGAATATCTTGTTAGTGTACGTCAAATTACCTGAAATGTACAATAGCACAACAGGAGCACTCCGTAAAAATTGCAACAAGTAACCTTCCTTTTGCGATTCCGTTCCACTCTCATTTTGGCACATATTGTACCGGAACGCAGTTTCAGGAGCTAATTTTTTTTCCCTTTCTCTGTATATCTTTGCCGATCACTCCAGATTACCAAATAACTCTCTCTCTCTTTCTCTCTCTCTCTCTCTCTCTCTCTTCAATCGCCATGCACCGTTTGCTAGGAATGCGGTTAAATGCAGGATGTACAAGTAGGTAGGTCGAGATCCAGCAAAATGTGGGCACAGTTATGTAAACAATCCTCAATGTATTGTAGAGTAAAAGCAAGAAATGTCCTTAAGCTTACAACTTTACATCATGAATGAAGACTTTATCATTAGATTGCATACCTTCAGGACTGTTCCATTTCAGGGCCTAAACGGTAAAAATTAAAGATACGGATCGCAAAGGAGCCCCGAAATCAGCAGAGCACCGTACAAGTCCAAAGTAGCCCATTTTTACTTCGAATTTAACCCCCTTGGAAGGAGGGATGAAGGACAGACTGAAGGATTTGCACATTCGGAAGAAAAACAAGCATGGATGGGCTCCATAACCTTTCCAGATTGAAGTATCCGCCACCCATAATCCCCGAATACCCCGGTGTCCTTAAATCTTAAAGAGGGTTTGTCCAGTGTGTAGTCCGACCAACTTCAGGGATAAACCTTCATAAACGCACCTCTACCGCTCGTGTAACACGCCGAACACTGTCGCCTGGTCTTGAATCCTTGTAACAGGTAGTGATATAGGAAATTATGGATACCAATAATGGGTTAGAAAAGGAGGCAGTCCAACATTTCGTCACTGATCCGTGGAAAACCCGAAAAACCCATGATCAAGTAGTTTCCGAGAATCGAACCGAGAATCCGGGCTTCCACATTACCGTGAAGTCATTTCCCTTGAATATTAGCGCCTTTATTAAGTAATTCATAATTCTGCGTCCAATGTCCTCTTGTAATCCAATTAGTTCGAGGCAGTTCGGCACATTCTGTCCGCAACGGATTACATTCCAGAGACTTTATCGAGTCAAAGGGTTGTACATGATGAATAACATATCCTTAATATATACAGAGAGCGTTTGGTTATCATCGTAATTGCCAACATCGAAGAACAAAATGAAATATGTTTAATTTAAAACTGTCTACAATAAACCATCGGAAATTAATTTTCTTTCTCAAACGCCTAACACAATCCGAACTTTTATTTAGTAAGTCACTATTACATTCGTAGGTGGTGTTATTTGTAATAGTCGTGGATTTGATACCTTTGTCTGACCTTTCTAAGCCATGGGTGTTTTGAGGGTTTCCCTGGGGTCTCCAGGTGAATGCTGCGCAGACTAATTCCATACACTGAATATTTTTCTTGTTTTACATTGCTTCTCATTTCCATTCACTTCTGTGTTCTGTGTGTACAGCAGTCTCGGTGTTGTATGGCAGGGAATATACTCTCTGTAAATCTTTGTCCTCCGAATCAGGGGCTGTCTACAAGTCCTAGGCCTCCCTGTTGGAAATGTAAGCCTGCAGGTGAAGGATTTCAATCTGTAAGGACCCCGCCCTCTGCTGTCGTGTTTCCTTGGTTCATCCACTCTCTACCTCTCCTCACCTCCCTCTTCCCTCCACGGGGCGCCTCGTCAGGAAGACAGGCACAAAAGATCTTCCGTATGTCGAAGTAGGAACCCCCCCTCCCCCACCCATCTGAAACTTCTCATTATACCTAAAGGTTGTAGAAACATGGAAAATCGAATTATGGGAAGCAGACTACATAAACTTTATGCAACAATATGAAGAACAAAACGAAAAAGAGGTTGTAGTAGAATTTATAATTGATCACTTTCAGTTCTAAATTGTGTGCCTTTAATTAGTCTGTAATTATTCCGAGTATCGATGCTAAAATCAGTAGGAACATGGATGCAAATTGACGCGATTCTGTGTGTGCTTGCACGCATATGCAAACAATGTTTGCGTTATATGTGGTTTTTCTTTTTTTCCTCCTCTTGTTCCACGGCGAAATTACGGGGTAATAGGGAAGTGGCTCATTATTTTAAAACCAACATGTGCAATGGAACTCCAACCTTAAATTGTGCCGAGGAAGTGTGGGGTCTGCCAGAAATAGAGAAAAGCTTATGCAAGTGAACTGACAGTCGTAAGACTTCTGAGGCAGCAGTTGAAGGCAAGAAAGAACAAAAAGCGCCCGAGGGCTCGAGCGTACCTTCCAGTGCTACAGCTGAGCATTACCCGCATCCAGCATGGCGAGTTCTGAACCGCCCCACGCCATTCCTCAGCTTCAACAACGACCGAGAAACCTATCATACAAGTTTTTAATCGGTAATTGCTTTTTGCCTCAAGGCTAGAGATTCGTAATTGGACTGTAAAGGCAACCATTGGTCGGGAAGATACACCTTCTATTATGCAAAAGGATATACATACCGCTACAAAGATGGCTGGACAATTTACATTGGGAAGGTATGGAGCCGCGAATGCTAAGCAGTAGTTTTTCCATCTCTCGCGGCCTTTCCATTCGTCAATATTCTGGAATGTGTGCGAGTTGCGTTCGTTGTTTTCCCTCGATAAAAAAGAAAGATGCATACTAAAGCCCCTCCTCGTGACTTTGAGCTGCTCCAACGTATAAATCGTGTAAGTGGAAATGATACGTTTGCTCCTCACAAATTATCCACTTACAGCTCTCAGTGCTTTTGTTTTGCTTGGTTCTCCTAAAGCGTGGTTGTAATGCTTGACGTGGGAGAGAGCTCTCTGAAGTGACATCAAAATGGCCCACTCCATTTAGATTTGGATGAAACCTCAGCAGCCCACTTGTGCCCTAGACCTCTCTGTAAGTTCTAAAAGAATACTTACGGCAGAGAGGTGCTGCAGCAATACCTCATAAGTGGGTCAAGGTCTCCCGACAATTACATGTCTCTTGAAACGAATAAGAATTTACAAGAATCCTAGTGGTAAAGAAGCAGAGGAACGTGAAGCATGCATATTCATTATATTTGTACACTATGAGGAGTCTGCACATAGACATAAGAAAATATTCCGAATAAATTTATACTGTTGACATAGTTTATTTCTAGCTGCTCGGTACTCAGTTGGTAATCAGCAGAGCAAATATTTGGATTGCATGAGATTTCTAAGTGTCGGGTTAGTTTCCTTCATTTAGCAAGGGCAATGCTTTGATGAGATTTTCTGAAGGCCAAGTTTAGGCTAAACAATTTTTAAACAACTAGCACCAGGTAGGTATCTACAATCTAACCATAGGGCCAATGCACAGAATGAAAACACTACCACTCTGATTTCCAGGTAAACCGGTTGTAGGTTAGAGAGAGTGGGGCGTTCCTGAGTTATGACGTCATTTCTACGCTATAGTATCAAAACAACTTCTTTTCCTTTTCTTCCGGGTATAGTGCATTCACGATCAACCCTCTGCATTTCGGCCTATACAAGTTGGCAAGGTTGTTCGTTATACAAATAGAAAACCTTGTCCTTACCATTACGTCACCCCAGCTACAGGGTGGCAGGAATCTTAGATGTGAACATTACCAGTTTTATATTAGACGCTTTTTTTTAGCCTGCCTCTGTGGTGTGGGAGTAGCGTGTCTGCCTCACATTCAAGACATTCCGAGTTTGAATTCCGGACAGTGTTAGATACCTGGATACGCGTTTGTTCGGTTTTCTGGTACCCTAAATGTGAATTCTCTAAAGATCCTGGGTTAATTTGAACATAATTTCACATATTTCATTCATCGTCATATAAAGACTATATGTTAGAGGATGTTAGGGGGGTGGAAGCTTTTTCTTCGTAGTCTTCATTTTTCTGCATCAGTTTGACCTTCCTTGGTAGGACTCGTGCTTAAAAGAGAGTATGTTTTGCTTGTTTAGTGGTGTTTTCTAGTTGATAAATGAAGTATAAGAGTGATAATAGTATCTAAGGTTTTATGGCTGGCTGAGTTACGGGCTAGTGTCATCTAAATTGCAGGAAGTACAACTAAAGATAAAGGTAAGATCGAACAGAAGGGGCCCTCGCATTCGGAGCAAAGCAACGCATGTAGACCACACTACCCTGGGAGGAAGGGATGAAGGGAGAGACCCTATGCGACGCAAGCATAGACACAGTTTATACTTATTCTACATTCTAGACCTCCTGCCAGGTGGCACGTGACCCTGATTTAATTTCGGTGTTCTCGAACCATATTAATCATAATCAAAGAATTATTCCACCCGGAGAATATACAGGTTATTACTGCTTAATTAAAAACAAAACAGCTGAAATTCTTCCTTGACATGTTCATCTTAACCAAAGGTCACTATTAGGATTTCTGCTTGATTTAAAATTATCTTTATGCTGCTGCTTCAAAACTTTAACTCCTCTTGACACTCTCTCCCTCCCTCTCTTTCTCTCCTTTTATATAAGTTGTCGTGCATTCTAAACGGACAGAAATAAAGCTTAAACTTCAACATTTATACCACCACTGAGGTTCGGTAAGTAGCTCTGGTCAGCGGTGTCGATCAAATACATCCCACAAGCATTACATTGCAATAAATGTGCAAAATTGCAGCTGTTCTTGTGTCCTGAAGGTAAATTGAAACGCAATAAACATTCTCATGAATTGCATTCGGCTTGCAATTATTCTACACTATAGTTTTATCTCATTTTCACTCATGAACTATAGTTTTCACGCTGAAAGAATCATTGCTCTTCTAGCTTCATGAGACATTGGGTGGGCAAGTCGATCGGGTTCAAGAAGCCAGCATCAACAGCTGAAGTTAATCCTGATGCCCAAAAATCATCCAATTATTAACTTGATGGTCGTCCACCTGCAGACCCGAGGTCAATAACGCGCTGGTATGCCTTAGCTGTTTCCGGACTGTAGCGCCATATTTAATTACTGCCTGAGTCCAAATACCTGACGTAAACGATTTAGGGGTCAAGCATTTTAGTCTCCTCTATCTCAAGGTTAGTAAATGACATGTCTGCATCGTAGCTGCATGTTTGTATCGTTTTTACTTTCTCTATTACGCACTTCAGGAGTAGTAAATGTTTTGAGACTCCTTTAATCTAGCAAAGGGATTTTGTTAAAACAGTGTGTGTTTTTTTATTATTATAATTTTTTTTTATTTACGTCCTGCAACATTTAGTCATACCGGACGATGAATGAAATGGGTGAAATAATGCTCAATGCGTCCGGGGTTCAAGGAGCTTAGAGTTAACCGACATTCGTCTTTTAGGATAAGTGAAAACCCAAGAAAAGCCTTATCCAGGTAACTCACCCTGATCGAGATTCGAACTCGGGACCTCTTGAACGTGAGGCAGACATGCTACCCTCTACGCTACCGAGGCGGTCATGTGTGTGTGTGTGTGTGTGTGTGTGTGTGTGTGTGTGTGTGTGTGTGTGTGTGTGCAAAATACAAAATCGAAAACATGGTTAAATATACAAATCTTTAATTTCAGCATTTTGCGAGGAAAAAACACATAGGTTTTAGTGAAACACACTCCAAATATGCCTCTCTTCTTTCTTCAAAAGCTTTGAATTGTGTAAAGTGGCTCTAAAGAGTTTATTGAAATGCCATACAAGATATCCAATGAAATGTAAATTTTGAGTTTTCTGGGAATAGCCTCTTCATTCTGAGCGACATCTGCATAACTGGTAAAATAGGGAGTAGACAAAGTTTTACTACACAAAAGTAGATTTCGTTAAAGATCTATTACTATTTGTGATAAATACCCTCTTTTTACTGTTAACTATTTTTGACACATTCCTTGTCACTTTTTCTTAGTTATGAAACATGTATACGTTTCTGAAAGGGGCCGCAAAGTGAGATTGGTGGTGGACAACACGGCGCTGGGGCGGGTTTTCTCCGGGACCTCCGGTTTCCCCCGCCATCTCATTCCACCGGTGCTCCATCTTCATCTCATGTATCATCAGTGTCACCGCCTGCGGTCCCGTATGTAGTAAAAGCGGGCGTTGAACACTACACATTTCATTTCATTTCGTTTCTGAAAGGAGAGGATGATATTCTACACTTCGTCATAAAAAGAGAACCGAATTTCAAACGCATCATAGAGCGACTATGTACTTACATATTCCCATTGTACCTAGAAGTAAAGATGCAATAAAACAATTTATGTAAATTTCTGAAGTGCGACACTAAGTTTTCATCTGTTTTTATTTTTTCCTCGCATCTTAGAAGTATGTTTTGTAGATTTAAATAAAACATTTTATATAGGAAAGTATAAGTCCTCTGGTGCGCTGGCTTTAAAAATAATGTGGAAGCTTTGATAAATATATCACGTTAATTTCGAAAAATATTTCTAAAATCGTATGTATATAGGTATACATATATCCAGTTGAAAGGTATAATGAAAGGCTAAAACTCGGAGTTTTTAGTTATGTTAGTTAAAATCTACTATTAATCTACTACTATCTACTATTGATTTGGCAGTTTGTATCGCGAGAAACATGTATCCAAAAATAATAAATGTATATCTAATCTTTTCATCTAAAATAGCACACATAGTGGTGTAGCATATTTAGCAAGTTCTCTGTATAAATCAATCTTAAATCTATGTTGTTATCTCTCCAATTTAAAATATTTAAAAAAAAAAAAAAAACATTGTTATGTTTGAAACTGCATGTACCTTCGCCGAAGTTCATAATTTTGTCATGTGTGGAGCTGGATAAACAAAATGCCTAAAAGCAGGTAAAGCTGACTTAACCTTCCCGAAAAGTTAATGACTCATATAATACGTACAAACTGGATCAAGAAATATAGCTACGCTTATTATGATAATTACATAAAATTCGGCTCTATTATAATTTACTACGTCTTTTTACATGTCAATAGAAACATACGGGCGTTATGTCACGTGATTCTATGCCCCACATGCAGCTGTCGTATGGATATTAATAGTCACTAAAGAGGTTGATCAAAAGAAATCAACGTAATCAGTGGTGGACGAAGAAAAACTTTTGCTTGTCGTGCATTATTTATTTTTATTTTTTATTTTTCTCTCCATAAGTGAATCTCTTTCTCAAAATAAAAATTTGCTTTTAAAACGAAGACGCAACTATAAAATAATTATGAATTATAAAAGCAAAATACACATAAACTTTTTACACTTTAGAACTTCAAGGCTCTTAATAAAATATAATAATATATAAGTTATCTTGTGATAAAGGATGTGACAAAGTTATTCTTTTAATTTCAGCTTTGAAATTAACATTTTTTATCGAACCACTTCCATAATTTACTGTTGCAACTTTGTGTTGCGATATAAATGAATAATTAGAAACCACTTTTTTTTAAGTGCGCAGAATAGAGGACCCCGATCCATATATTCTGTAGGTCGTTCCTTCCCTGTGAGGTTGCTTCACGAAGCCTCTCTTCTTCCCTAATGTGATGTGGAGGATGAAATTAGGCGCCGGGCTGCAAATTTCTACGCTCAATTATTGTCTCATAGAAGCGCCCTGGTTTAGTCTCAAGGAGATTATGACCCTACAAGACGCCGTTTTAGGCTTTTTCGGGTGCCCCGCATGGAATGCGGGTACCCGAGGTAACACTGGAGTTAATCCGAGCTGCAGCAAAAGCTGAACTCCATAATCATTCAATGAGCTGTTTGGCTTCAAAATTATCCCACGTTTAAGCCTACAAACACCAGAGTGTAAAACATGGTATTGCATCGTGATCAAAATTAGAGGACTAATCAAGCTAGCTCGCAATCCTTCATCAGTCTAATAATCCCACCCCATCCTGCATTCACCAAAATTTTCAACCTGCGGTAAGCCCAAAACCTGGGTGGGCACGCAGCAAAAACTTCAGGCTGTTAACAGCCTGTCAGTACTTCTTCGTCGTTAACTTTTCAATTAATTAACCTTGAAGGATTCTATAAAACAGATTTATTTTGATTCGGAATCATATTTATTCGCTGAAGAAACAAAATGATAGTTTACATTTTAGAAGGTTATGATTTTCAAATTATTTAATGCATTTTTATTTCAACGTAAATTAGCTCATTCAGCACCTAATTTACTCTAAAAGGCAAATTGCATAATATCAGTCCATATACCATGGGTTATAATTAAAGGTGTGTTTTTAAAACTACGAAATTGTGATAAGGTATTGATTTCATAGCCTATGTTCTCAATCTAAAGTTTTTTTTAACTTTAAAATTGAAATAATTACAATCTTTTTTTTTTTTTTTTTTTTTTTTTTTTGTGAGGAATCGTTTTACGTAATATATATGTTTTACAAATAATAATGGAAGTTATTTGGCGTTTGAAATCATATAAAAGATTTTCCATAAATGACAAAATATAGGTGAGGATGCGCAATTAATTCCGTACAGATACTACTGATATGAAAAGGACACATGTGACTTAGTTGAGACAAAGTTAAATATTGCATATTTAAGCATACTTAACAGGGCGCCGGGGTAGCGCGGTGGTTTCGTTCGCGGCTCCCGTTCTAAGGGTCCCGAGTTCGATTCCCGGCTCTGGGGTTGGCGATTTTAAGTCGGCCCTATCCACGCCTTCACCTCTGTCTAGTACACGTGAAGTATCCCCTATGCCCAACGTGGTTCGGAGTCCACGGTAAAAACTGTAGGTCCTCTCACCTCACCGCCATCTTCACTATCACCCTATCATCGGAGGTAATGGACACCGCCCTCTGGGTGCCTCCACCTGAGAAATGGGTCCGGTCATCGCTTGGTGGGGTGAGGTTACCCCGAAGGCCAAGGTTGCCATGTGGGGAGCGTTAGTAACTAACTAAGCATACTTAACATTACTTCTACCACACAAATATTGTTTGTATATCTACTGAAAATACCGTTATCCTCCGTAGACTCATGAGCAAGGCTGCCACAGAGAGAGCTTATTCAACCTGATACCTGCTACGAATCAAACCATGCGCTCATAAATCGTCTGATTCAAGACGAATTCGGTATACCCCTACCACACCCCTGTCAATATTTCTATTTAGTTGTAAGCCAATTACATAGAAATAGCAGCATATTTACGTAGATTCTTGTATAAATCACTACTTAGCTCAATTTTGGGATTATGGAAGTAGTAAACATTACACAGTAACGTGTACTTAAGCATTTAAGCACATAGCGTAACTGATTATAATTATCGCCCAAGTGAACATTAAATTACTCGAGACCCACCACTGCAAAGGAAGGAGGAGACGAATTATTTCGAGATGTCACTCAGAGGTAAAACAAAATGGCTCCCCTTCAGCGGTTATGGAACAGGTGGACGCAGTTCGTTCTTCTTTGTGACGCACTGTAAGTAACTTCCGCGGGGCTCCACCTTCCACCATCCTGTGTCTATTTTAATAGAGACAAATCGATATGCATTGTACATTCAATTTAGTAACAAAGAGGTATGAGTTGCATAGTGTTTAGGTATGTTCGCACCTCCAGTGCTATATCACATGCAATAAAACTTCCCAGAGTAGACAACTTCGTTTTAAAATTGTTATATCAAAACAGCTTTTCGGCTTCCTAATGAATAATGGACATTCAGTCATTTATTTCACTAAGTGATGATTTATATTTTGTTAAAAGAAGCAAAAATAAATCGAAAAGATGCCTACTAGATTTGTACATATTACTAATTAATTTGATTTCCAAGTTTATTAAACATTAATAATGTATTTTAAAATATTTCTATATACCTACATGAAACTGAGATTGTGGCTAAATTAACGCCCTATCTCAAAAGGTTCACTGGTATTGCGGTTTTAAATAATATACTTTCAAATATATAATGAGTTAAAAGGAGCAAACATTTGAAGAGAATGTTGGTTTTCATCAATTAAATGGAATTTTAGAATGTGAAAGAAGGTTTTAAAAATAAAAAAAGCAGGTTAGCATATCTTTTCGTGTTTCATGATGTTCATATATATCCTTACATATCCCACGTATGAATGTTTTTGTTCATTCTTTCAAGGAGGCAGAAAATATTTAATTTTAGTACAACTTGGAATTTTGAAACTTTAACAGAATTTTTTCGAGCAGATAAATAAAAGTTTGTTGTTTACTGGAAGTGCTCTCTCTCTCTCTCTCACATGTCAGTTCGGATACAACAAGCCTGAGTGGGGCAAGTATAAGCTCCCCAGCTTTTATGTTTAAACATATTACATATTGTGTTTTCTTCTCAAACAAATGTTACTTTCATCTTAATCTATAAATAATTAGGGAACCACTTATCAGAAGTGACTAGCTAAATTAACGAAATGTCATATTTTGTATCACGTAGTAGTTTAGTGATATAGGATATCTTTTGCAACTCCATTTCAGCTAGCAAGGGAATACATACAGAAATATGATTCCTGCAATAACAGCAAAGTTGAGAGAGGTGTTCCTTTTTAATTTTTATATTTAATGTCCTCCGAAGTAGGTAATATCGGATGAATCAATAGGATGAAAAGATGCTGAAATGAACCAAGGCTCCATAAAATTTTGAGTTACCCGACATTCATTTTTCACAATAAGGGTTTTTCCTCACTCTGATAATTCTTGATCGAGATTCCAACTCGGGAGCTTTTGAATGTGAGGCAGATGTGCTACCCTCACACCACAGAGACGGTCTCAGATGTCATACCTGTGAAACAACATCTGCCAGAAAGAATTCATTGATTTAATATTATGAAAAGCTTCTGGATTACAGTGTCATTACAGATTAATCTATAAAATGTTGTAAATGTAAGTGATAAATTTACTATTTGCTAAGATTTTTAATTATAGCTCATCTTCCCCTAAACAGTCCAAAGGAAACTTATTATTGGTGATTTATTTAAAGCTAACTATGCACTGCACAAACAGCTATTTGGCTGTAAAATGCATATCAAGACTTTCGTAAACTTTGATGTGAAATAAGATGGTGAAAGACAAATTTGGCAGTAAAAAATGCATTCTATAAAAAAGTTGCTGCTGTCTGGTTGCTGTAATGAACCTTATCAGAGGAAATTTCACATATAACACCTTTTCCTTATATTTTACTACAATAGAAGGGTTTGAGCCCTTCGTTACCTAACAGCTTGTGTACATTCTGATGTTGAAACCGTGAAACTGTACCACTCATGGCACACGTATTGTGAAGAGTGCATAACAGTAAATGTAGAAATATGGACAACTTTACATTATGCATATTGAAGCACAAAGGCTTTGTGGAAGGGGTAGAAAGCCCTTTTCTGTTACAACTGAATGGCATTTGTGAGTTGTTGACTACAGGTATAAAAGCCAATTTATCATGGTCTGGTGAAGCTGTAATTTTTAATATCTACTTAACGCGAACAAATGTGGCTACTGAGTTAACATTCACATTAATGATGTTAAAACAAACATTGTTGAAGAGGTGCAAATAGGCAGCTCAATAGAGTGAAAGGAATTCATTGGGTTACATTCCAAACACGGGTGACGACATACTGAAACCAAATCAAAACTCTCTCTTCAATTTTATTGTTTCCTGCTTTCTAAGGAAAGTAGAGAATGATCTATTGAAATGTACCTAGAACTGCATTGCTTGTTGGCTAAAACCTTTTATAGCATTCTAGCACTTCGATATTTTAGTTAATATCGGCAAAGACTGATGTCTATATTCAACTGTCACTCTTTTATCTATAGCTTAAAAATAGGGATTTTTGAAACAATTATAAATGCTATTATGTACCTGGATAAGGTTTCTGTCCGGGGTTTTCCCTTATCCTGAAAGAAGAATGTCGGCTAACTGTAAGCTCTATGGACCTTGGGTTCATTTGAGCATCATTTAACCCATTTCATTCACTCATCGTCCGATATGACTTAACGTTGTAGGAGCTAAATTAAAAAACAACTCAGATGTACTGTGGAAGGAGAGCATAGATATTTTAATAATTTAGGTCATTCTATGAAATTATTTACCTTTTATTTTTAAAAATCTAATGTTTGCCCTCAAGTATTTAAATTAATTGCTTCACTTCAGTTTCTTATAAATCAGCAGTTTTAAATGTGGTAACTCATTATAGCTTCATGTTTTCCATACTGTATATGTAGTAAAACTGAAAAAATCTGAGAATTTTTGATAAATATTAATAACATTTAACCGTGTTAGTGTTAAAATTATAGGTGTGGGTATATATTTGGTAATTTAATGTAGTTCAATGGTTATATAACTATGTGCGTGTGTGTAAACCGTGAAGTAGCAATATGTATACTTCCATGATAATTTCTAGTTTGTTATATAGAAATTAAATTTACGTAGTGTAAAATATAGAATATGGAAATAAAACTCATTTGGAAAACAGTTACTGGAGTTTGAGAACACACGTGGTATAATTACGGAGTTGGGACATTTGAAGACAGAGTAAACTGCAAGATCTGAAATGCTGCCAGGGAGATCATTCCACATTAGAGACCAAAGTTAGAAACACCAGCAAGAAAACCTGTTTTCTATGTTTTTGGTAGCTGAGCTGGAATCAGCTTTAAGGAGAGTGGACACGGGATCAGTGTGGCAAGAGGTGGAATGAGCGATTAAAACATAGTAAAGGTGTGCAAAGAAGATTAACAAACATCAATCAACATGAAATTACGTCACCTCCAAGCCTAACAAATAAGGTAAAATTGAATTGTGAACAGACAGACCTACCTGTAGGTGCTTTAGGGGAAAAGGAAAAGCAATAATGGCATGATCTAGACTGGGGAGCTCGAGAGCATCGAAAATGGCTCACAATTATAACAGAAGAATCTGTCATGAGGTGGTAGAATGAATATTGTGTGCAAATTTTGGCGGAATGTACCCATTAGAAGATTCAGCGAAAACTAAATTCAATGCATAGTTTCCTCTTTAAAATGTGTGAAAGCAAACCAAATAAAAGAAAATCAAATCAACCCATGGCGCAACAGCCCTAGTTTACAAAGTCCTGTCAACCCGACTGTCGGCCTCACGCCCACATGCGCAAGGTAGAGGTGGGCGATCATTCAACCGATACAGAGTGGAGATGTGGTCTCGGCACCCCCAGGAAGGCAAACCAAATATGTTCTGATAATAACCAGACAGTTTAATTTTTCTTTCCTTTTTTTTTTTTCCTTGTTCCTTTAACTGCTATGGTCAATCGGCGGCCATTCTCCTTTTGGAACATACCGAAGGTGTTAACTCATTATCTTTGGGTTTTAATCATTAGATCACGTACACATTCACACTCTCATTCATACTTCCAGAATCTGGGGAAGATGGGGAATTATCTTGGTCGGAGAAAAATCCCCACCCCCACCGCCGGGAATGAAACCCGGGACCCCTAGCACGTCTGAGCTACGGGGTCAGCCTCTTTCCATTTCTTTACATTTAACTTGCACCTTAAAGTAGCATGTACGTTCACTTGCACAGGTAGTAATTATTTCAATTATAAATATAATAATTTGACCACCATACATGTATTTTATTTGTACATGTTTATATGCGAGTATGGTATTTGTTTTTTATATGTTTACTGCAGTTAAATTTCCGCGAGGTTTTTAAGAGAAATGTGAAGTACCATAGAGGTTGTAAGTAACACTAGAACAAAGAAGCTGTACTCCTTGAATAGGCAAGTAAATACTGCTTCTCTGTATCATCCATCCGAAGTTGGAGTGTAGCGTTTGCTACTCGCATCAAAGTAGGACTAGAAACTCGTAAAACCTATTTAAAACTTCGTTGTGCGCATTGAAACAACTGCTACCAATATCTTTTTATTCTTCCCTAAGGTCTGCCGTTCTTTGCTTTTGTTGTCGGCGCCCTAGCGATGGTGAGATGCACATATGGTCGGTTTTCTTCCGAATCTTTGCTTATTTTTCCGTTTGTGTCCCTTTGATGAGGATTTACGGGCCATTGGATTTATAGCTCCACGGATCAACAGACAGTAAACTTTATGAAGTGCAAGAATCCGATCCATATGTCACTTTTCTAGTACAGAACCCAGCTTGATGCAGCCCTCGAAGATTAAACAAAAGAATGATGCATCGTTTTTCACACAGAAGGATCAAAATATGAACTTCGTTTCTCTGTATTCGTTAAGTTACATTCTTTTATGTTGTAAATTTTGTATATATTTTAAGCTCTGTCTAGTACATCTTTCTCGTCTATCACTCTCCGAGTTCTTCTCCTTTCTTTTTCTTTCAATGTCTAAAAGATTAAATGGAAAATACTTAAGGAAAGAACTTTTCATTTTTATTCTCACTACAGTTTATTTGCGATAGAAACATTGATATTAGGTTACAAAAATGCATGTTTTGAGACTTGCTTAATAAAACAAAACACTTCTTGTATCTATGTGTCTGTCTCTCTGTGAGCAAGATCTCTAAGTAATAAAGCTTTTAAGCAAATGTGATGAAAATTTTTAGGGAATTAAACTACCCCAAACAGCCCATTAAATATAACTCTTTTTTTTTTTTTTCAAAAGAGCTCTAAAGAGTTTTTCTTTATCTAGGAAACCTTAAAAGTTTCCCAAAACATTACGGATAATGTAGAAGTTAAAATATACAATTTATGAGGCACACTAATCATTCCGAAACATTCGTTCTCGTTTGTGTTCATTTTACTATTTTAAGCAGCACGCTTTAAATGTTAACTGTTGGTAAACATGCAAGAGTACGTAGACTGCCTTTACGTTTGATCAGCATTCAAGATTTGAGTTCTATTCCCTGATAGGGCCAGGAAGTTTTCTTTAACTAGAATCATTCCCTATCCCAGCGGTGTCTGGAAATGTGAATATACATGTTTCATTTGGGACATTAATAGAATATTGAACATATGAGTCAGTTGTTTATCAACTCGGAGTTCCCTATACGACCATAGAAGCTAAAAGGACAATAAAACTGAGAAATAAGAAAGAATACCTAATAACAATATGAAGGACATACTTTTCAAACAGTGATGATGCATTGAACTCCTATATGCAACTATAAAATTCATCTAATATCTATAAAGATTAACACAAGAGATAAAAAATAAGCTTCACATGCTTCCCTGAAAATAAATACGGACGAGTAGAGAAGTTTGCATGGTAACAGAAATCAAACTTTCATTAAACTAATCCAAAAAATAAAGCAATAGTAGTAATGATCACTGAACTGTCTAATTCAATTCTTTTTCTTGCTGGTTTTAAATTACGATTAACTTTTTAACACATCTTGGTGTCTTACAGTTTATCAGTTCTATTATACTTGTAGAATGATATGCACACACTTATAAACACTTTCACACTCACATGCTAGAATTTTAACAAATTGAGAAACCTTCTCTGTCAAAGAGACATTTCTCCAGCCCTGCGGGAATTTAACACGTGACCCTTTGAGCAACAACCATTAGTTGTGTCACAAGAGCAATTCCAATAAACAACGTACCATAAGGGTTTCCTTATGTTAATCCTATAATAAATTTTGCTAACTCTACTTTGTAGTTTGTGTAATAAATGTAGGCACAGCGTTTAAATAGCCTCAACTTCAGATTCAAAACTTTAAACTCTGAAGTAGAAATGACATTTTACGCAGTTTGCAAAAACGTACTAGCCTAAAAATCAAATTACACATAAAAGTTAGTTACTTAAATTTATAATATTTACCAAACTGAAATAATCACGTAGAAAAATTTGTCTAATTGAATTGACATATTTCTCGTATGGAATATATTAGTGAGAAGGAATTTCATTATGGCTAACCAGATTTTATTTCTATTACTGCATGATTTCTTTACAGAAAACAAAAGTGAATTATATAATGTTATAACAATGTAGTAAACTTAATCAAATTGTTACTTTCTATAGTGCCTGGTCTCTTATCTGATACGCAGTGATGAGTTATTTATATGTTTGGTATTTGTTAACATACGGCATTTACTGATCAGTGAATGATTTACAGTGTACACTCAGTTGGCATATACTATTGGGCCTATAATTAAACCAGTTTCAGGAAGTTCTTTTAAGTAACAGTACATTACTTCAGCCATGCTTCCAGTTGTGCAAGATCCGATTGCGAATTCCAAGGCCAAACAGGCGAGGAATTCTTTCCTGCAAAGAAACCCCGACGGCCAAGGGATGGGTGCGTTTTTATGACCTCTCTCAAGGTTTCTGTTTCTTTTCTGGAAAAGCTGTTGTTGTTACGTATTTTAAAGGTAGCAATAAAAATAATTTAGGGTGGGTATGAAATTTTCTTTAGGGTTCCGCTTTCCAAAAAATATATTCCGTTAGGTCTGGCCCAGATCTCCGTCTCAAGGTTGCGACTCACACAAAAGATGGGAAGTTTGCGTAAATGCCAGCCCATATACCGTTATTCCGGTTCTTGAAAACACAAAACAAAGCTAGAAACTGTCACCAACTCTCCACTGCGGAGGGTGTGGACATTCGTTTAGATTCCGTCATATTCTGCTAGGCTTTAACGAGATTCCATTACGCGTTCAATCCCATTACTACAAGTGGCCTCTCATAAAATTGACGTTTGCATTATTAAATAATTACTTGACTCTAATCAAGCCTTGTTAAACAGTGGTGGTGATTGCATGATCATATCTGAACGAACATAATTCTTCTCCGCGCTAATTTGATTTCTGAAATACGACTTTCAATTCAGTAGATTAATAAGAACATAAATACTGCGCCGCTTTCGCTCCCCTCCTCCTCCCCCCCTACGAGCGCTGATTTTTGCATTAATATTCTCAATATTTTGGGTAGACAATGACGTACTATCCCGTTAGCAAAATTCCGCTGATGAAACGTGTTTGCGTAGCGAAAAATCAATAAGTTAACGAAATATTCGTTCATATGCTTAATTGAATAAAATACAAATAAACTCATAACAAAGTTCGGGTCATTACTACAACGTGCCTGCTATAAAAATAATTAATATTTCCACGAAAGCTCCATAGTGTACTTAGTTAAAATGCTTGTATTAAAAACGACCTTACAGATGAGCAAACAGAGTCCACAAACATACTGATAGCAAAGCTGTTATGATGTGCATTTAAGTGTAGGTAAGTACAGGTGAAAATTGGCTCAAAAGATCCTCCTAAAATATATTACATTTATGATCTCTCTAGTTACAAATATGTTTTATCTTCATCGCTGATGGCCAGAAATTACTCGAAAGATATCTAAGCAGAAGCAAATATATTTTCAGAACTTTAAACTTTATTTTCTCGTTTTTATTGCTCTTTCTACGATTTCAGCAATGAAATCTTCGTATTTTGTTCAGTATTCCTCAGTATTTTAAATGAAATGTTAAACTTATAAAGCGGAAAATATACTTATGTTTACTTCATCAAATACTGTCTTATCAGCCTATTGCAAACAAAATTGCCTTTTTTTATCAAAACGCTAAACAATAATAAAGGCCGTTATGCTTCAAAACATGCTTCAATATTTAAGTTTTGAATTCATATGTTAGAATGCATATGTTTAATAAATGAATTAATGATTATATGTTCATATTTTGCATATACAGTGCCTGCTGTAAACGTAAAATCACGTGTAATTTTCAATCCGTATGTATTTCCTTATAGATAAACAATTTTGAATTTTGTGTAGGTTTTTTTTTTAAATATATTCAAAGATGTTAAAGATTCAAAGAAATAAAAGTGCATTCACTCTTTGTGCAGCGAAAACTGTTGAATATAGATGTATTTTACATAGGTGTTAGTATATGTATTACTGGCTTTTATTAAAGCCCTTCATTGTGCCAAAATATTTGGCAGATCATTGTAAGCCAGATTATGGTAGTAAAATGTACTGTTACATTTTCTGTCACGAAACTTCATGAAATCGCGGAACTTGTTAGGCACATGGTGCAACTTGATTCTATATTCCACGGATTTTCATGATGCACTTTAGGATCTTTGTGAGTTTTGGCAAAAGCTAACGCATCTGACGACGTGTTGCCTAAACCTAATTAGTGTATAAAATTAGGGAAAGTTGCAAATGACTAAGAGTGTCATTATTTGTGTACCATTCGCCATTTAGTCTCCCCTCAAGAGAATAAAAGATCAATCTAAATGCATCGAATATGAGAGTAGAAAGAATTTGTGTGTCTTTTACACATTAGAGTTTAATATTCTCAGACCAACTCGTTTTTAAACAAATGGGAGTGAATGCGCTTTGCTGCTAGATCCTCAGACAGTGGTTGTGGTGTCTACGCTGTCAGGGATCAAATCCTGGTCCTTCTAACCACAGATTCTGACCGGTTTCTTTCACTGGACAACGGAGGTGCAATTGCCAGCACAAATATAATGTTCTGCAAAAGGTTCACAGGCCCAAGGAGAAATCTTGGGTCAATGTCAATGACATGTTTGTTTTGCTTCACGGAGGGAAGGTTCATGTGCGACCCTCGACTGTTTTTGTGCCGCCAGAGGGATCACGGGAAATGGGCAATAAAATACTGTCGGTGTTCCTATAACCACCGTTCTAAATGCTAACTGTACCCATTGCGCTTTGCGACGAGACATTTGACAAACGTGAGCATCCACTGCCAACGATTAGATCCTGTTGTCTGAAAAAAGTATGTTTTATAATTTCTACTTCCAAACGGTAATGCAGTTTTCCTGCTCTGGGACTTACAGTATGGTTGATAGAAGAATTCTACAAACCAAATCTAATGACAAGAACTTTAGTTAAGTATATAATATATCTTCATTTAAGGACATTTTAATTTATTCATATGCAAACCTGACTGCCTCTGTGGTATGTTGGTTAGCATGCTAACTTTAAGTCCCGATGTCTTCTGTTCAATTCCCGAAGAATAAGTAATTTTTTTATTTTCTGTACCACGTACATAGTAGTACGGAAGGTATTGCATTACACCAAAAATGTTGTACCGATATTTCACTGGAAATACAAATTTTAAGGTCACATGAATCAGAAAAGCCTCTTTAGGAAAACGTCCGTTTATCTGTAACTGCATAGCTCAAACACACACACACACACACACACACACACACACACACACACACACACACACACACACACACACACACACACACACACACACACACAAATATTTTAAATACCAAATTTGGTATTTCAGTTCAGCATCTTCCAAGGATGTAACATAAATATCTGCAAGAAAGCTACTAAATCTGAAAAGATAGATCAAATCTTACTATACAAAAAATTTAGATATTGTTAAAGCATAATTTACCTATATCAAATAAATCTTCCTATGGAGTGAACCGTTTTCGGGATATTTTCTGATAGGATTAGGATTACTGCGGTGGGGATTCGATACCGAAACCTGTGTTTTCTTGTACTTAAGCCCCAAGTGGGGCATCCCTGGAAGGAAGGATGAGGTGAGAGGGGTCAGCGGCCGACTCAGGGGGTCACGACAGCACCGACACACCCGCCGAAACTTCTATCCTGAGAGACCATCAGATGAGGGATGATGTGAAATAATCATGATAATGGAGTACTCTGCTCTGTGGAGGCGGCCTCCTATCTCCGAACTGGCCTCATGACTGTTTCGGGGTCACGGCAGATGGGATGACGATTGTTCTAACACACCGCGCTCTGACTCGGAGTCGGCCGCCCTGTCTCCTCACACCTCGTGCTCCCTCCCGGGGGTGCCCCACTTGGGACATAGGTACAAAGACAGAATCTTGGTGCCGAAACTCCTCCAAAAGATCCAATCCAATCGATTATGCCTACTGCATTCATCTAATTCCGTTGTACCGTAAGCGTGTATGTGATAAATCGTTTTCTACAAACATTTACCTGGTGTAATATGAAGTTTGTAAGTATGGTTTGTAGAAGATTGAGAAGAAAAATTCATGTGAGGGAACTTTTTTTAACGAATGGTCTGTAGAAATACGAACTGGAAAATCATGTCTATCACTTAAAATACTTTCCTTAGTGTATATTAGTTCGCTAAAATTTCATCTTTGCCGATGCTAGTTCTTTGCCCTATGCTCTTTTCCTTTCCTTAATCCCTCTTTCTCTGTTCTTTTTACGTTCGTATTTCTTTGCCCCGGTAATAGCTCGGCAGTGTGACCTCTGAAATAACTCACATAGCTTTTAATATCAGGAGGAAGAACATTCACTCCGCCCTCCGATCTATCCTTGGCTTCAGGGCTGACAACTCTCTCGCACCCTCCTTTACCTTTCTCTACCCTCGTGCCGGTCAGTGATGGAATGGCTACTTCCACATACACACGCCTCTATAATTCATACGCTGTTACCTTAGAACTCTTTGGTAATTCATCTAACAGCACTCAAATATAAAAGCGATTCAACGTCATAAACATACAATAGTCATATGTTACGTTTACCTGCCTTTTTTGTCAGTTAAAAAACTTATTATTATATTTAGGTTAAACAATAACAATTTATAGAGATACTGGTTTTGTTTTCTTTTAATCGTTTTTCATATCCGACGATGAATAAATGAAATGGGTAAAATGATGCTGAAATGAACCCAGGGTCCATGGAGCTTAGAGTTATGTACCTGAAATTCATTTTCAGGGAAAACTCCCAGAAAACTTTATCCAAGATAACTTATCTTAAGGCGATTCGAACGCGGAACCTCTTGAGTGTGAGGCAGACACGCTGCTATCTACGCTACGGAAGCGGGATAGAAACGCTGTTGTTACCTCCATCTTCCTTTGTAGATACAATGGAAATAGAGGAATATCCTAGATTTAAGCAACAGCTAGGATTAGGATTACGGTTATTACGGAAGGGATTTCGGCACTGCGACCAGTTTTGATCTACTGTACTTATGCCTCCAAATGGGCATCCCTGGCAGGAAGGATGAGGAGAAAGGAGACAGATTGCGTTCGTCCCAGGAGCCACGACAGTGCAGAGGGTAGGGTTCCTATACTTTACTTAGACGGAAACCTCCGATAGGACAGGGCGACGGACGGGGGGGGGGGGGTCTGTGTTCGGAAGCTGGCCCAGCAGCCGTTCGGAGACAGGCGACCGACCTACCGGAGGAAGTGGTTCACTCACCGTCAACCAGGCACCGCCGACACTTCTGTCCTGACAGAGACCAGCAGATGAGAGATGATGTGAAATGATATGAGATGAAATGGAGGGACAGGAAATTCAGGCGATTAATTAACCTACCCAGCATTCACCTGGCATCCGGGAAAACCCCCCAAAAAACTCATGAGTCAGATAGGTTGGGTTTAAAATTCCGTTCTCTTTGCACAACTTGGAGTAAAAATAGCTTTTCATTTGAGAAAGGGAAGTAAGACATAAAACATGGTTAAATCCATAAAGTAATGCATTTGAAAGCATCGTGTATTTTAACATCTACATTTTGTATAGTAAATTGTTTCCAAACCCTTAATGAAGAGGCCTTCAGAGGCTATTCTTAGAAAACTAAACGTAGACATTTTTTCAAGAAAGTTACTCAAAATGTGATATTTTAGTAAAAATCGTGCCATTTTTAAGAAAACAAGAATAATGGAAACAATTTTAGTAAGGGTTAGTTCGGTTGCATCTCTGAAAACGCTAAGTTTGGTCTTTATCTGACTTTTTGGAGCTATTCTTTTCACAGACAGACATCAAGCAGAGGTATATCCCGATGCTTTGCTAAATATAGATTTTTGAATTCAGAAGAAATCCGGTAAAATCTCTTAAGTCTACTGCATTCCTCTACTCCCAATGTAACTGCAAGGAGAACCAATTTCTACCGAAGTGTTTTCTTGATTATGATAAGTTAAACAGAAGAGCAAGATTTCATAAAAATAGTTTGTTGAAGAATGAGTACAGAAAGTCATGTGAATATAATACGTCAGTATTTTTTAAATGCCTGATAGTGCTACTAACGTTAGATTGCGGATTGCATTTAGTAAGAGAAGTCAGTAGGCTGGAAGCTTCCAATCCTCCACCTTTCAGCTGCCCTTGGCCGGTCGGCCCACCCATTCGTTGAAATCCTTCTCCAGGGATTTAAGCAGTTGGTCGTGCCGACTTGCCAATCAGCAATATTATTTGAGGAACTCGTGAGGATTTAATTTTCTTTTATTCCCTTTCCTTCGCTGCGGGCGCCTCCCACTCAATTGAACACAACAGAAGTAACCTTCCATTACGGAATCTCCTTCCATCATCTTTCTGTTATTGGTCGGATTGCTAAGATGAAGGCAGAAATTCAATAGCGACAATGCTACATGCCACTTACAATCCGCTGGAGAGCAGCAATCATTAATATGGGCCTAAAGCCCTGTTATTTGCCCTTTGTAAACGCTCATGTGTGAAATTTGTGCAATATTATTATTAAAAAGTTAAAATTTGGACCTTTTATCGATTATTGTTACGTCTGAATCTCTAGGATGTTTACGTGTAAATATTTTATCTGAGTGTAAATGAGAGAATTATATCATAATTTAAATAACCTTAAGCGAAAGGGATTTTTCTAATACTCATCTCACTTTTTCAAAATTTTCTACAAGTTATTTTGCCGTATTTGATACACATACTTTATTGAGTGTTTAAGTCATTTAATTTATTTATTTCCAAAATTCATAGATGGTTTCCTTGCCAAAGTTTATTTTCAGCACACACCAACAAAAGGCGAAATAATGGAAAGTAGATTTTCATTTATTTTTAGCACCTCCTTTTTATTGAATAATGGTGCATAATGTAACCACTTTTGTAATGCGATAAAAACAGCTTAACCGAGATTTGAACTGAGGCAGCTTGGAACGTCCATACCATGGAGGTGTGCTTTGCTAGTATATGTTAGCATATAAGAGGGCTCCGCGAAGTCATGAGGCTCGAACCAGGGATCGATTCCTGTAGGGTTTGTTTAAAAGCAAATACAAGGGTGGATCCCCTTCACCTTCTTTCATCATTTCCCCCATCTGTGTCAGTGATGTAGCGTACTTCCTTCCCAAAGTTCCTTTCTCAAACATCATTTATCACCAGTGTCCACTGCATTTGTTGTCGTATGTGCTGACAACGGGTGTTAAAAGCTATTTTAGAAACTACATTTGCCTTTCAAATATTTAACATTATTTAAAATTGTTTCCTGTGGCATAGTTAAGTAAATAGCATGTATAATCGACAGTTTAGGAATGAAAAGTAATGCTTTCGATTGTTACACACTATGAATTTCAGAAAAGAGGATGCAAACTAGATTGATAATTGAAATAACATTGTTTTGCTGTATTATTATTATTATTATTATTATTATTATTATTATTATTATTATTATTATTATTATTATTATTATTATTATTATTATTATTATTATTATTATTATTATTATTATTATTATTATTATTATTATTATTATTATTATTATTATTATTATTATTATTATTATTATTATTATTATTATTATTATTGTTGTTGTTATTGTTGTTATTGTTGTTATTGTTGTTATTGTTGTTATTGTTGTTATTGTTGTTATTGTTGTTATTGTTGTTATTGTTGTTATTGTTGTTATTGTTGTTATTGTTATTATTATTATTATTGTTATTATTATTATTATTATTATTATTATTATTATTATTATTATTATTATTATTATTATTATTATTATTATTATTATTATTATTATTATTATTATTATTATTATTATTATTATTATTATTATTATTATTATTATTATTATTATTATTATTATTATTATTATTATTATTATTATTATTATTATTATTATTATTATTATTATTATTATTATTATTATTATTATTATTATTATTATTATTATTATTATTATTATTATTATTATTATTATTATTATTATTATTATTATTATTAAGTTTCAAAAAGCTATTTGTGCTTTATTTCTCTGAAATTGGATCAAGGGGCTATTTTAGTGTTTGCTACCTTTTTCTATTTTAAACTTTCCTCATCCCTACCCTTTTCGAATCTGGTGCATTGGCCCAAGTAATGAATTTACTAAAAGTTTGGTTATGCCTGGCCAAGCAGAAACCACTGAAGTTCTAGATCCAAACAGTGTAACATTTTCACGTGCAGACGTTTAACGCTGGTTTGAAGAGAGGCGCGCTGCCTGTAAAAACCAGTGCGTTAGGTCAGTAAAAAGGAAATATGGGTCCATCCTCGACGCTATCAGATGGGCGGCCACCAAATAATTGCCTGTATTCTAACAATCTCCTTTCTCATTCTATTAATTACGACTCTTGGTTTTACAGCCCAGGCGAAGCGGTTTCGCTCACAAAACTCACAGAAAGGACACGTGCGGACACGAAACCTTCCCTAACATAGTTACGGTGTTATAAAATCTGTCGGAGAATTCCTTTGCAGAAAGTGAAACAAACACTGAGGAAAAAGAATATCGGAACACATTTTTATTGTTCCTCCACGGGAAAGAAGAAAGAGCCAGAGGGAGCCTAAGAAACGGGTTTGGTGCATTACGGAATGTTTGAAAGCCAGTTCAGGCAGAACACCGTCGCTGTTTGGAGCCAGGAGGCCTGTTTTCACATCGTCTGTCAGAGCCGCCTCTCTTCCCCCTGCTCGATCATTTTCGAGGTTATTGTGACAACTGTACCCGAGTACTAGAGTTGCCGACTATTTTACTACCCCAAAAATAAGGTATATGAAGCCTATTTCAAATATTAGCGCCGTTCTTGCTACATACGACACCACAGATGGCGGATAGCACAATAAAGCAATCTCGTTTTTACAGAACATTTTCTTGATCCCTTACATACCAAGATCTTCCAATTTCATTTTATCACCGATCCGGGGCTCATTTCAGCATCATTTTTTTCAGTCATCGTCCGATATCACATGGTGGATGTTAACAATAATAACAATAATAATAATAATAATAATAATAATAATAATAATAATAATAATAATAATAATAATAATAATAATAATAATAATAATAATAATAATAATAATAATAATAATAATAATAATAATAATAATAATGATAATGATAATGATAATGATAATGATAATGATAATGATAATGATAATGATAATGATAATGATAATGATAATGATAATGATAATAATAATAATAATAATAATAATAATAATAATAATAATAATAATAATAATAATAATAATAATAATAATAATAATAATAATAATAATAATAATAATAATAATAATAATAATAATAATAATAATAATAATAATAATAATAATAATAATAATAATAATAATAATAATAATAATAATAATAATAATAATAATAATAATAATAATAATAATAATAATAATAATAATAATAATAATGATAATGAACTTGACCCGCCTCGGTTACGTAGATTTTAGCATGTCTGCTACACGTTTAAGAGGTCCCGAGCTCGAACCTCGGTCAGGGTGAGTTACCTGGATAAGGTTTTTTCCGGGGTTTCCCTTACCCTAAAAGACGAATGTAGGGTAACTCTAAGCTCCATGGACCCTGGGCTCATTTGGGCATCATTTCACCCATTCCATTCATCGTCCGATATGACTTAAAAAGTTAAAGGACGTTAATATCAAAAAAAAAAAAAAGGTTAGTATCCCTAACCAAGCGGGTTGGCTCAGGCGATTTCGTCTTTAGGATGTACTGGGAGGTCCGGGTTCTATTCCCGTGGGCGACCTATCTGACCCATGGTTTCTTTTCAGGGATCTTCCCAGGCGAATGCTGACAGGTTAATTGCATTTCCCAAATTTCGTGTCCCTCCATTTCATCTTCATAATCATTTCACATCATCTGTCATCGAGGCGGGAGGAGTGTCGGCGGGTGTCTCGGCGTCGCACGCCCTGTCTTCTCTCGCCTCATTCTTCCTCCAGTGGATGCCCCTTAGGGCTTAGGTACAATAAACCACGGGTTTCGGTACCAAATCCCCTCCGTAGTAAACCTAATCTTAATGCTAACTACAGTATCCTTATGAAGATGCAGCACGAAGATTTTCAAACCGGAAATGCCATTTTTTAAAAACACTACACAGATCCTAACAATTCACCATCGTATGTAAAATAAATCTTTTGGTAATGCGTTTTATATTATTGTATAGAGAATTATGTGCTCTATAAAATAACGTGTTTAGTTTTTGTGTGCTTATATACTCTTTATTGATTAGATCAATGAAATCGAGAATCAAAGAGCATTTTTGAACACCTTATGTTCTTTTTTTTTTCTTTTTCTTTGATGAAGTGCAAAAGCCATAGAAGCTGTCCGTGGGGACGTAATTCCTATTGTATAACTTAAAGCGCATTGGTAAAATCCTTTTACTAGGATTAGAAACAAAACAAAAATTGTCTATACTTTATGTCTGTAACAACTTTCTGCTACAGATACCACAAATGACATTTTATTTTACAGATTCCATTTTATTTCGAATAATTGATAAAGCTTATATTCCAACAAGCAATAAATCAATAGGCCTCAAATTTAATAAAGTGAACCTAAATAGTTCTAAACCGAAGTAAACTTTGTGTCGGTATTCACAACTGCTGCCGTTATAAATATTTAAACAAAGTTAAAGGCGGCATATTAAGCTAATGAAGTAGTACGATTAAGAAAGGAAGGTATATTTATTATCAGTGATAAGTCATTTTGTAGCTCTTTGCCATAAGAGGCTTTCTGGGGAGAAGAAGTGGTCAGTAAAAGGTAGGGGAAGCAAACGCAAAAAAAAAAAAAGAAAAAAAAAGAAGGAAAGGTGGACAAGAAATGGCCTCATCACTGGCGAGAAATATGAGAGAAGTCAGGACGTCTTGCTGAGAGAACAAATCACTTCTCACTGTAGCATCAACAAACCTCACTCACCTCCATCTCCAACAAATCATTATCATCCAGACTTCTTTTTATTTCTTTTCTATTTACCCTTCTCACATCCTTTTGTTTTTCGGCTGTATTTTCTCTGGGACCCAACATTAATTAATATACCTCCTTCTTAATGTACTCAGTACTGAAGTTAGTTAAGCCACAAAGCTGTATGAACACTTCAAAAGTAAATATACAATGTTTTTGCTGACATCCCATTCCTCTTTCTGATATACATAGTTCGTTTCCATTAGCTTAGTTTTCTTCGTTCTCTATTTAAGGTATGAACATATCATTAGTAATGACGCATTTAGTTTATAAACATTTACGGGTGAATTTCCCCATCTCACACAATACTTCAAGTTAATCTAATATGATATATTTACACGACTGTGTTTACACGCCAGAAATTCATATTTTTTATTCCCTTGGTTAATAATCCACTCTACTTCAGCAATCCTCAATTAATCACCTTTAGGGTGGAGCTATATAGTATAGAAATATTTAAAAACACATAATATACTTCTTTACTTGTTTCATTTGTTCATATACAACAGATTTCTTCTTCTTTCTCCATTTATCCTCCTCGTATGTTAAATTATAGCCTCAGGACCTACAGGAGGGTGCTTGGGGTCAAATATCTGTCAAGGAGCAGACTAACTCCTTGGGAGTAGCCAGGAAGGTTGACCAGCAAGATGCCAGGTATAAGAACGGGGGAAACTAAGAAAACCCAACTAGAGGCCTTACTGTTCCACATGCCGTCACTGGGATCGAACTCGGGCACCCTGACTTCTTTATTCATATACTCATTTCAAATATAGAGGAACTGCAGAAACTAGAGAAAACAGAAGTAAGGATGCATTTAGGTTCTCTGACTAAATATGCATCTCACAGGAAGTTAATTATATACGCTTCTCACCAAACGGTATAACATTTTCCAGTACTAGTTCGTAAAACAGAGATAATTTTAAACTTGCCAAGCAAACAAGGTTTTGTAACTAATCAGTCATCGGAAAATCATAATGAGCCTTTCAGTTCTCTCTGCGAATTGCAGTGTATTTAATTTTAGCAACTGAAAACCCAATTTGAAAGCAGGCTTTGTTTCCATCCCCTAAGCTACGGCGGGCGTAATAATTCAATACTAGGCGTTTATTTGTGTGTGCACGCGTGTGAATGTGTATTCCAATTTACTAGTGGGAAAACAGTTCCTTACTCACACCCAACATTCGTGGAAGCGCCAACGCTATAAACTGCTTTGTCAAGGCGTAAATCAAAGCTTTATTGGCGGTGTCAGCCACCCATGAAATTAATAATATAATTCCTTCTCTTTGCCTAATGCCAGAGCAACCCCTTTTCTTATTACGATGCGTGTTGGGGTTGTCCCCGAGGCGTGTAAGGAGGGGGTGTGTCTTAATGTGGTTTGTTGTTACCTCTTGAAACAAAGACGGGGTAGGGGGTGTAACGCGATTATGGGGAGGTTTAGTCGCTTCGGTTGCCTCGTCGCAGGCGCGGGTGTCTTTGTTGAGAATCTAAATACCGTTGCCATCCCCACTACGTCTAGAATGATATGTGTTTTGTAATTATATTTCGCGAGGTCTAAATTATTTCATTTAGGGCATGATTCAAACGCGTTAACGCTCTGAGGATTTCATCTTGTGTTTTGAGGATGGGATTTTTAAATAAAATTGGTGTTCCATATTATCTGTATATAACTGAAATCTCAAGAAGAGTGAAATTAATTGTGTCAAAGATACATTATACCATAGGGTGTACTAATGTGCAATTCGCCAGGAGTGCTTCTCTGGGTACTTCTTGGAGGCAGTCTTGTTGTGCAACCAACCCTGCCAGGTCATTTTTACCTTAACCCTCATCATAAACTAATTTGAGATGGGGAAAATTTAGTGTTATTCTAAATTTTAGAATTTATATTTGCCTATTTCTTGCTTCTCTTTTTATTTCTTTTTCATCCATTCCCTTTTTGCTTCTTTCTTTTGGGTCATGGTTCTTTAAATAATGCAATTTCTTCAGTTTGTTTACCTTATCAACTTTGTAAACCTTAATTGTAAGTTTTTAACTGCAAAATATTCGTCATAGCAAAATAAGACAATTTTGAGCCTTGAAAATCTCATAAAGTGTGACCAAATACCTAAAATAAAAACATAGGGCGACAGTGCTATTGTAAAAACCGAATATGTTCATGATGATCATATATTAACACTAAAGCACAATTAATTAACCCATGACATTTTTTTTTTTTTTTTTTGCATATACGGAAAATGTTATGTTATTTAATATAGTTCATAATGGCTTATTCAGTTTCAATGTGACATTAGTCATTTTAACTCTTTCTGTGTAATTTATACAGCTTCATAAAACTATTCGAAGGATATTAAAAGAAAAATTAAAATTAATCTTAAAGTAAGAGAACAGTGTTCAGATCTGTATCCTAAAAAGAAGAATAAGAAAAAAATTCACATGTTGGGACGGCACGAATTTCAACAGCTTTTTAATTTCTTGAGTCTACGATTTCTTGCTGGTTGACTTGAAAGAGAAAACCTGACAGCTTCCAAGGAAAAATTTCGCATAATTTAGGCATCAAGAAGGGAAGATAATTAGAGATTAAAAAAGAAAATGGGAACATTGATATGAACACTATTGCAAACACTGATTTATTTCGTTTCAAAACATTATGAAATACGGAATGGTATTCCCACAAATCTGGTTTATCTGGCAACCCTGCTCTTAACGCTGGTGTTAAATCTAAAACAGCAAATTAGGACTTTTATGAACAGAATATGCTTACATATTATATCAAAATGAGTTCATTGTTATCCATTGTGTTACAAGTCTGAATAGCTCTGAACAGGTCTATACAGGTGTAACTGAAGTTCTTAAATTTTTGCATAATCAATTTATGCTTTAAAGTAACTATTTCTCATTTAAGTCAATTCCTAATAGTAAATCTAAGACCAGTCTAAATAAAATATTGTTTTGTAGGTTTAAAAATTATACTTAATGTTTGATGTACATTTTATTTTAAGCTGGTAAAATATGAAATGCGTCTCAGGTTGATACTAATAACCAACACTTTTAATGCTTACGACAAAGTTGTGTAGTGACCAAAAGGGCATTGTTGTCAATGTTTTCGAAGAATATACTATATGGATTTGCGATAAGCAATCAATGGTATACAAACTGACCGATCACGATCGGGAATCACCACATCGGTTAGCCTCAGTTCACTTGATCACACATTTTTCTGCACACCCACAAATCCGCTTAAGTAGCAACATATAAAGACGGCTGTATGTTGTGAAACTGGCATGCAACATAAAAATGTACTTTAAAAAAGATACAACATGTGTGACAGGTAAACAACGTAATATTACTTTAAAATTGCTTACGGTTGGATAATAATGAATATATCGCTCCAAGATAGACCACTACTTATTCTATTTGCATATAATGTTCTGGTACACAGATATGTTTGACTGTATCAATGAATCAATCAAACAATTCTAATCTTATGTGCTAATCTTTTTGGCATCTCATACTCGAGCAGAAAGTGAACAAAGAAGTGTAGCGGAAGAGATAACATTTTACGCACAGCTGCAAAGAGAATTGAAACATAATGCAAGCGTCTTTCACACATTCAGTTGTTATGAAATGTGACACCTGGCAGTGTTATTATTTGTCGATGAACCTGCATCGAATGTAACATCAAGTAGTGCATCTCTGGCAATTCGCGGTGCAATGCTTTTTTGTTTGAGTAATATCGCATGGCATTGGAAAGTAAATTTCCCACACTACAAGTCCCAGGACTGGTACTAATACTGAAATGGATATGCACGTAGCAATTGTATCGAGTAATAAGAATAGATACAGTGCTGTCGGTATTCTACACTTTCAGTTTACCTGAAGAAGTCCTGAAATGAGAGTATTATATTAATTGCTGAGATGATTACCTGAGCTTGAATAAATGTGCAGAAATATATTTGGACAAGACGTTAATATTATAGCATTGAAAACAATATGATGTGCTGAAATAACTCCTTATATTGTAGGAATTCAGGTAGAATACTTGCATGAATATGAACAGAAAACAAAGTGGAGCAAATTGCTACATTTATAAAGAAAAACTTGAAAATATCTGCAAAATTTGATTAAAATGTAAGTTTTGCTCTTAAAAATTGTCATAGAATTTACAAAATTTCATAGAAACTTGAAATTGTACTCAAATCCTTTCAATGAAGACAATTCTCTGCTGGTTTCCAGAAGGTTGTTAAATAAATACCAATTTAAGTTTCATAAAAATAAAATAAGTCTATGTAAAGCATATTAAATTGTGTGGAAACTTTAACTTTTAGCGATGATTTTGTATGTAATATTAACCCTTTTAGTGCCCGCCTAGGTAGCGTAGATGGTAGCGTGTCTGCTTCACGTTCAAAAGGTCCCGAGTTCGAATCTCGGTTAGGGTGAGTTACCTGATTAAGGTTTTTCCGGGGTTTTTCCTTATCTTTAAAAATGTCGGGTAGCTCTAAGCTCCATGGACCTTGGACACATTTGAGCATCATTTCACCCATTTCATTCACCGTCTGATATGACGTAACGTTGGAGGATGTAAAATTAAAAAAAAAAAAAAAAAAAACACTTTTAGTGCAATGGAAGTAAGCAAACTAAAACTTTAAAAGAAAAATTGTATACAAACACTTATAATTTCATTAGCCAAAGCAACATTATCAAAATCATTTATCATTAGACATTCTTGACTGTCCGTCTGCTTAAGTCAATGGCATAAAGCACTGAGGAACGGTGCTATAGGTAGCTATTCAATTTTGGGATCCCTTCACATCCGTGTAGGTAGGATCTCCAGTTGTCCTTTTTTCATCTCATTTAAGTTGCATATGCGTAATATTTTTCGTACATTTTCATTTCATATCAGGTTCATCCGTGCAGACTTTTACTCTACATAAATTAAATATTTCCCAAATGTGCTAGTTGAAGAGTATTTTGACTATGCAATAAAGCAAGAGAAATTAACATTTAAATAACCTTAGACAAAAGTTTTAATTAAAGTTAACGTTATGTGATTATTTTAACACTTTTGTTAAAATGTCATTTTGTGATGAAACTTAATTCTTAAAATTTCTCAGATGCATCAGTTAGAAGTGTTAAAAGGTTGATAATAATGCAAAAAATTTTGATTTTTAAAACAACCAAGTTAAAGTATATTGAAAATAATCACGAGGAGCACTTAAAAACGAATTTAAATTATAAAACTGTATATCCGACTTTAATTATAGATAAATGTTTCTGAAAGGATGCTATGAAATATTTTATTTCGACATTCTTACTTCCTATTAAAGAGAATCAAAATTGTTTGAATCATTCTTGAGAAAATAAAATAATAATAATAATAGGAACTTTTTCGTTTAGAAGAGATGGTAAGGGTGGAGTAATTGTTTTGAACACCTTCATGTCCATTTTATACTATGTACTAAACTTAAATACAGATTTTAGTATATAAACTGTTTCTTATTTCAGTTTGCTGTTTGTAAACACACACGCGCGCGCACACGCACACACACAGAAAGTCAGCTGGGCTTACAGATTCATGAACGTCTCTTGTTATTCACTATAGGAATCTCAAAACATATATTTCCGTTCCAATTCACATTCCATTTGGCAATCTCAATCATACTTCTCTATGAATGATAAGAATAACACTGGCTAAGGAAAATTTTCAGCCTCCAACTTCTTCTGGCTTTGAGGGTCAGACCACAGAAAATTTACGTTCGCATGCAATCCTTAACCTAAAGATTCTATACATTAATTAGATAGGAAACGACTGTCTAGCAGCATACGTCTGTGACTTACATGATCTACAATTATGCTTGTTGTCTACTTGCTTTTAAATTCCATCATTTGGTTTACAAAGAATGAACCTATTTTCCCAGAAAATTGTATGTAATGCACATTTAAGCCACGGTTGCTATATGATACGTCAGCTGGTATGTTAAAAAAATGTTGGATACGATAATACTAAAGTAGAGGTTCTGCATGACCAGTTAAGCTTTTTTTATTTTTTGTTGAGGCGGACGGAGAAGCAGAAGATGTCATTCCGAATGATTTATTACTGGGGTCGATATGTCAGATGCAGGTAAGAGATCCATAACGTGCACAAATATACAAACACACAGAGAAACGTGTGCAGTTCTCAATACAAGGCCAGATGTACCGCTTTCTATTGGGAAATAAGGAGGGGTCACTTTATACAGCTGCGGATAACTTATGTTTCTTTCCATTCGTTGCAGACATTTCTGTCTGAATGATAAGACAGCTATTTTAAGTAGCATATCGTTTGTTTTATGAATTGCCTGATCTTGGATACCGAGCTTCTAAGCTAGCCTGTGCTTGTTAAAAGTTCTGTATCAATTTAAATACGACTTTAGTTTTCTGCATGTATTCAAAGTTGCTAGGTTCACATTTTAAACCTGAAAAGAAAAAAGATCTTGAAGATTTAAAAAAAATGTAATTACAGATTTCAGTGCAACCCTCCTTTTGTTGAGCAGCGAATTTTAGTAGGTATAATGTGTATTAGCTTCAGGTATTGAGTAATGTTCATTGAAATATTAATTTAAAAGAATGTACATGATCGTAATATTGGATATAACACAGTATAACAGTACTGGAACTTAACCTCAATTTCAGTTCAGTAAATCAACTAAATTCTAATTTGTACTAGGACCCAGTGTTTTTCCTCCCAATGTAAAGAGATATAACAAACAAACTCTTACACACGTAAATGATTGGTAGTGCATCTTTTTATACTTTGCATGCATTTACGTGCCAGTGAAGTGTTAAAACAATTTTGTCTTTTGTATCGACAATGTACCTTTTAGTTTTTGATATTCAATGCTGTAATGTTCCATCTGACAGAAAACATGAGTAAGGATGTTATAAGTTTAGAGGTATCAAAATTCAAATGTGGCATAAAATAAATTTTCTCTGCAGTAAAGACTTTTCAAGAAAATTCCGGACACGGGTACTCTTAAAGTTGAAAGTGGTGTGACATATTTTTTGCCTTAATGCTTGTTCATAGGTTTCGATTAAAATATTTCAGGGCGTTAGTGTGACAGAACGCATGTCTAAAAGTGTTCTACCCTTTAACAAATTTATATCAATTTAAACTAGGATCAGTAAGATTTATAATATAACCCATGGCGCGACAGCCCTTAGAGGGCCAAGGCCTACCAACCCGACTGCCGGCCTCACGCCCACTTACGCACGGCAGAGGTGGACGGTGATGCAACCGATACAGCATCCACCAGCCGGAATGTTGGTTTCCGTGACCAGGTCCGCTTACCTAGCGTAAGCTCCTCACTTTCCTTATGATGCTGAGTGGGCACCGGTCCTATACCCGAGAATTAAAATCCCCACCACATGAGTAGCATCGAACCCGGGCCGCTTTCCATGGCCAGGGACCAAGGCATACTGCCTTGGCCCACTACGCCACGGCGCAGGACATCAGTAGGATTTACTGCATAATAAAAGTTGAGCTTATTATTTCAATGTTCCACGAATATGTCACAGAAAATGTCAAAGTTTTGTAGACGTATTCCGCATTACAGCTTCTATTTCTATTTTACACCTCCTGAAATGCACATATAAATTTCCTTCTTTATATGGTCAGTACCCGGTTAAATTAATAAGGAATTTGTAAGTTAATTTCGATTTTGTGGAGAACCTTTCCCTTTCATAATTTCATAATTAAAAGTTTTTATACGGTGTTTCTATCCAATCTATTTGAAGCTCTTAGCATAGGTTTTTGAAAGATCAACACAATATATGCAATTTTCCTCAAATTACAAGTAGTTTCATGCTTATAGATTTATTTTTAAATCTGTAAGTATTTCATTTTTTAGTTAAAAGTGAATAATATTTCAAATTTATGGAAATTTGGGTGAAAAATAACAGTATAAATTCTTAGTTAGAAGAAATTAGCTTGAAAATATACTCTTACGATTTAAAATCTACTTAAAAAAATTTCGGTAAATATTAGTTAAACTCATTAGAAATTACATTCGACTTTAGCGATTTCGATTTTTTTCTTCTTTTTCCTTTTGCTCTTTTCCGCGTTCAATATAATATTTTGGTTTAAACGTTACATGAAGGTATCAAAACAATTATACTGGCTGTTCTTTTAAATTAGATAAGAGAATGCCAAAACCACAGCTACATTTTTGACTACCGACAGATACCACATGAATCATACACTGAATCCACCAGAGTTGCAGAGAGCTTATCCAATCGACCATAAAGTATCTTTGCTGAAGTACCTTCAATCAACGTTAGTTAATCTATGCTGTTTACATTTCTCAACTCATTTGCATTGGTGCAACAGTTAATCTAATTAATAGGTTAGACACTGTATTGTTACCTACAGAGGAGTATGCTGTTCACAAAAGAAACAATGTTTTCGTCTAAGATTAAAAAATGTCCAGATCACTGAAAATCTGAAATAGAATAACTCAGTGAGATAGCTTTGGCATTTGTGTCCGTGACTCGCATTTGAGAGGTTACAGCTCGAATCTTACAATTGTCAATATAGGACCAAAAAGTTAAAACGGTGTCAAACAACAGTAAAAAGAGGTTAAAGTTCAGGGGTTTATTTCTTTTTCCTTTCTTTCGAGGGAACTGATACACCACGAGTGTTTGCAATATACCGATTTTTTGGTTTTTTTTTTTCAGCTATGTCAGCCACTACATCAACTTTTAAAGCACTTTTATTCACTTTTATTTTATGGATTTTCATAAACTCTGTTCCAAAACGACATAGTGGCAGCTCATATTAGCAATATAAGAATTTCTAACGTTTTTATTATTATGTTTTCCCTCCATCTCTTTGCAGGACTTCTTTTGAATACTCCCTTTGCGGAAAGAACTGTAAGTGAAAACAATGATAGGAAGGCAATTTTTTATTCCTCTTTCCCCGTGACGTCCACTTGTACCTCTTTGATCTGGCTGGTGTCCCTGTAAGTTTTCATTTGTCGATTATTAGCCCCCTCCCTCTTTTTTTCCTCGTGCTGTTGTGAGTTGCCCCTCACTCTCGGCGTCTCGCTGAAGGCTACGATTGAACAACGCATTTTAGTTCAACCAACCCTACCTCCTCCCTTTTTGGATACACCCCCTAACCCTTTCGCTGTTCCAGCAGCAACTATGCACATCCATTTGAAATAGCACCCACTAGAAGAGAAGGGAACCACGCATGTGTGTCAACATTTTTTTCTTTCTTTTGTTTCTCCTCTTCATTCCCACCAAACACTTCTTGCTTTGTCTTCTGCCGTTTTTTCCGCAACCAAGTCGTCTCCTTTGCATTGCAGATATAGTCCCTGACCCTTTAAAATGAGTTGTGTAGCATCTAGCCTCGTAAAAGTTCTGTCCGGCGAGTCGTTAAGATTCTAGAACGAGTATTAGAATGGGATTAAATTGGTTTCGGAATTGGGGCGTTCCATGAACGGTGGTGCGTTTCTTTTATGTACCTATATGTGCAGAAGAGGCGGTATGGAAAACTGCGTTCAGCTCTTTGTAATTCAGATGTATGTCATAGGTAGCCGCTTTTCTTCTATACAGGGCGTTCCCTTACCTATATAACAAAGAATTAGCTTTAAATGATCTAGCTGGAATGAATTGCTTGCGGCAGCCTTGTGGCGCAAAGGTTATTGAAATCGGAACGTTGCAATGCGGTAACTTTTAATTAAAATATTGTTCTGAATGGAAATTGATTAGCTATTGTTGAGCAATTAGGATTCCAATTAACTTATAACAGTAATAGTCATTTCTTTACAGTAGCTTAATAAGGCCTAATAATTTTAAGAATTTTTTATTATTCATGCCTACTGAATATGGATTTCTGCCTGTAACAGTTTATACATAAATTCATTTATCCATCATTCCTACCAACATATTTTTAATTAAATATTATTTTGGAATCTGATGCAAAGTTTGCAACTTGTACTCATGTTTAAATTTTCGAAATAATTTTTGAAATATTAATTTTCTTATTTAATATTATTCACATAATTTATTCCTTTTATAGCATAACTTCAAACTAATACATTTGCCAAATACAAAACCTTCCAAGCACACTTCTGTCATTAGAGGTGCTAGGTATAAGCATAATCATTTTCTTTACAACAGAAGGAGACATTTTGCGCACTGCGACCAACATACATCTACTATGACTACCGCACCAAGGTTGAAGAGATGTAGTAAAGGAATTACAAACGGCTACAGATAGCACTTTCATCTCAAAGACGAGATCAAGCTGCCTGCAGAGTTCGATGAACGACTCGTTGATCAAGCAGTACTTCAGTGTCCAAGGGGAGTACTTTTACCTTTGAGCAAACATATGCGTCATCTGTCCGGCATCACCAGGAAACATGGAATCATACCTAACACATGAAAATGAAGGGGTAATTATGGAAAGGAAATTGTGGTAAATTTAAAAACCACTGCAGCTTTTGCCTATTGACGAGGAAAAGCTACGAGAAGCTCAAGGTCAAAGTGGGTTTATCTACGGGAATAGAATTCGGGACCTCCTTAACCCGATCCTCACACGTTACGTGCCGCTATCTCGCTCGGTTTAATAATGCTGACTGTGCTTCTAACCTCTGATTAGTTATTTGGTGTCCAAAGGCGAGTAGATACTAGCAATAATGGATCACATAATAATATTTTGCTCATCTCTCCTTAAGTTCATTAAAAAGGGATGGCTTTTGTCAGATGCAGAACGACTCGTGTAACATTAATTCCGATAGTGTCTATTGCGACAACTTCACTATACGTTTATATGAAGTGCTATAACTGAAAAGGTCCTGCTGTTAGCTCCTTAATCTTTAAGAGAAACTCTAATCTAGAGAAGGAGAAAAATATGCCTATGGTTCTATAAGACGGCAATAGGATTTTCCCGCTTGTGCTCTGTAATAAAGCAAAATATATTTTTGACAGCACAGGTCGTATCTGCACCTAAAGCTATCTGGCAGAGCCCTCATCAGAACAAGAGAAGCTATAGGGGTGGTTTCACGATGTCACTTGTCTGTCCTAGAATTGAAGCTGTTCCCATATTTGACAAACACACACATATTTGCTGAGTCACAGCAATGCCATGAGAGAGTTTGCGTACCCTGTATACACAGCAGTACATAGGCAAATTGCATCCTCGTTCTGTGTACTATAAGTTAAAAAACTAGGTTACGTAAACATAGTCGGATTCTTAATGACTTATTTTCGAAAGAAACTAGATCATTACGTACACAATGCTCCTTAATATCAAAGAGACGGTCCGAATTTTACATTTCAATCCATGTAAAAGGAAATATTTTACTGAACAGTGCTTTATTTCTCATTTGTAACTTCGTTCTTATTTTTTACACTTAGAATTACTATTTATGTAACAATATATAGCGTTGCGATGAAGTTTAATTCTGAAACCCACCTTTATTGTTACAATAAACACAAGATCTAAAATTGAGATTTGGAGCGTAGGTGCTAGAATAATGAAGATGTGTTGAATTCTTACATTTTACTTATATTCAAAGTGAGAAAAGGATACAATGCGCATATAAAACTGTTTAATAATCCTATTGATGGTTGCCCACTTTACCTCTATTTCCCATCTATCGTTCCTTGCCTTCTTAAAAATATCAGAAAAATCATCTCATATAACATTGGATGAATGCTAACCAGGGTGGATAAGACCTATTACAGAATCACTATCGTTATCCCCTTCACATAGGGAAACTCGACAGGAACCGGGTCATTTAGGACCCTCTAATTGAAATTTGGTGTATATTAAAAACTTCAAAAGGGATTCTTATGTTTAAAAATACCTTGAGTAATTATTTTACATCTTATAATGTTTGCTCTCAGTGACTTCTAAAGCTCCAACACGTGACCATCTACATTTGCTAGAGAACACGATGTAATGAGCGGTATTTATTTCCAATGATGTTTATCCGACCTTACATTTTTCTTATATATTTTTCGCTATTTTTTCCATACTTTGTGGCTGTTAACTAATTTAAGAGCGAATTAACTTAAACAACCGATATTTTGGCTGTAATTTTGAATACTCAAGCTATTTCTTTATTTTTAATCCTCAAAACTTTTTAAATAATTTCATTTGAGTATATATATATTTATTTCTAAAAGACTCAGCTAATAAGAAAACATTTATATATATTTAGGATTGGGATTTCACCACGGTACCTAGACCACCATGCTGGTCTCATTGTGCCTATGCCCCCAAGTGGGACACCCTGACAGAAGGCGGCCGACCCAAGGAGCTACGACAATGCAGGGGGCAGGGTCTCTACCGTTTACTTAGATAGAGACTTCCCCCAACAGGCCAGGACAACGGACGCGCTCCCCTACTGCAGGAGGACAACGAGCCCAGCAGCCGAGTCCCAAAGGTCCCTAGCTGACTGTCCCGAAATGATCCCAGCAGAGGCTCGGAAACCGACAGCCGACCTACTGTAGTAGGAAATAGTTAACCTCAGAGCATATCATCCCGGCATGCACCGCCGAAGCACCCGCCGAAACTTCTATCCTGAAAGAGAGCACCAGATGTGAGATAATGCGAATTGATAATAGAGATGAATTGAAGGGAAAGGAAATTCGGGGAATGTAATTAATCTACCCAGCAACCTAACAACCCGGGAAGACCCCCGAAAAAAACAGTGGGTCAGGTAAGTCGGCCACGAGAATCGAACCCGGGCCTTCCGAATGCGGGCCACAGAGAAACCACCTGAGCTATCCCGCAACACTTATTATTAATTAGTGTAACAAAAACAAAATAAATGGTACTCAAAGCTATTAGATAGCTATGTATGAGTTTTAAAACACTTACAATTTTGGTTGACAAGCATATGAAAAAATATTGAAATCATTTGGAAATTTAGAAACGTTGTTTATGAGTAGGTATCCTTAAGCCAACATTATGTGACTGTGACTGTACAAACCGGAGTGTCATGATGACAAAGCCTGTCTCAGTCTCTAAACAAATACTACATAAACGTGTGAAGCTTTTGATTTAAATGGATCAAATGTAACACACAACAGTTTGGTTCCCCCTCAACGTGTGTTTTACACAGAATCGTATAAAAGCGAGGAAGGTCCATGTGTGTTGGGGAGGGGTTGTTTTCCTTTCTCTTTCCTCTTCTCTTCCTCCATTACGCGTCTAACACAATCCCTGGATGGAACGCGACACTTTTGCACTTACCGTGCCTATACTTGTCGTGTCGTTTGTGATCTTTACGTCGAAAAAAGAGCTTCAAAACCATGGAAGAGAGGTTAGTAGGGGACAATTGTCATTTCAATGGGGCTTCCATTTGGAAAAGTATTGTGTGACAAGCCTAGGGGAGAAAATCGTTTGGGGAGAATGTTTCTTTTTTATTTATGTGTGAAAAAGAACACAGAGATCAAACAGGCTGACCCTACAATACTTGTGACTGTCTGACTGTTTGGATTCGATTCAATTGATTGGGTTTGTTGTGTGGTAGAGGTGTTGCTGGCGTAGCTATTTGGTTCAAGGGGGGTCTCTCCGTGGCTACTGCAAGCTATTCAGCGGTGGCGGTCTTTGACGACTTGGAAGAAATTTATGTACCAACGAGATAGAGTGGGTCTTGGTTTGGTCGCGTGGGTTTCACCACATGCGTTTAAGGTAGAGATAAACTTCCTTTAAACACTTGGCATATATTTCTGATCCTACTTTAGTGCATTATATGGAAGCATACTCGGGTGCCATACAGTGCTGTAGAGATAGGCAGGAATAATGGATGCAAAGTAACTAGTAACGTTACTAAAATAACAAATACAAAGTAACTGTCTTAGTTACCACGTAATATCATAATAACTTGGTGTAGAATCTACGGTTGTTTCATTTTCGTTTCTCCTGTACTACCACATGTCAAAAATTATGAAACCTTTTCTTCATTTTTTCCCTTAACGTTCTAAATAGAAGCTATTCATAGCCACTAATCAGAGGTTGACATGAAAATGAAATTTCTTCAGCTGTATAAATGCCATGTAATAACCTTCTAAGACTTATAATCAACTCGAGGATCAAATGGTAGCAATTGGAACATACGGAAGCAGTCACAAGTCTTGCGTCACCACAAATGTCTCTGATTGTGGTTAGGTTGGGATTACGTCACGGTTCTTTTCGCTGGGGGATAAACCATACGCTGGGATTCGGAAAGGCATTGCCTGAGAAGAAAATTATACACTTGCAGCTCAGCACAAAATAGACGAAACGTACAAAAGTTCCCGCCTCTTTAAGATTGTGAAATTATACTCCGTGTAAAATGTTCCAGGGAGCAATTTCTTATCTCTCGTTCTGATCTTTCACTCACAAACAGTACAAAAGGCCAAAACAAAAGCTCGAAACGGATTCCTCCAGCTCTGAACATGAAATCGTCCTCCTCCGGTAAAATGTAGTCACGTCATTAGTACCAACCTGCTGTTATGTGCGGAAGATGATTCCAACGTAACACAGGGTAGTTAAACGAACCTTGAAAAGCGTGTCATACATTATGTAACGAAGTGAAGCTCAGTGGCACCAGTTTTTGATTCAATATAGAACAATGGAAGTTAAAAGCCCTATCGTTAAGTTTACGTGCTTTACACTAGTTCCTTCAAAATGATGACGACCATGACATTTAGTTTCGAAGTTCATAGCCGTACGTGCACTTACACATCTTCACTAGGCTGTAAATTTATACAAACCAGGTGTTGCATTCCAAATCCATTCATTTTCTAAAAGAAATAACGAACACTTCTGCAACTTAAAGATTTATGCGTTTGCAGGAAAGGCTTTAAAAATTCCAGAACATATAAATTCACATTACATTTCGGAAGTCCAGACCTGCTGTTTTATGAGCTTGTCTTATTTCGCACAGACAGAGATATACAAGAAATCACATTCAGGAATCTGACCATATTTTTGTGGTTAACCCTGAGCCTGTTAAGTGCTTCAAGTCATTTACTGTCTTTAGATAAATTTTGAGAAAATAAAAATATAGTCTTCCAGCACATTTTAAAATAGTATAAAAGAGCGTTATGTGACGAAATGTGTATATCTCAATTTAAGATTATTTTTTTTTAGTCATGCCCTCTTACGAAAAATATTTCTCTACTCTTACAATTAATTTCTATAAGTGTGCTTCAAATTATTCCTAAAATACCTTTTCTATTTCTTGCCACTCATAATACATTTTATTCGAGCTGGCTTCAATCCACATTATGACATACCTTCGGTACAGAAAAGCACAGAGGGCAGTATAAATACCTTCATAAGGAAAACTAATCGCTGGGACAATACCTTTCGGATGACCTGATGAGAAACCAGAGAAAATACATTGTACTTCAAAATTGCGTGGCTTGAAACACTGGAAATCAGATCAAGAGTAAATATAAACGATAAAACTATATATATTAATGTGTGTAGTTGAAGAAATTATTTCTATTTTTTCCATGAAATGTGTATTTCTTTTTCTATAATAATTTCACACTATATTCAATTAGAACGAAAGCTATTCTCATATCAGTATATCAAATATGTTATATTTTAACAGAAAAAAATCAGGGCTGATTTTGGTGAGGAAGTTCTTTTGTAAATCATCACCGCCTACACTTGGAGGATGCTGAATTTAAAAACAGTAATTGGTATATATTCATCATTTCGTTTTTAGTATGCGATTTACACACACACGCACACACATCTATTGTGTTCAGGGAATTTGTACACCTGCACACGTGTATTTCTGTTCGTTCTTAAACTTTTTGGTGTACTAAGATAAAAAGGTGATTAATGGAGAAACAAATAAACTAAAACTTGTGTACCTATAGAAGGTTTCCATATAAGTAATTTGCTCTGAATTTTATACTAAAATGTAAATGTGTGAATATCTGATTTTCAAGGTTCCTGCAATGCTTATCACGCATGCAAACGTCACTAACAACGCGAGTAATTTTTTGTGTATTTTATTTTTCAAGTAATTTTAAATTTCTTCCAAAATATTCTTTACAACAAGTAAACAAACAAAACTAAAGTTTTATAAGACCATGGCAGTTCCTGTGCTTATGTATGCAAATGAATCGCGGATAATTACAGAAAATAACAATAAAATTTAGACAGAAGAAATGAGATTGTTAAGAAGAATTGAAAGATGTACTAAACTGGACTTTATAAGAAATGAAATAATTAGCGAACGAATATTCATAAATTAATCGATCACATCGAAGAGAATAAAAACAAATGCAAAGAGCACATGAACCATATTAGTGAAGAAAGAATTCCTGTTTTAATTAATAAATCCAAACCAATAGAAAAGAGACAACGGACGTCTTAGAAGGAGATAGGAATATAAAGAATGCGTAGACCGAACAGTCCAATGCCTAATCCTTGAAGTGCAGAAGAAGAAAAAAAAAAAGTAGATTTATTCTTGAAGTCTTTACATTATCTTTGGGGGAGAAAAATCTCCACCCCCACCGCAGGGAATTGAACCCAGTAGCCCTAGCGCGGCAGGCATGTGCTCTACCGACTGAGATAGGGGCCAGCCATAATTATGTCTTGCTACATTACAGGAATTATTTTGTTGTACTCATTGGTTTACAAGCCGCTAGAATTTCGCTTGGCGGATGAAATAGTTTATTGTAAGTTTAGAGGTTGAAATCTCTAGCTATAGCGGGAAAACCATTAAGTTGGCAACTAATTGGTACGCCAGGAGAATGGCATGCCGGTCTGGCAGTTCCAGACAGAATGTTGAGTCACACGCTGGTTCGCACTGTCGCCTCTTGAGAGAGGGTGTGTGTACTGACACACTCTCTGGATCGAGAACATTATCTTTTGTAGGAATTAGGAAACATGCACAAAAATTTCTCTTACTGACGAAGCCTTCCTCACTTCCCCGAAAACCAAACAGGGCAAAGTGCTATGGGTGGTATGAGGGAAAGGTGTGGTGAAAATTTAAGAAAAAATGAAAACATGCACAAACATTGTAAGGTTTAGTTATGGCTGCATTCAAACGAGGAACTCCTGAAGGATAGCCACAAGCATATTGCGTTTTCCACGTCGTTGGCTCTCCAGTGCAACTAATAAATACATGAAATCGAACACGGAATCCTAGAGGCCAGAATGTAGTGTGCTGCACCACTAAGGCAAGTATCGTCGATGATGTTACTGAATGACATGAATGTTTTGAAATGTTAAGAATTCTTTATGAAAGAAGAAAATACCAGCGAGATTACGGTAATATAACACCTTAAGGGAAATATATGACGTATGTGCAAGGGCGTCAGTCCTAGTCACTGATGTGGAAGTCACGTATTTCATTCCTACAGGGGTCAAGTTGCCTGCAAGAGATTTTATCCAATATGGCTTACGTCAGGTCAGTTAGCTTTAGCTTCACCTCTTTACAGGACTGCCACAGGATGAAGGGCCTTATTAGGTATCTGCAATCTTCTAAGGATTACATTAGATGGGAATGGCTAATAAAAACTTGAAGCTATTTTCAACATGATGATTAATATCTGATGTCAGAATTTTGAAGCTTAGAAGATGTTTAAAGAAAATTATATAGTGTTTAGGTTATTGCTTATTTTTATATGAAATTGTCTGTTTTTCATAGCTGAATACTATTCTGCTCTATTTCTTAAAATTCATCGCTATGTTTTCATCATCATCATCATCATCATCATCATCATCATCATCATCATCATCATCATCATCATCATCATCATCATCATCATCATCATCATCATCATCATCATCATCATCATCATCATCATCATCATCATCATCATCATCATCATCATCATCATCATCATCATCATCATCATCATCAACAACAACAATACTATCAGAAACAGCAGCACTGCAACTAAGGCGTATTGTCGTTTTGGAATTCACAATTTGTCCATTCGTTCCAGATGTTGCGGGCAATTCTTTAGAAGATCTTGAATTTTTTCCTCTTAGTTTTTCTATATGAAGTTTATTTCTAATATCCATGTTTATTATAAGTGCGTGAAATTTATACCTAGTATCCACTTTACAAATATCATTTCTAAAGCTTCTAGGCGATTATTTTCTTTCTTGTTTAGGGCCTATGCTCAAGTCCATAAAGAATTTGTAGAATTTCTATAGATATATAACATCTTAATTTTTTTTTCCTTAAAATTTCTGTTCCCTAAACATACGTCTTTTGGATCGCCATAATTTTTATTTCTTAATTTGAAGTCGCAGGCTTTCACAATTACACTTCTGATTTTCACATCTCTTACAACATCTTAATGTACTGGTAACATCTGAAGAAGGATGGACGGAAGAAATAGCAAAGCGCGATAGAACACAATGTGTTGAAATTGAAACTTGAAATGTAGCACGTATCTGTTGAAATATGACAGATAAGAATATCGTGATATTGAGTCAGACATTATAAAAATGTATCATGAGAAAATTTTCAAAAGACTCCCTCGTTCTAATCCATCCTTTACATCTCAAAATTAGTTGTCTTTAGTCCCCCTAAAATCTCTTTTAACAGTCCTAATAAAAGTGTGATATACTCAAATTGAAATAATAATTATAATAATAAATAATTAATGATGATAATAGTAATAGTAATAAATAATAATAATAATAATAATAATAATAATAATAATAATAATAATAATAATAATAATAATAATATAATGATAATGATAATGATAATGATAATGATAATGATAATAATAATAATAATAATAATAATAATAATAATAATAATAATAATAATAATAATAATAATAATAATAATAATAATAATAATAATAATAATAATAATAATAATAATAATAATAATAATAATAATAATAATAATAATAATAATAATAATAATAATAATAATAATAATAATAATAATAATAATAATAATAATAATAATAATAATAATAATAATAATAATAATAATAATAATAATAATAATAATAATAATAATAATAATAATAATAATAATAATAATAATAATAATAATAATAATAATAATAATAATAATAATAATAAACCCTTTTATTTTTTTATAATTTTTTATTAATCGATTAGCAGTATAATGCTTTACAGATCAGAGTGAAAAGAAGGTAACAGTACAATAAGAACAATAACACTCAGGGGTAGGCTAACAGGCCGCCCCCTAACTACATTAAGTTAGAACTCATATAACACTCTCTGAGAAATAATAAACCCATGGCGTGACAGCTCATACAGGGCCAATGCCTGCCAACCCGACTGCCGACCTCACGCCCACATACATGAGGTAAACATGGGCGATCACCGAACTGATATGGGGAGTAGAAGTGGTCAGCATCTCGGCACCCCAGCCTGAAAGTTGGCTTTCTTGAGCAGGTTCGCTTATCTATGTAAGCTCCTCAATTTCCTCACGATGCTGAGTGGCAACGGTCCTATATCCGGGACTTCAAATCCGCACCCCCAGGGGTGGGATCGATCCCGGGCCGCATTCCGTGCCAGGGAACCAAAGGCTAAGGCCTTAGCCCACTATGCCATGGCGCAATGCATACAAATTGAAATACGAGTTTGAAATACATCTATTGAGTATTCTGTAATTAGCTGTAAATACTTTTTTGCTGACTGAATTGTATGAAACGTATAAATTTGGGAACTTATAGAGATAGATGAAAACTTACTATATGAAAAATGTTAGAGCTTTTTAATATGCATAATTGGGAGTAAATAAGTATATTCCCTCATGATATTGGTTATTTTCAAAATAGTCTATGTTATTGTTTAAAAGACTACAATTCTTTCTTTTTCTTCTTTACATTATATATCGTGCAATTGACAAAACCATTTTGGCCTTATTTCTGCATATTAGAGTAGATCTGCACAGCTATTCCTAGATAAAATATATTGTGAGGGACTTAATATAAATAGAAGAATAGCATTTTATATGTAGATTGTAATACATGTATGTAAATATTTCATGGATAGCGTTAACATGATTTCTCGGAGCTGGAATTTCTCCATTTAAATGTTCCATATTTCTTTCTTTAATTAAATAACTAATATTTTCTTTCGATAACGAAACTAAAAGGAAAGCATACAATTCAACAAAAGTCTCAGCTCATCTTATTCTGTCTCTTTTTTCACCTCTACGTGTATCACTCAGGACAATAAGGGCACTATAGTCATAAGATTGCGTGGTAATTTGTCCAACACTACGCATGGTCGCCGTCTATCAGCTAACACAAAAACTGCTCTCAGAAATTGAAGCATAGCCAAGAAAAAGCCTCCCATTGTTAAGCACTGTGCACAATGGCATTGCTTGTAGATTCGCAAAGAACGCGTTGGATACCAGCTGGTAATTGGCCGGTCTCACTATGGGTGCATGATACCGTGCTGTCATTCAGCTCGACTTTAACGCATCCCCGGACACACTTAGGCTACCGTTGACACCCTGCTGAGGACCTAGGATTACTCTGTTGCAAGTGTATATAGAGTTTCACACAACAAAACCATTTCACAGCGCTATATACTTCATAATCCTCACCCCTACCCTTAAGAACAAGTGGCTAGGGGAGGATTTGTCTACCTACACCGCGTTTTTAAACTTACAAGGGTAGTTTTCTTTTCTATTTGTATAGGGAGATGAGCCAGGGGGTAATATATCCATGGTTGCTCGCCTCCGAAAAGAGATAACACCGAGGCACAACATTTCTTGGATACAATGGACTGCAAGCCAAAAAGCAAGATGCAGCACCTCAATAAAAGAAAAGGGGCGCACCCTATATAGCAGATGCTTCTCACACCCAAAAGGGAGGGCAGCACGGTGACACATTTTCGTCTAAAGTGGATGATAGGCTCTCTGCAGTTTCTGCTTCGCCGCCAAAGCCGGGTGTCGGGACTCGGGTTTGTAATTTTGTAGCTACTTTTTTAATCCCCCTACTTGGTCATGCGTTATGTGCAGATGTCTCTCACAGGCACGTAATGAGTCATCGTTTCCCAATTATTACATTGGCAACTTCATACAAAGAAATCACTGGTTCTTTTCGAAAGGCAATATTAGCAGTATACGGGGACTACCGCCCATTGCTTTCGAGCCATTTGTTGGTGGTGTACTCTTGGAATATTAAACATTCTGAACAGCATGGTTGTCTGTCTCTGGCTTCAGTTATAATGACTTCAGTTCCTGGAAGCAATCTTTATTCTCTCTGCCACCTACCTATCGATCGATAGTATTATTCCACTTCAAAATTCCATTTCGAGAGTTCATCGAAACCATATATGTATGTTTATCCAAGTTTACATGGGTGGCTTATTAAAACTCAAATAACAAGTTAATTACCCCTGCTCATATAGAAGATTGATATAGCGATTTGTCCACTTTGGCGCTTATAGCAATAATAAATGAGTAAAATAATTCAACTAGCCAGCAATATAAACTGTATTAGAAAAAAAAAGAACCTGGTGCGACAGCCCTAAGAGAGTCAAGGCATACCAACCCGACTGCCGGCCTCACGCCCACTTACGCACTGCAGAGGTGGGCGATCAACCAAGCGATACGGGGAGGAGATGTGGTAAGCATCTCGGCATCTCCCAGCCGGAACGTTGGTTTTCGTGAGCAGGGCCGCTTACCTGGAACTCCTCAATTCCCTCACGATGCTGAGTGGGCACCGGACCTATACCCGGGACTTAAACTTCACACCCACATGGGTGGGATCGAACCCGGGCCGCCTTCCGTGGCAGGAACCAAGGCATGCTGCCTCAGCCAGCTACGCCATGGCGCAGGACATATAAACTATATTGCTGTTTTTTATTTTGTCAATTTAAAAAGTGCAACATTTCTCTGTGTTAGTTTAGAAGCTATGATCTTTAAAATAATATAATACAGTGTCATATTTTTCACTGGTGTCCTACCGGTCGGCCAGCGGCCAGTGCTGCAGCAGAAGGCACTTTTTTGTGTAATTTACGTCCTCCAACGTTAAGTCATATCGGACGATGAATAGAATGTATGAAATGATGCTCAAATTAGCCAGGGTCCATTGAGCTTAGAGTTATCCGACATTAGTCTTTCAGGATAAGGGAAAACCCTGGCAAAAACCTTATCTAGGTAACTCACCCTGACCGAGATTCGAACTCGGGACCTCTTGAACGAGAGGCAGACATCTACCACTACGCTACCGAGGCGGGCAGAAGTCATGTTGCTGCCGTAGTTGACCAGCTTGCCGGCCGTCAGTGCAAAATAAGGCACTGTACATTTTGTTCTATCGCCAAACAAAGACAAATTATAGCTCTGGTTAATACATATATACTTATCTGTTGTACCTCATGGCAGTTAAACTTTTTCGCAGCATTAAGTATTTCTGGTGAGTACACTGTTACCATTCACATTTTTAAGGAATATGAGTCTAGTGGTTCAGGGATTACCAAATGTCCTATTTTCATTTGCTCCTTGCTGGGGGGTTAATTTTATCTCAACCTCCTGATTTGATCTCATCATGGTATTAACAAAGTTATTTATGCTTTTATTAATTGAACATGGAGAGAAATTATTAATATACAGAGTTTATGTTAATTTATACTATTAATCATTCTAAATTGCATTTTTACACTTTTATAAATGTGTCTTCTGAAGAAATGCTTAAGCTTTTGCGGTTCTTCTTTATAGTTAATTATCAGCTAAGCATTTACAGTTCATGCTGAACGTAAGCAAGCGTGCCCAATTTTTCTTTCTTAATATTTTTTGTGATGCTCTCTTATATGTGTTTTTGATTGCCTCACTCTGCAAAGGGTATGTCTTCCCGAAAAGGCTTACAACGAAAATCATATCTTGCTAATACTCGTATGTCATTATTAATATAAAATAAAAAAAAAGTAACTTTTAAAGCTGTATTTGTTCTGTAGCTATAAAATAATTGATTAAATGAAGAGAAAGATTCCTCTGGGAATTAATATTACTGAATTATAATAAAATGATATTATGAAGCCCTAAGTAGATTTATTTTCAGGTAAAATTGTTTCCTGTAGCAATAATTATAAACATCGTTGCATTTTAATTGTGGTTGTTATGTAACATAATTTAATTCTACCGCTTATTTGCTATTTAGAAGTAAACCACAGTTTCTGCCATAAAAAGAGTATAAGGTAATATCATGCTTCATTTGTCACTCACCCCCGAGCTCAGTACTTGTTATTCTGCAAATACAGCTGATTGATTCCAAACGAATACAACAGAGTATCTGCAGCAAGTGGTGGAAATGAACGCTTATGAGTGAAAATAATGTGCATGGGATAGGAAGCGAACTGGATCATTCGTTCATTCAGTCGTCCCGTCATTGGTCAAGCTTTACGCTAAGCGACCGTGTATGTGAGATATACTTGCCCCTTGCGCATTGTTTGCTTTGTCACTGGACATCGGCTCTCGCCTCACTGACCGCCACACTTCCCCCTGTTTCCTCTCGGAGAGTGAGTGTATTTGTGGCCGCAAAGCTGGAAACATTCACTCGGCTTCATACGTAACCGTGAGCTCTTCACAATCAACACTTTGTTCGATAGAAAATCACGAGAAAGAAATCTGACGCGTCAGGTCAGCAGCGGATCGAACGTATTCTATCAACATAGTTTTGTTACCTTCAGCCTTCTTTGTTTCCTGCTTTTCTCTTTGTACACGTCTGTACCGTTTTTCTAAAGGGAAGGAGCGAAGTTCAAACCGTGATTTTATAACGTGCATAATAAAACTAAGATGATATACCTAGTAATTAAAGAATGTGCATTGTTTCACCTCAATATTTAATTACATTTTTCAGATATTATATCTTCTTTATCTGTTGACTAGGAGACACTAGGAGACCCGCTCTTTGCCTTGATCTTTCGACACTTATCTTCCTGGAGTTTTCCCACTTTCTGGATCACCTTCAGATATCCATAGAATTTTATTAGGCGCTACTCTTTGAAGTAAGATCATTCCATTCTTCTTTCATTTTCTTTGTTCAATTTACAATATTCTTTATTCTGCACTTGTACTTAATATCTTTATCCTATTTTTATGAACTCTCATTACTCCCACTATTTTACTTAGGCTTTTGTTTTCTATTACTTCCATTAATTTCTTTGTCTTTACAGTGCCTGCTTTAACTTTGGAGTATGTTAATATTGGCTATTAACAACCTTCAAGAAAATCTCTGCACACCAAACTAACATGCACATGGACAATAGTTATGCTTGATTTTCTTAAATTTTCTTCCATAAATTTTGATTAAAAGCCCCTTAGTTTAGGAGCTTTTCTTCAAGCTAAAGCAAAACAACATTTACTACACAAAGCACAAGTTTATGTAAAATACACTTTTTGAGGCGTTAAATATTTGCGGTACATTATCTGTTATTGGTTTGAATTTTCAATATTTATACTTTTTTCGAATGAAAAATCGTTGTTCATTTTTTTCCGTGGTTTTTCAGAGAACATGAAAAGCTACCAGGATGGCCCCTTAGCTCAGTCGGTGGAGCACCTGCCTTCCTTGCTAGGGGTCCCGGGTTCAATTCCTCGCTGGGGGTGGAAATTTTTCTCCAACCAAGTTGATTCCCCATTTTCTCCAGTCTGGAAGTATGAATGAGAGTGCGAATGTGTGCGTGATCTAATGATACAACCCAAAGAATACGAGTTAACATCATCAATATGTTCCAAAGGAGAACGGCCGCCGATATGACTACTGCAGTTAAAGGCTGGGTATATATGAGGAAAAAAAAAAGGCTACCCAATAATGATCGGCATCTTAAAAGTTGAACTTCGTTTTAGTCTTTTATATTATACATTTAACATTTTAAATATGTAATGAGATTTTATATGGATTAGTAAAAAGCAGATAGAACATAAAGCTTTTCGAGAATATTTTCTCGAAAAGTGTGCTATACCTAAATACAACCCATTAGATTGAGTGTAAAATGTTTGCATTTGAGAGTAGAAATTCATGGTAAAAAGAACGTCAAACGATATTTTTCGTAGCAATGCTCCAAATATTGTGCTGTTTATTGACGGCTCTTGAAGACCTGGACAAGTGAATGAACATTTACGCCACTGACCAAAGCTTGCAGCTTGGCTTGCTTCCCGCTTCTGGCGGAGCAAGTTTTGGGAGTGCATTGTAATCCAATGTTCTATCTTTGTCTGGCCCCTCACCTGTACATCTCTCGATTACGTAACAGGCCTATAGCTTGATAGAATCAACACGATATGCACTTTAATGTAGTACCATTCCCTAGCTATATATGGAGACCTGTCGCCACTAGAGACTACCTATTGCCAACAAATGAGATCTCGCAGCACGATCGATTTGGTGTATGGTACAGTAGTATAGTTTAACTGGTAACTTCCAGTAATCGTTCTCAAACATTAAGGCATTATATATAATATTTAGGCACACTTGTCAATTCGCTAATATTGCATAAGAAATACAATTAGGTTAGTTTTTATTGTTTTTTTGTCCTTAAATGAATTTGTATGTTAAAAAAGACTTGATTTTACATATTATTGCATGAATTAACTTATTGGGCAAAATTTTTTGAATATTTTATATGTATTTTAAAACCAAACAAAATGAATAAAAGTTGGCTAGGTTTACTTCATACATGGTGCTCTAAATAATATTCTTAACAGCAAAAGGATCATCATAGTCAATAACGTGAGGAAAAAAAGATGAATATGTTATATATCTTAATAAATATAGCAGATAATCATACGCTGCATAAATAGTAAGGCTGCTGGCATAATCAACCAGCAAATTAGTCTCGCAGAATGGCAACATCAGATATACTAAATCGGATTGTTAAGAGCTGTATGTAACTCCATAGAATATTTCACAGTTTGAACTCGTTTTCCACATAACTGTTATCCTATTCTTACTATGTCAAGACTGTGAATCACTTCTGCAGCATTTGTAAACTACCTGCAATCTGTTCATTTAAAATTATCGTTTATTTTGGCATAGATACTTAAAGATAGCTTCGCCAAAACAACACCATGCTGAACTGCTGTTACAGAAACAGAGACAGTATATGAAAGCAGATCGATCAGTTGATGTATTAAATTAATATTTTTAATTTCTTGTAATCGTAAGATATTATTTATCTATAAAATTAAAAAATAATAATGAGATTACTTGATAAATATTCTTATTCTTAATAAACGAGTGTTAAAAGTGTATAGACAAGCAAAGAAAATGCCGTAGTTGTCATAGACTTAACTCTATGCTCTTTGACTATGTGTGCACAGAAGGTAACTGTCTGTGTTCTGCCATTATCTTTACTGAGTTCCAGTCCAGGTGCGGGTGCGGGAATTGTATTCCATGTTTATTCTTATTGAAGGTTTTGTCACGATCTTCCTCGGCCGCTAAGCGAATACAGGTTGAACAATTTGATCCATTTTCTCCCATACTTTTCATAATTATGCTTTACTTCTTTCTTGTTCAGCATCATATTAGGCAATGGGCTAATGTAACTCCTATAGGATATAAGTCCTACAAGTCGAAGAAAAGTTATACCTTAGTCCTTAGGAAGCGTTAATACCTCAGTTCTCAAAGTCATGGCACATTTTTCCCTTTCAGTTATAAGAAATTTGAACTTTTATAACATGAAAAATTACCTTCAGCCACTTACAAACGCATAAAATAGTGGCTGGTAGCTAAATTAGCTTAGAGTACTGTTACAAATGCATGCCTTCTTTTTACTTCATCATTCCCAAGCTTTGAATTCTTATCCTGTATACATTACTTTATACAAGCATTATTAGTAAATAAAATTCGGTATTATATTAGAACATATAATATTGTCAGTTTTGCTAAGACAGTATGGCTTAGTTCTCTATAATCAAATTATCGTTCACGAATACCCAACGTATCCAATTCTTGATTCTTATGAACTGGAAAACACTAAATTGAATGAATAGATAGTTCTAAATAAAGGCGCATCTTGGGGAGGAGTTTATGAAAACGCATTCGTAATATCTATTATCATGAACATATTGTAAAAATGATACTTAAACTACCCTAATTCTATTGCAATTTCAAATGTCCCTACAAATTGTTCTTCAAGCGTAACATTTGATCTCCAATTGTCAACAGTTCAGAAGTTTAACATAGAAACATGTGACGCAAATAAAAGTAAAAATACAGGACAGCCACAGAAATACTTTTAAAGGAGTTAATATAACAGTCAATGTTTGCAAACAATAATATAAAAATTTAAGGTAGGTAGCGACACAATGCGGGAAAATCGTGTTCCATGTATAGCACAAAGGGAAATTACAAAAATGTTCAAAGGTAATGTTTAAGAAAACAGCATCTTTCTATGTGATTCAAAGTCCCCAATAACGAGCGATTTGTTTATACTTCGCACGTATCTGGACGTCACTTACTGTTCATTATATGTAATTTCCTGAAGTGTTCACTCACTTAGTTTGGGTCCATCCCCAACATTCACGCGCGTGCAGCTTCGTCCGAGCGTAAAGTGATTCGAGTCGCATTCGATTCAACGCCCACAACCCTTTTCCCTTTGATCACTTGTCATTACTAGGTTTTACCCCAGCTTCTGTCACCCCCGTCGCCAACTTTCATCTCTTTTTCCTTTTCTTTCCCTCTTCCTCTAATTAACCGATTACTCACTCGTGGTTCCAGTACAAACGGAAAAGGAAACTTTTCAGAGCTATATATTTTCTCGTATTTACTCGGGTTTCTCCGGGCATGTTATCCCCCTAGTTTCCGCGTTTCCGCATTGATTGTGTGTGTGGTGTGTGGCCTAAGCGGACAGGGAGAGCAACAAGTGGTATATATAGGATAGGTAGCGCGCTCTCGCCCAAATCTAACCACAGAATGGTAGGGGGGATGAGTGAGTGTATGTGTGTGTGAGGCCAGCAACTGGTCAGCTTTGGCCCAGGAAGCCTCGGCCAGATTCACGAGAAAAATTTATCGTTTTCGGAGACACGACCAGCAGATAAAATGTGGGCAGCAGAAGATATATCAGTGTTAAGGAAGGAAGCTCTAGAAGGAGAGAGAAAAGAAATTGGTTTGTCTGTTATTGGATGTTGAGAGAGAGAGAGAAAGAAGAATTCCATCTTACAGCGTCAAACCTCCCTTGACCTGAGAGCCGGAGAAAATAGAATTTCCATCCCAACGAAGAGAAATAACAAATGAAAGGGAAGAGGATGGGCAGTATTATTTTTTTCCGGTTCATTTTCTGTTGCGAACAAATATAAATGAGAAAAATGTTACCCTCATTCTTCACACGGAGATGTTTCTTTGTTTTAATGAACTTTTGTCTGCTGAAAGTGGAATGGGGGACTTTATTTCGTTTAGCAAATGAACTGTCATTTTATAAGTCATTTAGAATTTTTAAACTACTTTAGAACAGTTCAACAAGGACCACAATCAACAGCTGCAACTTATTGTTTGCTTTCTTACATAATATATTAGTAACTTAATTAATTTTTCCGAAGGAGTAGTTCGCTTCCTAACAAAGTAGCTTACAAATATGATACGACATTTTCATTGCTAATCTAAAACTTTGAAGGCTTAAGACATATAACGTAAATGCATAAATGTATCAAAAGTAGTATAAAAACTGTATACAAAGTAACTTGAACAACTTTTGAATGTGTAATTGATATTTGTTTGGAAAATTTAGGTGCCTAGCTTTACTGCCTGCAGAGTTGACAAAGAAGCCCCTACATGACAGCCCTGGCGTATAGCAAAAACTGCATGGGCGCTGCGGCCTTTATTTTGTCCACATTACTATTTGGGGAGACTGCGGTGTTGGGAATGGCATGTGCTAAGCGTGTCATTTCAGCGACCGGAGCAGCTAGTTTTGCATCAAGAAGTACTCTAAGAGACTAAATACTAATATCACCTCTCCTAAGTGGAGGAATTTCTCACATTACTAGGGGAATACAAATGTATGTCCTCGCATGCAGTAATAATATCATAAGCCTTCTCATAACTAAATAGGAAACAAGTAGTCCCATGGCGTGACCTAGTACCATTGATGTGATTGTGTAGATCGTTATAATAAGAAAGCTTTATTAAAATAAGCTTTGGAGCTATGATTTTTGTCCTGATGGTCTACAATTGAAATTGAACATACCTATTATTAGTCTTTTGTCTCAAATGGGGCCAGTGCTTTAATAATTTACAAAAATTCATTCCTCGCTTCTATCTATTTTATAAATTCTGAATATCTTATTGTAGAATATCTAATATAATAATTTAACAACAATCAAAGTACTTTTTATTTGATGCTTTTACTTTGGAAACTGAAGAATAAACTTGGTTGGTGATTTCTGATCTAAAATTAGAGTTAGAACTGGTTACTGAATGAATATGAATATATAACATAAATCGATCAGGTGATTAAATGTAGACACTCATTTTATGTCTGACATATATATATATATATATATATATATATATATATATAATGACACTGAATTATGTTATGTTTACAATGTGAAATTTAAAGTTGAAATACAATTTGTTTTGTGAATTTAATAAAACAAATTCTGTTTGTCATACAGGAAAAATAATCCAAGTGAATATAATTTTCATTCCTCTGAGACTTTTTGGGTATATTTTAGAATAATGATCCACGAGGTTTTCTGTATATAAATTAAATGAACAGTAAATAATAAAATTAATATATTCCAAAAGTACCATCGGTAAGCTTTGAAGGCGCTCTACTATCCTTTACATGAGGTTGTTTTTTTTATCTTAAAATAAATATCAAGATTTAGATTAAAATACCGTATACTTAATGCGTTTTGATGGTTAATAAAATGTATATTTTGAATTTTCTTTAAATACCATATGAAATATTGTTCATTCTGAAATACTTTTATGTCCTTTTGTGTAACAAAAAAAATCATACTACATTTCCAGCTGTTAATTGTGGTGAGATTGGCTATTTCAGAAATATTTATCACTAATATATTTGAATTTTTCAGTAATTTATAATGCATTTTTGGATTCCTTAGTCTATTTCCTGTTGTTTATGTAATTATCGGACAAGTAATATTGATAGCCACCATATAATAAGCCTCTTATTAAATATTTTACTATTATTTCAGATATTCTAATCACCTAAAACGAAGTTTTAATGAACTATTTCTGCAAACGTCTATATTGACTATCAATAAATAGAAAAAATGAGCATTAGAGAGAGCAGTTTTTGTGGGTATATGATACTGGGAATGTTGAATGTAAATCAACAGATATGTTTGTTAAGTGTTAAGAATAACATATATTTTACAATACATGTTATACTGTAAAAGACACAGAAAAGGGGTTTTCCTAATATTTGTGCTGCATATGTACTACAATTACACAAATGTTACAGTAAGCTTCGGGTGCCGCTTTTTTCACCTGTTTGAAAACCCGCTCTGAAGCCATTTAAACGCCAGGGCAAAGTTTGGCTGAACAAGTTGAGTTACTGTTCCTAATTTTACATTTTACAAGGCACAAATCCAACGACGGGAGCAATATTGTAACTTTTAATTGAAAATCCAAGTTGATTTCAATTGGACATTTTCTCTTGCTAGCTTGATTCACTTCAGAGACCGTTACTCAACACTTTTTATTATTATTTCGTATAAAGAGAAAGAAAAGTCATTTCCCCTCAGTCATTTTTTTCCTCCGCTTGCTCCCTCGGTTTAATAATCTGACTCATTTCAAGAACAGAAATAAGTTCGTTACAGCGGAGCAAAGCTTTCGAATTCAAACGACATTTCCAGTCGTACATTTCGACATTGACATTTCGTTTTCTCTCTTTCTCTGTCAAACGTTTGCCTTTCCTCTGCTAACAGAAATCCCTACAAATGAATCGACAGCTCCATCCTTATTTAAAATAAACTTGACAGGTGGCTTAATAACTTTGTGGAGAAATCCCTAACTCATTTCATACAAAGAATGACTTTAAATCAGTTCTTTTACTTCTGCTTGCACAAGAATTTGTCAGAGATGTCTTTTTTCCAGCACCGTTTTTATCACTTATAAAGATGGTATAATGAGATATGTTGAAGGATTACAAATTGTCACTTACAAACTCTTAATTATATCAAAAAGCTTCTTTCTGAAATAATTGATTTAAAAACCTATTGCAGTTTTATTTATCTTTTATTTATCCTGCAGTCCATCTATTTTTCAAAAAGTTACTGTCATTTCTCAGAAAAAAACTGCAGAATGTAATAGAATATTTCTTAAGCAGCTGTCAGAAGTGTTTGAAAAACGAAAGGAGGCAGTTCTAATACCCCTTATTGATATACGAAAGTTATTTACTTTCGTTTTAAGTGTTTACATTATTTCTGACTTTGTCACCCGTACCGCCGAAACAGCAACCAGCTTCGCCGACCGGCCGCATACCGTGAAACCGGTTGCGCCATGGATTTTCCATCCTATAACATGAGAATAGAAACAGAGTAACAACTACCCTATAGTGCCTTAAATAACAAAACGTGATATACAACAATACGGTGTAAATAATCTTTTGTGCCTTATTACGTGTATTTAACAATCCTTTTTCCGAATATAAGCTGTGGGAAGAGATACATTACTTTAAAAAAGATTTATATATCGTCATTAACCTGCACTTCTATACCTGTAGTATCCTCCTTGTTTACTTGGCAAATAATGCATTTTCCGTATTTTTGTTTCTAAAACTACTCAATACATTTTTTTAAATTAAAATGTATATCTGTGTATACAGATATATATTTTCCTTTTCCTTATTTAACCATTCTTTATTGTTTCCGTTTATTTCACTGTCTATTTTCTCTAGTTTCACACATATACGCTAAAACACCCATGTTGAATGCGGGATTCGAATCCGTGACCTTCCACCCGGAGGTGGAGCGACAGAGACATAGGCTATATGGGCCATGGCTACGAGGGCCGGCGTCTTTGTTACAACCGTGACATCTTCTCAAACACTTCCCAGTACCATCAAGTAACATGAAAGAGTAAATATAAAGATGTGAATGCGTTTGTTATGTAAATTTTCTTAGGTTAATATTTTTATGCATCAAGTACCACAAAGCCATAAATATTTTCAGTTTTCAAGGTCATATTTTAATATCTGAATCACCAAATAGCGGTTCCCAAACTGATTTAGAGTGGAATTACAATTTGGTATTGGTATGCATGATCGCATCGGATAATAAAATAAAAAAAATCAAATGAATCCGGAATCAAGCGAATAGAAAGCTTCATTTGTCTTCCCAAACTAAGGGAAAGCTCCAAAAAAGAAACGTTATCCAAGCACTTCCTCTCAAGCGAGATTTAAAACGTGATCCTTTGTATTAATAGACGAACACGTCACGGAAGTGGGCTACAAACAGACTGATAAGATTGGCTTTCAGAAGAATTGGATTTATGACCTATGTAGTAGAAGAATATTTTATTTCCGTATACATTTATTGGTGCTCACAAGATATAGTAAGCTATTTGTTGGCTTTCCCTCTGCGTTCTCCCCTACTCTTATTTCAGGCAATTCCTGGGATCAAATTGCTTGTTGCTCTTTTCTTCTTGCTCTTTTTCCTTCCCTTCCTGGATTCTCATTTTGGTTCGCGCGGGAATTCAGTTCTGATAGTCTTTTGCCGGCCCTTCTGTTTCAGTAGGACAAGTGAATACAAGCAATTTTCCAGCTATTTCCAAGCTTTTATTGGTTAGAGGGAAAACTGTGTCTCCGTTGTGTTACTAAAGAGAAGAGTTTTTTTTTTCTCCTTTCTTTCGTCGTTCTTCGCAAAGTGATTATCCTTTCTGGAATAGGAATATTCTTGTTTCTCTTTTTGGCCTTAAAAGATGTTCTGATATTCATGTTCAAATATGTTAACTGTGCTTTTTATTAATGTAATTCTGGTTTTACGTACGGTTGACAAACATTTAATTTTATACTAATTCTTTTGAATAGGCAAGCTATATTTAAATTGTGGGATTAGCAATAGGAATCCATAAAGCTCCACTCCATTTGTAAGCATTTATATAAGACTAATGAGAACGTATGCAAAAACGCTTTGCTGATGCTTCAAATTAGAGAAAAATTTCATTTGTAATTGATAATTTTAAAATTAAATTGCAATGTAGTATTTTCTTTTTCTTTTGATGGATTGCCTAACACTCCTTGCTTAAAACAAATAGAGGAATATTTATTACGTTAAAAATTTGAATTCCGATATTTCGCTGAAAATACACTCTTTGAGGTTCTCTGAAAAAAAAAAGTTAAGTGAAAGGTGTTTGTGTGTGCGTGAGTGCATGTGTATGTTTGTATGTGACGGAACATAAGCTAATTAATAAACTTAGTATTTAAATTATGCACCCTTCAAGATGCAATACGGAGAGTTTTAATAAAATCCACCCCCCTCAAACTGCCACTTGCATGTAATATGTTTCGAGAATTATTTTCCAAAGAATGGAAAGGCTACAGCGATATTTATGTTATCTATCAATTCCTAATGTATGTCCGTCTAATTTTGGGACGCCCTGTATAGTAAATGTTATCTGTTTCTTGTCACTTAATAATTATACAAAAGAGAAGAACTTTACGGGCTAAACACAGAAAATTCAAGATGTGCAAGGATCTTAAGTATATGACATTTTAATAAAAAAATGTTTGAGCGTATTTGATAAAATACAAAATATCGAATTCTTACGATGAAGAGGAAGTATTAGAAGATGCCTCAGTTTTGAAATATACTAAAATTCACGTTTAGTTTCTAATATACCATACCAATGATCACGATTTGTAAACATACTTTTTTTAAATCAGGGAACTCAAAAACCTATATTTCTGGTGCAATTTAAATATCGAAATATTTCCTTCACTTATTACATCACATAGAGAAAGTAATTTAAAGATCTTTATCATTCTTGTAGGCTTGTACTGTTTTAGCTTTAATGTAATAAATGATAGAGCCTGAAGTTTACTTTGTGGTAGGTCTAGGGCAGGAAAGCGATAGATTAATAATCTTAATCGGGGGTTCGACCACCAGATAAAGTTGATTGCCGCGCTTTTGCTACTCCCTTCCCCGCAGGCGACATAAGTTCTCCGCACTGAAGTAGCGCCATGAAACCAGACAAATGTTAAATAGACACAGTGTACGTTCTCTACATTGATGTAATGCAATTAAATTCTACAGCATTAATCTGTGAGAAGAAAACTAATTTTAAAATCTTAACTGTTATATCGGTAGTTTGAAGCCATGTCAAGGAAATTACTAAGTTAGAAGGCAAACCAAGACTGTTTTCTCTTTCTCCACAGCGTTGAGGGATAAAACATACCTAATGCTCTATTCCCCTGTTTTTGTTGTGCAGAATGTTGCTAATTACTTTCGGCAGCGGCCATGACAGCTGTGGCACATTCCCTACATCTAGCTGCTGTCTAAATTGGCATCAGTTTCATTATTTTGAAGACATCAAACGAGAAACACTGACAGCTTATAATTTTCCTTGACTTTACAAATGTGTTCTCTAACAATGCTTTAAACCATTAAGCATCTAGATTTCTACTGTATTCTCTCGATGGTCTTGAATGACAGATGGTAAATACAGAATTGAAAAGGAATGCAGGAGATGGGTAATCAACACGCCTTGCGGAAATTAATCGCTGACTCCGATAATGAATTAATTGCGTGCATTATTAGAAATTTGGACATGGGTTGGGTTTCAGACATAGTTTTTACAGCTGCAATACAAAATGTCACTTGAAGCTATGTGTCATGATTTTGGTAATATAATGACAACTAACGTACCTAACCTCTCCTAACATTCGATCTACAATTTTATATAGGAGATCAGAGAATATTGTCGCCGAGGCATTGTTGAATTGCCGCGACAAGCCATTGAGGGGCGCCAGCGCTGAACGCTTGTAGAGAGACAAAGAGACAGAGATAGTCTGAAGTTTCCCGCTGCATCATTATTGTTTTCGAGCATTCCACTGATTTCTAGAAACAGTGACTGGAGGTATAAAAGCGCCGCGGCTGTCAAAGCGAGTTTAGTTGCTAGATGACAACTGTTAATTGTGTGTGTGCAGCTATGCGGCTGTGTACGTAAATAATTTCTTTCGTTTGTTTAGGTGTGGTGAAGCAACGAGAGACTGCGTTTGTGCATGACACGTCATTTTTAAAGCCTGTAAGGGGTGTACAAAGCGTCTTTCTACTCAAATAAAAAGCATTTTAGGTTTCTGCAAACCAGACTTTTAATTATACGAACCCACAAAGTCACAGTATGGTGGAGGAAGTAATTGCATAATTTGATAAATTGGAATTCTGTTTGAAAGATATTTATTAAGAAGCCATTCATTGCATAGTGATCTAAAATATGTTTCAACTAAAACGATCAAGTGGCAGGATGTATATTTTGTTAGCCAGTAACTGAGTGTTTGAACTTGGACAAAATTTTACATAGATTATAGATCATTGCAACTCATGTAGGTTCCATTTTATTGTGCATTTTACTGATATAGGATGTCATTATTTCTGTCACGTCATATCTATTAATGTCATTACTGCTATTAATAGAATATTTTAGTGTTATAGTATGTAATGGAGCATACCTGAGCATATTAAACTTCAGTTCCTTTAGGAAAGAATAAATATTTTTATCACTTGGGTTTAAGATAAATAGATTTCCAGTATTAAATAAGGTACATGATTCTTTAGGATTACTTTATGGTAAAATCATTTTATGTGAAATTATCAAAGAATGTTTCTATATGTATGAGTAATGTCCATATATTTCAATTCATTTAAAGCTTTCAAAAAAGAAAATATTTTCAATCGAATTAAGGCAGCTTAGCTTTAAACATGAATACTTTCACCAAACAAATTACGGAAAATAAAGCCAAAAATATTATTTGCGACCAATGATTTTATGAAGGCAAATACAGCAAATACGCTAAATAATGTAATATTGTTTTAAACATTTTTGCACACAGAGATTAAATTTTTAACTTTCGTTCACTAGTGATTTGTGCTTAGTGCTTGAGGTCAGTTCTTGCAAGTGCAGAATGGCATTGAAAAACATGGTTTTCGTTATTATTATTATTATTATTATTATTATTATTATTATTATTATTATTATTATTATTATTATTATTATTATTATTATTATTATTATTATTATTATTATTATTATTATTATTATTATTATTATTATTATTATTATTATTATTATTATTATTATTATTATTATTATTATTATTATTATTATTATTATTATTATTATTATTATTATTATTATTATTATTATTATTATTATTATTATTATTATTATTATTATTATTATTATTATTATTATTATTATTATTATTATTATTATTATTATTATTATTATTATTATTATTATTATTATTATTATTATTATTATTATTATTATTATTATTATTATTAATTATTATTGTTATTATTGTTATTATTATTTGGTAAAATTCTTGCTCCGTTACATGTCAGTTTTATTTGTGGTTTGAATACCCCCCCCCCCCCCCCCGTCCCGCTCTCTCATCACATACATAAACACAAACATCTGTATCCTATGAGAGGCAAGGTTTACATGTTCTAGATTTTATTCATTTTCATTTTATATTTCTGCAAATGTGTTATTGACATTACTTAATCCGTAGTGCAAGCAATACTTTGCCTTTTCAGTTTTCCTTCCTTTAAACCCGCAATACCTTCACGGAAACGCACGATAAAGTTCAACAAGGTTTGCTGAATTAGGTACACTGCATCAGTCACTAATGGTGGAAAGTTCAGTGACAAACGTGAACAGTTCACTAAGTTGCGACGACAGCGCTGCGAGCGAGCAACCAACCAAGTACATTTGCATGTTAGGCAGCATTCACACCACCGCACGTACCGTTTTGCCTTTGAACTAGCGCAAAAACGTTCCCATTTATTTCCAGTTGTTAATGTCGATAAGGTTTTACGGAAATTAGGCCTACTCATGCATTCATCAACGGTTGCCAGTGTAGTGGTGCATGCAAATAAAAATGTCACCACAGTGCGTAACGGTCTGTTTATCTTGTTAGTTAATGTGATGATTCATTCACGTGCCATCTCTCTGCCTACATTTCTTCTTTTACTGTGAATAATGGAACTGCACTTGTGGGATTTCTCTATTTCTTAGCTAAATTATTATTATTAATTATCGTCTTTAATATTAATATGACATTGATGTTGGATTTGTATTCTAGATAATTTTATATTTTCTTTCAAAATCTCTTTTTCTATGCCTTTTATATTACTTTAAAATATAAATTAAAAAAGAAGATAATTCTGTAGCAACTTAAATGATTGGTTGGTTGGTTCTCAACACTCCCCACATGGCAAACTTGGCCTTCGGGCTAACCTCGTTCCATCAAGTACGTCTGGACCCATTTCTCAGGTGGAGGCACCCAGAGGGTGTTGTCGATTACCTCCAATGGTAGGATGATAGTGAAGATGAAGGTGAGGCGAGAGGACCTACAGCTTACACCGTGGATTCAGAACCACGTTGGGCAGAGAGGACACTTCACATGTGCTAGACAGAGGTGAAGGTGTGGAAGGGCCGACTTAAAATCGCCAACCCAGAGACGGGAATCGAACTCGGGAGTCGTGCTCCCTTAGCACGGGAGCCGCGAACGAAACCACTGCGCTACCTCGTCGCAAATTAAATGGTATTCTAATTAATTAATCTATTATTTGTACTATATTGTTCTAATGAATTATAATTAATCATTATGTGGTTTAAAATTAAACAATAAGTACTTAGTTACATACAACATGTGAAAGAGTACGAGGGGAACATAAGTTGGTAACATTACGAGCGTTTCATTTTTATTTTTTATTTTTCCTGTGTAGAACCACAATTATTTTCATATGCCAGTAACGGATTTTAACATTATTGAAAGTGTAGCTCTATAAAATGCCGAGTGCGTAATTGAATGAAGCCTTGCCTCTTAAAATCGTATAAGGACAGCAAGCATTAGCTATTGTTTTCAATCAGAAGCCTTCAAATCTAGAGGGATGCAGATGTGCATCTTTACTTGAAGTGGAGTGGTGTTTTATGTTAGTATTTGATTAATTCCTGACTTTTACGTAACCAAGGCCCTCCAATTAGCAGAGCACATGTTTTACAATTCTTTGGCTTAAAATTGACTTTTGCACTCGATTTCAGTCTTGAAATCCAAACCCAAAGAACGTATTTACATGCAACTTCATCACAAACTGCTTATGTTGAGTGCACAAGTTCCTTTGGCAAGTAAAGGGTTGTACTGCATTTGACAGAAAACGCAATGATAAGAGAACTAAAAGCAGGACCCTGTTGATAAGGTAATGAAATATAGATATTAACGCTAAGCGATACCAATACACATCCAGTTAGTAATGTCACCCTTACTCAGTAATCGTTAACGGGATAACTACTTACGGTCTTCGTTATTTAGAAACAATGTTACAGTTACGTCATTTCCTGCCTTTACCTAATAATGAGATAATCATGATGGTATTTTGAGGTAGGAGTTTTATGAAGAGTTTGATGCTTCCTGAGTGAATAGGTAGTACTTAACCCAGTACTTACTTATTTTCTGTGATCTACGCTTTTCACCTTAGTCGTCAGTAACTGCATTTAGGTGTTATATTTCGGATACATTACCTGATATACTTCAATTATTATGTAAAATAACAAATGTTATTAACACTGTATTTACCTCTGTGATAGCTATTCTTACTGTTGAACAGTTGTTATTTTTGGATGTTTTACAAAGTTGCTTGACACTATTACAAGAGAGTCTTGACCATGCCTTTGATGAACACTGATTATCATCAATGTCTCAGACTTGCAGCTGAGGATGAGGATGGACTAACTACTGGGAGGTTTGGTTCCGAGCAACATAAGTCAACCAGAAACCACTTTGGTGAGGTTGTGCACCTCCTTGTTAGCTTATCGATATCTCTGTGGTGGAAGATCCCTTTGGGCGACATACGCAATGCAGGTGCTCTCTTAGCAGAGTGCTGGTAATTAATTGTTGCATCAAATAGCCGTCCTCCCCGCTACTCCACCTCTTCCATTGTATTGTATAGCGCAAATGTCAGCACGGCACAAATTATTCCTTCATAATAGCCATTAAATTTTTTCCGAAGGGCAAATAAAGAGCAGCAGTCACATTTAAAACGGAAATTACTCCACTGTAGCCAATAGATAGCAAGGCAATCGGGGTAAAAAAAGGTCAAAGCCATCCGTGGCGTCACAAAGGCATTTGAAATGGATACTCGAGTTGCGTAACGCAATTATGTCTGGTGATATTTTAAAGGCAACGAAATTAAAGATGCGAATGGAAATAGTCACGCACTATAGTAATATGGGAACATTAAAAGTTCACCTTGCTTAGCATTAAATCGTGCTGAAGGAGAGAACATAGGTTGCATGGTTGTTAAATATTTTCATTGTTGCGACATATTATAATATTCCCTAAATTTGAGCCATTTAAAAAAAAAATAGGAATAATTAGACGTCTATATTTCCTGCTTTTACGTTTTCTATCACGTGAGTGTATAACACAAAGAAAAGGTAATTTCATTCCATCTATAAGAATTAATCAACATTAAACAAAATCAGGTAATAAGTTTATACTTTGAGACCCCCTGGATCCAAAAGAATCACCTTAGATGATTTCTACTTGCTTGTATGAACAGAATAATGCAAAAATTAAAAGGAGCAGAAATACTAAACTTGGTGTTCATGTTTAGAATTTCACAAAAACGTGACGTGAAGTTTATCAAGGAGACCCTTTCACCAGAAATTAACATTTTAAAAAGACTTTAAGATTTCTCATATTTATACACTTGGATATATCCTGTGAATTGCTTTTATTAAAAAAGAATTGCATATAATTTATATAACTGTTAGACATTACTTGAAAAAGCTTCGTACACAAAAAGTTAACTTCTTTGAACTCATGGTTTATTTTCAATATATCTTTTTTTTTTTAATCAACTATTTTAGAGAAATTCTTACGAAACATTGGCTTTAATTATTCAATATTTCGTAATATATTTAAAGTGATAATACTATTTACTTTTCACTGTGATATTATGGAAAGAGTATTATTTCAAGTGAAGCATACAATGACTCACTTTGAAACATCTATATCTACTCCATTTCCTTTATTCCTCTTGCACCCATAACCAAATGGACAATGAAACTATTTCTGATAAAGAGTTATCTTGGTTTATATGAAGCAGATAAAAAATAAGCTTTCCTAGGATGTCTTACCGCAATTTTCCAGCCTTATGTGAAGGAACAATTAATTATCTTTATTAAAACAGTTCATAGGAATTATATGAAAATAAATGATAATGGTTAGGGAAAGTCGTGTGAATGTAACGCTTAATAATTTGTCTGAGGCACAGGAATAAGAACCTTGAGGCCTGGGATGATGTTAGCAACTCTAAGACATTTTACATCATTGCAATAAATATTCAGTAACAAAAGAAAGCATCTTAAATCTGATTTACAAAGCTTAGTCAGTATCTCTGACACATTTCGGAAGAGGTCAATTAACTTCTGCACAACATGTAATAACAGTTATTTAAAATCATATAAATGTTAATTTTCTGTTTTATTTTCTTTGCAGGTACGCACCTGATAAAGTTGGTAGAACTGACATAAATCACGAGCAGCGTATGCGAGCTCAAGCTGAAATGAGATTATTCAGTTCTCCCAACAATTCAATGCCTGGTTGGCTTGCAGAAGCAGTGCAGTGAGTATTATATAGAAATTTGCTTCTCTGTTTATTATAACATACCTGCCACTAGGTTATTATGTAGTTTTAGTTTTTTTATTTTAGCTACAGAAAGCAATAATATAAGGAAAACTAAAGATTGTTTCAAAAAATTTGCGAAAATCTATCATCAATTTTAAAATGTAGGTGTATGAAAGCAATATATTTAAATGGGACGACAATATTTGCGCAGATTACTTTGTTCTTAGTTTTCCGTATGGCAAATATAACATGGACAATAGCATAAATAAAGGTTTCTGGAATTTTCAAACAAGAACGAATATCATGATAAATCTTCGCCCAACCTCCTCGTCATGCCACTAACAAAACTACAGGGGGATGGAATGAGAAAATTCAAACATGATTTAATTTTTATTATATTGCTCTAATAATATCAGTAAATAATTCCGGATTAACATAATTTATTTAATGCTTTGTTGGCAACAATTCAGTAGTTTGAAAGGATATGGTGAGAGAGATTTGTGGAACTGAATAGAACTTCTTGAAATCTTGCATTCTAAAACAGTAGCAAACCTTTATTTAAAAATCTCACCATTTAAAAGAATTTAATATGACACAGAATAGCACACAGATTTTTTAAATTTTTGTCCTTTTTTTAAAGAGCAGGTAGTTTAGCATTAAAAGTTGAAATGTTGAATATTCAAATAGGTTACATTTAATATATAGATTGAATTTATTTATGTTACATTGCATTTATTACAATATTTTCCGTAAATAGTCTCAGAACATTTTAGTATAGTTAGGAGAGTGTCATTCCATAGCTCTTTGGGATTGTCTCTATCGTAAAATGATTTTGGTATTTGTCCCTGGCTCCGAGAAATAGGACTATAAACGGTATGTGGATATTGAACCGGCAATGGAATTCTCGGGTCATATACGGCTTTCTTTTCTTTATCTACTTCCACTGAATGTCTCAATCCTGAACGACTATGTGTTCACGTCCCCAAAAACGTTGAAAAATTATTCAATTGATGATGTTTTGGTAAATCTATGGCGGAAAAGAACTTTTGTACCATTGTTAAGTCGTGGTTAAAATAATAGTTTATTTGCGTATTATATTTTGTTGTTGAGTATTAAAAAACTAAATCTTGATTTTGACTATTAATTTTGAATATACTTCTTAATTGCAAGTTTGAAACTATGGGTTTTGTAGTTTTTGAATGATCGACGTTTATTCAAAATGTTATTTCTTTTCATAAACCATTTAATTTCATAACGATAAGTTCTGGGCCAAAAAGAAATTTTACAATATCTTTACAACTTACTTTACAGTCACCTTTAACTATTGAATACATTTAAGATCTGAATATATGCAGGCATTTTATTATGAATTAAGCTAGTAACATGTAAAGTTTGGGAAAACGACTGTAAAAATGAATTTCGGTCACCTAATGTTTGGGAATCTTTTGCAGTGAAAGAAAGGCATAATAAGTAAAAATAACCATCTTTAATACGTACATATTGTGCTATAAGAACTCACCTTAAGATTATTTGAGTGCCAATAGAAACGGAATCTCCGTTAGTGTCACCATAACTGAGAAGAATTACTGACAATGCGATAATTTTCATATTATTGTTTACTAATTTGCCATGTGCTTGAACAAATGCCAGCACAGGTATGAGAACAAACGCCAATAACTTATCTGAAGGAAAATCAACAAGGAAAGACATCAGTTACGGTATTTTAGTTGTACAAGGTCTTCTGTGTTCCCTTTAATCATTTGTTACGGAGACTGTTTCCAACCGTCAATTGTTCAATTCCATGTCTTCACCCATTCTTCCTGTTCCTTCACATTTCCCTTCCCCTCTGATATTTTCCGATTTGGTTGCAAGCTTTTACTGTTCATTAAAACTTCATTAAATGTTGATAAATTAATTATTGCTTTCGCTTATTGCCCCGCCGCAATAAGTATTACGACCGACGTAAGCGCATTTGTTCCTCATATCAAAGAGCAGAGGGAAGCTCGTGGAAAATGTCTCCCTTTCCCTCTTCTACTAAAAGCAGAAGAGGCAAAGACCAAGCATGTTCAGGGAATAGTTGTAATTAAAGTCTTTGAAACATTTCTACTGACCATCTATTCAGGTTTCCTTCTGAAAGTTTTTTTTAACAATATTATCCTATATGCCAATTATAACTTCTTCACACTTATGCATACAGAATGAATAGATTACAATAGCTTGAAATTATTAACGAAATTCCAAATATGCTTGATGTTTTCGAAAAACAATGTTTCATTTTAACTTTTAATAACGACGCATTATCTATCGTTATTTTAAAACTTATTTTCTATGAATATCTTAATGAAGATTGCTTCTCTGTTAAATTATTCATAGAAACTTAACATTAATTGCAATGAAAGCTATTAAACTTGACTTGTATAATTTCTCCAGAGCAGATGTTTTAAAACGTAGTAACATTATTTTCTAAGGAAAGAAAACGTATATAAATGATATGCTAATAAGGCCTTGTTTGGAAGTTATGATATAAAATTACTAAAGTTAACTGAATCATTATCAGTCATAAATTCACGTGCTGTGACCATTCTTATACGAAGTGTGCAGCTGATAAAATATTCATATCTTGTGCTATGTAATTTTCTCTCTCTCAAAATGACCTGCATTCTCCGAGTGTATGTATAAGAAGGTTTCTTAATTTATTGGCGTTGCTCTGATATTTCAAGAAAACGCACAGTCGTGATGCAAATGGGAAAGCCAAAGCAAGAGACGAGCATCATGCGTTATAAGACTGTTGAAGTATGACATACACAGGTTCGTGACCAGGTGATGAACATTCGTTTTGAGTAGCCAATTTGAAGGAAGGAGACTTGCTAAACCTGTCATTATGGATTCGACATTCATGGTTTCGAAACTGGACGGAGCCAGAGTGCAGAAAGTACTATTCCGATCATATATTCCATTCAAATTAGCGTAACACTTCACTTTCAATGAAGGCGATTGCTTGCTTTCTCTGCATAAGGAGAGTTATGCATGCCACTTTCACGTATGGAATAAAACGGACATTTGTATTGTAGATTTCCTTTATCGATATAATATTTTTATTTTAACAAACTAATAATAATGGCAACTTTCTCCCCATTAGAGTAAAATATCTGATGTGTTACCTTCACAAGACTTTCCATACCTTCTCTTCAATAAATTATCCCTGCAATAGCTGTTTTTGTATCTAATTCATGCTAATCGAGAAAAAACAAGAAATTGTCTGACTACATTTTTCTTGTAGTTACATTGAGAATAGGGAGTACAAAAGGTTTAAACAGTAATTCAAGCTTTTAAGAAAACCATTACACTTCCTATGTAATGGCTCTAAAATTTAATTTTCTTTGCTGCCAGTGAGAAAAATGTTAAAACGCACAACCACTTCGAAATACAAACCTATGACAGGAAATAATTAAACAACGGTTTACTCCACAAAAAATGTGTTGAATGTATATTGTGAACTTTAACTTTATTCACTTATCTGGATAGATAGGGTCAGACTGAAGAATTCAATGCCATAGCGGGGATTTGAACGACTGATCTCCCGATCTCCGTTCGGTGTGCCTTAGCCATTGAGCTACCAGGCTGCCTTGCCAGAATGACGTTAATTTGTGCGACTCCTGTGTTTTTTCGGGGATCTCATATGCAATGAGATACACGTCGTTTGTGGCAAATTATCATGTTGTGAGTACTTAAGTATCAGGATACATAGTTAAACCGCAATTAGATTAATTGATGGAAATTAATTGTTCTACACCAGCCTGTGTAGGCTAAGATTTGGATTGATAGAGTGAGACTGAAAAAACAGACTCTGTCTATTTCTTACGATTATCATTTGTGCAAAATTTATTCAGAATGAAGAGTTCTTCAGAAGGTATGCCCACTAAATAAATTTCATGCCATAAAATTATTATTACTTCACATAAGAAGCATAACTTCTACCCATTCACCAGTACATCCGTCGGCTGGCACGACCCTTCTTTTACCATCTCCAGGAGGTCCCTGGAGCTGTTACGTACAATCTCGGCACTCGCACTCGCCAACCACCTCGCCTCAAACGCAAACTGCCACAAGAACTTCTCCTGAGTGACCTCTCCAGTACAGACGAACCAGACGAGTAACACTTATCAAACTTAAAGTCCTCAATTTATGTTATAGTGACCCTGCCATATTTAGCCAGAGGAGTCGTTCACGGCTACCTCAATTGTTATGTGTATTGTTACTAAGGGCCTCAATAACAAACATCTGTAAAGCATACTTGCTAATCGATGGATAATAATAATAATAATAATAATAATAATAATAATAATAATAATAATAATAATAATAATAATAATAATAATAATAATAATAATAATAATAATAATAATAATAATAATAATAATAATAATAATAATAATAATAATAATAATAATAATAATAATAATAATAATAATAATAATAATAATAATAATAATAATAATAATAATAATAATAATAATAATAATAATAATAATAATAATAATAATAATAATAATAATAATAATAATAATAATAATAATAATAATAATAATAATAATAATAATAATAATAATAATAATAATAATAATAATAATAATAATAATAATAATAATAATAATAATAATAATAATAATAATAATAATAATAATAATAATAATAATAATAATAATAATAATAATAATAATAATAATAATAATAATAATAAAAATAAAAAGTACACATACACAAAGACTGATTGCTAAACTTTTTGGGGATGCGGATTTAGGGAATCTGAAAACATTCAATTCGGTGCAACTCCTATATCGAATGTTTGGGTGCAATACAATATTTGCCCTACTATAGGAATAAATATACCGTACATGTACAAATTGTATTAAATTTCAGATAGATTTGTTTTGTCTCAAATATTTTGGTTATGGGTGATAAACCTAGAAAAAGTATATAAATAAATTAACTGTAGTTGGATCAAATTTTATGCCATAAACTTTAACAATAATAAACATAATAATAAATACTAATTTCAAAGAAGAGTTGATTAAAATCCTAAATTTTGGTTAGCTGTTTTAAAACTACTACTTTTGCACCGATTTTAAAATTTACTTCTTCTGTACTAAACTTCAACTCCAGTTACCCTAAAATTCTAAATTTTCAATTCGCTTGTAGTACTCATACTTATTTCAGCCAGCTTTGAAACATGTGGACTTCATTTCTTCAAATTTATTTATAAAATTTCAGCTGCTATCCCAGAGATCTTCTTGAGCTAATTCAGACATACGGAGTCACAAAGTTAAGATAAAAAGGAAGAAACAAAACGTTTTGTTTTCAATATAATACTGGATGGAAGTAAGAAAAGTAATGTCGTATTCTAAACTATTAAGTGATTTCAGGTTTTTCATAATGATAACCAGAATATACCTAAGTAGCATACCTTTTCGCATTCATTTTCCTCAAAGTGCAAGGTAAAATGTTAAGATTATAGCAAATTTTGAGCCAAGTCTGGCTATGAATTTAAAATAAGCCAGTGATAATTAATATTCAATTTTAGCTTAAATGAATTTAAATGCCATGGCTGTAAAGTGTGGATTGAAATCCACTAGATATATTATTTATTTTATTATACTGGCTTGCTTATGTAATAGCTCCATTTAAGTTCAGGTACATGACATTGCATAAATATTTAAGTAAAATTAATTATAAATAAAGGTATATAAATATTTTATTAAATTTAAAATTTAGTGAAAATTCATGTATTATGATATAGGTTAGGTCCATTCGACAGGGACTTTGGATTAACCTGCAGCTCCCGTATCTGAAGTTCTGAAGCTCGCAGCTTGCAACTAAATGATATATGTCTTTTATTTGTTGTGATGTATACGATGATCAGATTGTCAAGAGCAAAATCGCTGCACATTTGAACTAAGATTGTCATAATAGTTGGATATAGACGTATCAGCAGAGCAGCTTTCTGAAATTGTCTTCCGTAATAAACTGTGAATCCAAATTCTTACTTTAAGATAAACAAGATATTTTTGAATAAAGAAAGTTGTGTACCTATCGAAGGAAAACTTCATTGGACAAACAGATATATAGTAGATGATTTTCCAATTCAAGGTTATCATTTTCAATACCTTTTGTTATGCATTGAACTATGTAAAGTCTAGTGTAAAGACAAGCATGACGGTTTGTAAATATTTGCTGAATTTCAGCTGTGTTCTCCTCATTTACAGTTCATGAAAAGCTTTAGAATACTTAATAAACTATCACGTAACCCAAGCTAACTTGTAGGCTAACTCAAAAGGTATGCTCCTTTGTATGTCAGTATCAAGTTATACCTACACATTTATTAGTATTTTTGGCGTGATATGTAAGCTTTCTTTGCTTTTAATGTTTGAGCAACATAACTGTTAACAGGGGAAAATGAGAAAATGAATCCCATAAAATTACTTGCAAGGTTCATTACGTTCTCTTCGAACCAGTCAGATATAATGCTCAATTTGAAACGCTATGTTACGGGATAAATAAGAGATTTTATTAATAATTTTTGGATCTACGCCTGAAAAAACTTTCGCTTTCAATTCAGTAATCTTCCGGTTCATTTCCCCAATTCAAACAAATTAAGATACTTTGAGTGAAATTTGACATGTCGAGTTATAATTTTCGGCTGTGCTGTGTTTCAGGAAAGGAGAGGGAGAGAGAAAGAAAACAATATGAGCGCTGTTCTTCCCAACTCCCTCCCTTCTCCCACCCCCGGAAAACCATTAGTGATTTCATCAAATTTCCAAACCGCCCCTCTTCTGTCGACGGACTGACATTTCATACACAGAAGCTCTTCCTGCTACTGCCTCAGTCTCTTTTTATTATTTCTCTCTTTGTCCGCTTCTCTTTGAAGTGAAACTGCCTCTTTTGCTTGCTGCTATTTAAACTCCGCCTAATAGCACTCAGAAATAATCCATATTAATTTCTGGATGCATTTTGCTTTCCTGCCATGGTGCCTCCATCAGCCCTTTAATGCTTGCAAATTCATTCGAATATTACAGTTCTAAATCACTGTTTAACATACGTCTTTGCTGTAGAGCTTAAGAACAAACTTAAATATTTGCTTCTGGATTTCAAAACTGCTCATATTTATCAAAAGATGTTAATACATTTCGAAAGTAAAACTATTTCTAAAACTTTGTAACAGCAAGTTCTTTTATATTTACTTTTTCTACTAAGGACTGTAAGTAGTGGAGGCATTTTATTTCACCCAGTACTAGATTTCACTAAAATACACGGTTTGAGCCTCCCAGAATTATATAAAAAGGTATTTTAGGTATGTGTATTTGGAATATAAACTCAAAAGCCAAAATTTAACACCACGCTTGTTTCAGCTCAGCATTTTCCAACAATGCAACATACAGGGTTTGAGATATATTTTTCCACCCTAAACTAACCTATCCTTTATATCACTTTTCTCCGCAAATTTTTATTTTCTCAAAAACGGAGAAAAATAATTTCATTAAACCTCATGTTTATGTTATTTTCATGATAAATGAAAATATTAGCATTTCTGAGAAGTCCTGGGAAGCACTTTGAAATCGTCATTCTCAATGACTTATAGATAAACTGATAAAAGTTATATGATATTTTGTAAACAAACATGGATCCCGGTAAAGCACATCTTATACCAAACAATTTGTTGTGGAGTTAATCATTTTCAGGATTTTCTTTTTCCCTTTTTAAGCTTTCAAATATTTATATTTTTCCAAATAAGAATTCATCGTGTTTCTTTTTCCCTGTCCCGGCAAAGAGAACAGTTTCAAAGTCTCAAATAGCAGCTCTCAAAAGATGACTATCACTTAAAACGAGTTATGTTCCTTTGTCTTTTTTTCCTAAGGAAATACATAATAATACTTTATGCTGACTTTTTCTCAATTAGCATGAAGTATATAGAAGAATAAGCTTTTGTAATCATATTCTTATTAAAAAATGAATGGCGAACATAATATGAATGTAAACACAGTTTTGTTTTTAATTAGCATACACGGTGTTTCAAACGTTAATCCAAAACAAAGGTGTAGCACATCGCGTTCTCTTCCTGTTACCAGTTTAAAGCTTTCGTATGGTGAGTTTAAAAACTAGAAGCAGTTTTAAGCTAATATGAATAATCGCATTTTTGTATATTGCCACATCGTGTGTTAACATAAATCGATTTCATGTTAATGAGCCATTAGAGAAGCATAATTCTTCCGGAAACCGATGATTAGAAAAAAAAAAAAAAAAATGTCTGGCGCAGCTATAGGTATACTTTAATGGCCCTTATTTCCTGCTTTTTGTCAATCTGTTTTCAAGTTATATAAATGCCAATGAAAATGAAAGTGCTCTATGGATTGCTTGTGGCAAGTCCAAATTATTAGACGTTTTGTTCGTCATAAAAACATAAGTGTGGTTATTAACAAAATGAAAGGCAAAACAGTATTTTTCCGTATCAGACAATTGAATGCTTGATGACGTCAGCGAAAGATTTCTTGTTACTGCGGGTCTGAGAAGGAATGTCCAGAAGTCCTTCCTGTCCCTCCTGACTCCTTTACGTTAGAATCTTCGAAGCTGTAATGTTACATATAATGGAATAGGCTCCCTCTCGAGTGAAAGTTTGTGTGAGGTGCAAAAAATGTCAAAAAAGCAAGTTTTATATTCTTCGCTTACCTTTTCACATACTTCAAAGAATCTTCCATAAATCTAAAAGAAAATAACTGTTTAATGGAATCCTATCAAGGTGAAAGCAAATTGAGAGGTGCAACCAGTGACTTTTGAGTTTACTTAATGTGCAAAAGATTATTATTATTATTATTATTATTATTATTATTATTATTATTATTATTATTATTATTATTATTATTATTATTATTATTATTATTATTATTATTATTATTATTATTATTATTATTATTATTATTATTATTATTATTATTATTATTATTATTATTATTATTATTATTATTATTATTATTATTATTATTATTATTATTATTATTATTATTATTATTATTATTATTATTATTATTATTATTATTATTATTATTATTATTATTATTATTATTATTATTATTATTATTATTATTATTATTATTATTATTATTATTATTATTATTGTTATTGTTATTGTTATTGTTGTTGTTGTTATTGTTGTAGTTCTGTGTAACCATGACATAAAATGCCCAAAAGCTATTAGTAACATATAATTAAGACCAATTTCATTTTAACCGAAAGAAACTCTTCTCAAACGCTTAGAGTACAAAGCAACACAAGAAATTATTATTCTCAAAGGAATCCAAAGGAAATACTCTGATTTATTGGCATGCTCATTGTTGGGATAGGAGGTGTGGGGGAGATGCTTGGGGATCGAGATAAAGTGGTGAGGGTGGGATGGGGTTGTGTGCCGTTCTTTTTGTTCAAACGAATGAGAAATCTTGGTAACGGGGGGGGGGGAGGAAACAGAAGAAGAACCAGAAGACGAAGCGAAATATTTGAAGATGCGATTTAGCGAGTAATTGGGAGCCAAACCTCCGATCTCCATGCTTGCTTCACGGCAGCAGTTAATTAAAATAAGGAAAACGGCGCCGACTCTTTCGTGCAAAAGGGACTAATGTCCGTTGGCACTTACAGTTAATTCCACTTAACGATTCTTCTAATGCTAGCGTGTCAAAAGATTTAAGGATACAACAGGAAAGTATAGACGCATTCCTCTATTGCTTTATCGAATAAAAGTACCTATATTTGTTTATTAATTTCAGGAAAATAAATTCAATAAAGGCAATAAAAGGCACAGTGGCTAGTGAAGGGGAATTGGTTATGAACTACAATTATATATTTATCTTTGGTTTATAATCGTTTTGCCCTAAAGGGCCTACCTTTAACATTGTATGTAACACGTTAGGAACTTCAAGTTTCTAATAGTAAAAGTACAAACATTAGCTTATTTAAGCTGCAGTTCTGGAAAATTTATTCGGAAGCCTGAATCAGTAAGGTACTGATTTTACTGATTTCATATTTAATCAAAAATTAAGTTTTAATCGGCAGTAAAATTCTTATTATTTTTCTTATATAATTTCTAAAGAGTGAATATTTGAGAAGTTGACACAGTTTTCATTCACAATTTTATTTAATTTATGAAAAAATATTTTGATGTAAATTTCATTGGTAAAACAACAGTTACAAAAGCGTAAATCAAGGCTCAGTCATATATTTGTACTAACCTTCAGTTTACTTGTATTGCAATGACTTGAAACTGGAATACTGAACACTAAAATATAGCTGAGACTTTTACAACGTACTAGCAGTCCCGTTAGTAATATATGAACTGCATTACAAGTAGGAAGGATTGAAAAATAGTTATAACTGCTGAAATAAGTTTTTTGAAACGCTGGCAGACTAATGTATTTTGAAGATATAAGCGAAAACAGATATAAGAAGGTTTTTTTTTAAGTAGGTTTTCTGGATATTTGTTGCTCAAAACAATTTTCGGTAAACCATATCCCAGAACTTCAATGAAGAAGACCTTGTAGTGTCCTTGAAATGTAACTGATACTGCTCAAACTGAAAGGTAGCTTTAAAATAGGATATGAACAGTAATATAATTTATTTTATTTTAGTAAAATTTATGAAATGAGAAAATGGCGAGAAGAATAAGGAGAATGCCAGAAAAATTGTGTTCATATAACCTTGCATTTTGAAGAGGTAGACTTTATATTAAGTAGATGGCAAAATTGATAGTCATATTGTTGAATTACTTATAACTAATCCATGAGTTGCAAGAAAATAATTATTTATATTTTAAATTTTAGTAACACTCCAGAAAACAGTTTTATTTCTAAGTACATTCATGGGTGTACATTCATGGGTGAGAGGAAGGAAGAAAGAGTGTGAGAGAAAGAGAAATCCTGAATTACATTATTCTAGTCTGTATTATAAATTTTGCTATTCTGTTATTTATTATGCAATTGATATATCATTTGTAAGGCAATGGCGTAACACAAACTTAAAACACTATCTAAAGGTTATCAAGGTTCTTAAGATCGCTACATCTCGCAAGAAATCTGCACTTAAGCCACTTTCAGGCAAGAAGACGAGAGTCGGCTCCTTTAGTTTGCTTTATTCCATCCCCGCCACGAGCGCGGCACGAAATGAGCCGGGACTCATTCAAGTGTATCTTAAAGTGTGAATAATTTGAATTTAGGCGATTCACTGACTTCATTTCGAATGTAAGTAAACCTTTCATCTAAACGGCGGAAATTTCAGAGGCCAATGCCGCCGCCGCCGCCGCCGCCTCGAGACGCAGGGGGAGAGGACGTCGTCGACAAACAAACGAAAGAGACAAATAGAGAGAAAATGTGAAGAAATGGGGCAGATAACTGCGTAAAGGCATTCTCAGACGGGATGGGAGGGAGTGGTGCGGCTAATGAAGAAAAATACTGCAAAGCGGCTAGCTATTCCTTTGTAATTATTGTCGTGCTCCGTTCCTTCCTACAAGCACGCATGAATAGGTTGCAAATCCAAGGAGGAATGGCAAGGAAGCACGTATTGGTAGAATTGGTTTTAATTAAACATAGTAGGCAGACATTACAAGTAAAGCAAATGAGAATAGTTTCTTGGGAATTCTTGGTATTGTCATGTACTGTAAAAAGATCACCAATACCAGGAACTTGTTCAGCAGCCCTTCACCACAATTTTTGGAGTACACCATATAGGTATGGTAATATATGTCTAATTTAGGGGTGACACATCAAAGTTAAAACAATTCATATTCAACAAGAAATACTCATTGAATCAGATAAATTGAAAATACCGTCGGTTCCAGTTGTAAATAGGACAAATACAGGACTTTAGGCTTTAAGGTTTTATTTTCTTTATATGTAGCTTTAAACTCTTCGTTAATTTTATTCGTGAACAAATGGTACGATTAATTTCATTTTTCTCTAATCGGAAACTTTTAAAATATCTTCTTAAGAACAGCAGCAGTTTATAGACTTTTCCAACCTTCCATTCCTTTCCAATTTTTTAGTGTCTTATAAGGAAGCTTAGGAATTTTTAAGCATTAAATCCAAAATTGTCACTGAAAGGTTGCAAGTATCAAACCAAAGTCCAATCCCCGTGCACTCTTTTGGCACTTACCGCAGGCGGTGACATTGATGATACATGAACTGAAGCTGTAGCACTGGTGTAGTGAAAAACGGGGGAAACCGGAGAAAACTCACCTCTCACTTTGCGGCCGCCTGGGATCGAACCCAGCCGATTTGGTGAGAGCCAAGTGGTCTATCCACACAGCCACGGCGCGGCCCCACTCTTGGACCAAATTAAACGTGACTCAAAGAGCGAGCTGGCCCACGGTAACGTTTACGACCGGTATTTGGGAGGTCGTAGGTTTGATCCCATCGAATATAATCTCTGATTTTTTCCTCCCGCGGTTTCCACGTGTCAAGCAAACGCTCGGATGTTTACTCCAATGCCACGATTTTCTTTACATAATTCTTCTTCATTCTGTTTCCTTCTAGGCTCGTGTGCTTCTAGGCTCGTAGTGTATGGTAAAGCAGATGGTGCGGATGTATGCACAGTGTAAAGAATACTCCTCATGGACATTGAAGGTCCACCAGGTCGACAGATTACCTGTTCGCCCTGTCTGGCGGCTGTAGCGGTGGTACGAGTAATGTAGGAGACATCTGCGCTCCTCTGGGCCAGTCTGCCTGCGGCTTGTGGTCTTCTGTGGTGTCCTTACTTTATCGCTTTTTTCAATGGAGCTGTTACCCGTTGTATAGATGGCACTTCGCGAGATACTCCCAGCATGTTATACGCCTTAAGACTGTTCCAATTTGTGTTATAACTATAAGACTGAAAGCTTGAATTTCCTGATATTTGAATGTAACTCTCCGAATTGTAATTGCAGCATGATTGCGCGCTTCCTAGAGATGACGTCATTAATTCAAGTATGCTCGCGGAAGTCTAAAGATTTTTCACACCTGGAGAGGGGGGAAGGTTTAAATTTTCCTACAAAGGATGCTCGGTGGTCAAACAAAGTGTTTTCGATTCTATCATTTGTTAGCCTAATCACCAAAATCCTCATCTGAAAACCTGAATATTTATATTCGAGCCTCAAACGGGATAGAAAGCGGCCTACTAGATATTTACAGCTTGATTATGTTTTAATGGTGACAGCCCGCAGCGGTCGAGGCGTGTCATCTTGCTGGTGTTGGTTTCGGTTGCAATCTTCATTGTATCTCCCCATGAGGGCACCAACATCGCCATCTCATCTCCCGCGTAAACTACTCGAATTCTTTTGTCTGCAGATCTTGGGAACTCATTGATAGAGCAGACAATCAGTGCCATCTTCTGTTACACGCATAAGAGTTCTCATGGGCAGAGCCCAAAACGTGTCTGTTTCCTCGACGCCTTTTGTCTCAGGAGAAACAAAGACGTGGTGCAGGGGTGAGATTTTGTCGTGCTTTGTTTTAAATTAACAATTATGAGGGCTTAGCCGTATCACAGCGTCAGATCGTTTCCTGTATGAATCGAAAGCGTTCAGGATAATAGCGAGGTCCCCTACCTTAACACAAGTGCTACATTCTAACGTTTAGGGTGTTTGCATTCGATGAGATAATAGAAGTATTTTAGTGTTAGTTCACTAGCCCAGCACATCAATACGAACGTTTATATGTTCTATATGATTATAGTTCATATTTTAATAGATATGTTAACCCAAAACTCATACTTTGCAATATTGTAAAAATAAGGATAAAGGAATAAGGAAAGCGGAGATGTAAAAGTGACAAATATGAGGTAAAGAAAAACTAGGTCGTGATAGTAATAAGAAGTTGAAATAAGACAGGGAAGTAAACAATATACATAGCGATAAACTGATGCAAGACAGACCAGTAAAAGAATACCAATAGCTAATAGCAGAGGAAACAATAACACTTAGAAAGCTATGTGAGAAATTATTGTACTTAATAATAGAAAGGAGCAAACAAAACCCATGTATATAAATGCTATAGAAGGCTCCTGTGATAGCAAAAAGGCCAGAACTCAGTTGAGGGGTAGCCCAAGATAAATCTTAGCACTCGATAAATTGTATATCAGTAAATAACACCATAGAGCAAGCTGAAGTAGAAGCCGGTTCGCCATTTCATAATGTTCTTTGAAGACATATTTGAAGTTCTGATAAAATTAACCCAGAAGTGATTATTACAGAAGGTATAACACAACCGATCAATTCAAACGAAAATGAATTTTTGTTAATTGATGGAAATTAATCATTGCTCCACACTAGCCGTTTATAGGCTAAGGTTTTTGATGGATAGAGTCAACATGACAAATTCAATGCCATGACCAGGATTTGAACCACGGATCTCTTGGTTTCCGTTCAGTCGCTCTAACCCATTGAGCTACCATGGTCAACGTGCCGTTCTGTGGTCTACCGGGGAAATATATGAGTCAAGTGGAGAATTTAGTGTCAGGCATTGAATTTTTCATGTTGACTCTATCCATCAAAAACCTTAGCCTATAAACGGCTAGTGTGGAGAAATGATTAATTTCCATCAATTAACTAAAATAATAAAGTTAAATGATGAAACCTTGGACTCAAGTACTTACGATGGTAAGTCGCCACAAACGGTGTATCTCGGATGCGAGAGCTCCTAGTGGTCTACCGAGGAAATATATGAGTCAAATGGAGAATTTAGTGTCAGGATGGCACGTTGACCATGGTAGCTCAATGGGTTAGAGCGACTGTACGGAAAGCAGAAGATCCGTGGTTCAAATCCCGGCCATGGCATTGAATTTTTCATGTTGACTCTATCCATCAAAAACCTTAGCCTATAAACGGCTAGTGTGGAGAAATGATTAATTTCCATCAATTAACTAAAATAATAAAGTTAAATGATGAAGCCTGGGACTCAAGTACTTACGATAGTAAGTCGCCACAAACGGTGTATCTCGGATGCGAGAGCTCCTAGTGGTCTACCGAGGAAATATATGAGTCAAATAGAGAATTTAGTGTCAGGACGGCACGTTGACCATGGTAGCTCAATGGGTTAGAGGGACTGGACGGAAAGCAGGAGATCCGTGGTTCAAATCCCGGCCATGGCATTGAATTTTTCATGTTGACTCTATCCATCGAAAATGAATTTATTTCTTTAGTATTACTTTGCGCTCTGAAATTTTACATAATACATTTCATTTGTATAATATACATTTACTTTATTTGCTGTAACTGTTGCACTATTATGAAGGCCACTACTATAATTAAAACTAACTCTAAACTGTATCCTTTTTTTATTGCCAGAAACCTTTGCACCTATGCAGTACTAGAGGGCATTAGGCCTGTCACAGCTTCAAAGATACAATAGGCAAGAACATGCAGCAAAGCTGTATTATTATTATGTTAACTCTACTGTGTCTAACTCTCCATTTTCTCCCTCCCTCCCTTTCCTTCTTTCTGTATATCTCATTCATCGTGTAAAACAACCTATCTAGTGAGCTTAAGAATTAACAAAGAATCTGCAAATTAAAGCTTTGAAAAGTGTATTAATGTTATCAAAACTTTCGATGAAGAATATATTTTTGACCAAATTCTAAATTGCTAATATTTAACTGTATATGTAAGTTTTTTCTGTTGAGCGCTCTTACAGCGCATTTCTGCAAACGGTTTTAAGATAATTCGGTATTGTTACATATGTACCTTTGGAACAAGAATTATAGTCAGGAAGATTTTGACTAAAGTACGTTTTAAAAGTAACTTTCCTCTCCGCTTATCTCCGTAGCTTTAAATATGTCTGCAGAGCGTATGTGGCAGAGAAATACTTTTAAGACTCAATCTCTGTACCGTACAATCTTACGTACGTGTGTCTTTATAGGCCTTGCTGCTTGGCAACTGTATTCTCTGCTTCTAAACACAGAAGATATTTCCACATGTATACAGAGGGACCTTAGTGCTAGGCAACTGTATTCTCTGTTCCTACCGCTGCCTACAAGATGGCATTAGGGTGCCGTCTAGTATACTTGCTTTTACTGTTATAGATAAACGGTTGAACATTGTCTTTTACCATGTGTTTTAATTTACCTTGAAACATGGCATGAGAATACAATCGCCATTTACCACGATAAAAAGTCAGATACGTAGTTAAAATTTTTAACTATTTCAACGAATAGTGTTGGTGATTTGGTGGTAGTTGTAGCAGTAAGTAACAAGTAGTATATAACCCAGTACATGAGTCTGAAGACCGTACAGGTTCACTTGAAAAATACTCGTATATATCACTTATATATAAAGGCTCAAATACAAAAGATGTTTAAAGCAATTGTTGCATAAATACCTTATGTTCCTACACCTATTTCTTGAAGTAGGTATTTGCCAAGTTTTGACTACATGGGATTAAGTCCCAGCATGCATTCTAAATGTTTTGAAAAATAAAAATACTTCCAGTGATAATGCATTCTATCTGTTTCCACCTGCACATTCTGAAATCTTATTTCTCCCCCACTTAGTGGACATATCGTCCTGGCAACATTTTCAAGAAGCTTATAAACTTATATACAACATCTTATTTCGGTAAAGTTCCCTGAATTTATATGTGTAAAAACAGTATATGAATTCAATTTAGTATTGGTGAGGTCCACGGAATTTGAATCCGGAGGAAATGCGGGTCATACGTTACCGTTTCAGCCATCCCACTTGATCAAGTGGAATATTACCGTAATTTTCTATTCGAATTTGTTAGAAGCGAAGTTTCACCTTCGTAGCTTCATTAAACGTTATACAACTCGCTCTCTCTAAAGGAGTGGATTTTAAAAAGGGGATGCCTTTGTGGAGCGGCGCTTAATGTTTCTGAATCACGATAGGTGGCGTCGTAAAGAGGGCATCGCACACAGATTTGATAGTCGCGTAATTAGCGTCTTTTTCTCGCATTTGCATTTTATTCCGAATCTAAAGCTGTGGGTCTGCGGTATTTTAAAGTCGTACAATTTTCCTTGTAATTAGAAGTCGTTAAAATGTGTTGGGTGGGGTTAGAGGTTGTTTCTGTACAACAACCAGCGGGGTGGCTCATATTAAACCCCATTCCTTCTACAAGACACTACCTCTTTATTCCTCCTTCCACACACACAGAGAGAAAACGGAGGCATTCGCCTTGCTAAGACGTCATACTTTTAATGTATTACAGGCCAAAGTAAACTCATAGAGCGCGAAGGAAATTACAATGTATAAATTTACCTTAAGACGACGTTAATGAAATTTCTTCGTTTCTGTTTTCTCTCACCCTTCCTTCCTCGTTGCTCTTCTGCCTCATCCCCCAACCTGTTTCGGAGAAGAAACATTGCTTTTATATGGTATTTAAATAATGGTTTCTCTTTGCATGAATTTTAGTGCGACAGACGTATAACCTCCTTGTGGTGGTGCTAGAATCCAATTCAATCCCAGCCCCCCCGAAAACTGTACCGCATTTTTTCCCCTTCCAGATATGCATTAATTCCGACGGCTTACAACTTAATTCTTTTTCTGCGTAATTACCGTGTTCCAGAGAGATAAAATTCTATGCAACAGTGGCTTAAATCAAGCGTTTTACACTTTCACATAGGGGCACACAGCAAAAGTAAAATTGAAAATTTCGGTGTATTTACGAGGACGTATTTTACCTATAGTTTAGCTCGGAAACTCAGATTCAAAATATCCTTACCCAGATTATAAAGCAATTACAAAACATAGCAGTGTATGTATCGTTTACTAGCATTTGAAGTTAATTCTGATATGGAGAAGGACAGCAAATTTACATATGGAAACAAGACGAAAAGACAGAAAACAGAAAATTGAGTGTCTATTTATGAGCACTCTTTAGCTGAATGTTTCTCAGCATCCCGTTCTACATTCGGCATAAGAGATATTTAAGTTTGCTGAGAGGCCTTTCTGTGAGCCTTGAGTTTGTTTTACAATCGTCAACAATGCCAAGAAGTTTTACATCCATATATCAATGGTTCTCCACCGGGTTTAAACCCGCTACTTCTGTCTAGTGCTACTAGTGCCTAGCATGTTGCTCCTATGCTATAATTTTTAAGTAACAATAACAAATAATTATTAAATAATAAAGATAATTAATAGGTATAACAGGAACGCAAAGAGAACTTTTTGTCAGTTATGTGTCGGTTTTCTTTTATTTTCGTTGATAACATTACTTTTTTTTAATTTACATCCTACAACGTTAAGTCATATCCGACGATGAATGGAATGGATGAAATGATGCTCCAATGAGGCCAGGGTCCATAGAGCTTAGAGTTACCTGACATACGTCTTTCAGGATAAGGGAAACCCCCGGAAAAAGCCTTATCTGGGTAACTCACCCTGAGCGAGATTCGAATACGGGACGTCTTGAACGTGAGGCAGACATGCTAACACCACGCTACCGAGGCGGGCGTTAATAACGTTGTAAATCGCCATTAAATATAAATAATGAGGCAATTAGCTTTTCGGCCTACATGGCCAAGAAGCTTCGTGTAAGCATAATCATTTCCTTTCTTTCTGTCAATGACAACTTCACTGTTGTACACTAATATAGAATATTTGAAAAACAATAGACACAGTTAAAATTCAAATTCATTTTGAATATCAGCCTTTATAATGAATGATAACATCACAGTGACCTTGTTTTCGATTAACTAACGAACTTTGTAAAATTAGTCCAGTCTTCATTTTAAGATAAAGTGTATCAAATAAATGTATGAAACATACAGAGGGCTGTATGGCTTCTGAAAATTAAGATGCTCAGATCAGTATTTTCATTACTTCCCGCGCAGCATGAAAAAGAAAAAACATCTAACATAAATGGCCCGTAGCGCTGTTGTAGAGTACCTCCCCGCTGTGCGAAGGGTCCCTGCTTCAATTACCGATTGGTAGTGGGAAATTTTCTGCAGCCAAGATTACTCCCTATCCTGCTCATTCTCTGGAAGTATGAATGAGAATGTGAATGTATATGTAATCTAATGCAAAGACAAAATCACAATATAGAACTTAAGACACATTATAGGCAGTAGGTTCCCAAACTTAAAGGTTCGCTGATTAAACAGTGGGATATATAAAAAAGCAGTAACAATAACCAACGTGTACGAATTTAAAAACTAAGATGTGTTGTTCAGGGTATCGTCAGTTTAAAAATGACAAAAATGGTCCAAAGAAAATCTTTCGGTAATTAGCTCGTTGTCTGGCCTACATATATATGATATTTTTCTTGGAAAAAGTGTTTGCTACAGGATTTAAACGTGTCCTCCACGTGACGCATTAAATAACCTTCACATGATTATGAGATTCGTTTTATAACCAATTTACTCGGTTCAGGCAGATTACATTTATTTCATAAGATTCAATAGGCACACTTTATCTCAAAAGTAAGTAATATAAGTACACATTTCATTAATTTTCTAAATTACGTTCTCATTATTTTTATAACCTTTTTACTTTTATAGCAGCTACATCCACATATAAATAATTTTTAAATAGATGTACACTAGCTAAGTACATATGACCTATAGTATACCACAGAAGAGAAAGTCTCCGGAGGATGAGACCAAGGAGGGCTGGAAAAGGTCCTTAAGGTCCTCAAGCATTCCAGATTGGTTACATCCAGCACCCGTAAGCCCCTCGTCTACAGAGGTCTCTTAAGGGTAGCCGCTCACAGACGGCGGATCCGTCAGCAGTCCAACTGGCATCCCGTTCAACAATCTCAAAACTCGAAGACCGTCTTATGGCCCCTCAGCCTTACACAGATAATGATGGAGAAATCCATGGTAGAAGAGGAAAGACCTCAATATATGTCTACATATATTTCCGGGAACCCAGGGAGACCTAGAGTGAGCGGTGTCCAGGAATCGAAACTGGGACCTTCCGAGACCGAACTTCACAGATTACCCTGGAGAAATCTCGCTCGTTAAGCAAGAAAGGGAAGAATTAATGTTTGACTTTGATATAGTATTTAGTAGAATACTTACTTATGAAAAGAAAATAAACAAAAACATGCTTATGATTATACGGCTAAGCCACTCAGTTCGGATTATTGTGATTTTTCGTCACTTACGCCACTCTTACGCCAGGCACCTATACACGTGACGGCTATCCGGAGAAATAAAAGCCGAAAGAAAAAGAGATCACTTTTTGAAGAGAGGGAAAGGAATATAAAGAGAAAAATCTGCACAATTAAGGTGGGGTAAGAAACGTCTGTCTTGAGTAATTCCGAAGTTCCCTCAGCGGAAGGTGCAGGTGGTATTTCGGTGGGGTTAACCTGCTACCCGCGGAGTGAACTGCTTCCTGTGTGTTTTATGCCCAACCCTATGTTAAATTACTAACCATATTACTCCTAATTAATGGCAAATGCTAAGCCCCCTTCCCTCTGACACCACCAGTGCACCCTATCTTCTTCCAAACGATGCGGCATTTAATGAGTCCAAGCAGGGAAACTTTCTTCATTTAGGAAATCCCCAAATACTAGAAGAATATTGCAATAATTTTATATTTGTACAATAAAGAATATTACTGTTAATGGAAAACTTTAGAAGCTGTTTGGAGAATAAGGCTATATGGACATAAACATCCAATGCCAGTTATATGGCCAATGTTTTCTATTGAGGACAAATTTTTATGAGCGTTGAGGCGTGTTAACCTCCAGGTGACCAGCGCTGCAATCGTCCCTTATCAGGTCTTATCTGATCGATTAGAAGAGTGAAATATTATTAATTTGACGTACATTAAGTTAAGAAACACAAATAGAAGGATTGGAAGCTGCGTGTGTGTCTATATGATATGATTTCTCGTGCCTGCCGATGTATGACACATTGCTGTTCAGAAGATATGATATCTGAACACACTATGCATACACTGAACTCGCCGTTTGTGTGTGACAAGCTCAGGTAAACATCTCTGTGTTGCGAATTTTTTCCGATACGCCTTCTCGCTTTGTCATATAGTACATGTTATAGATTTCACAATTCATTAGAGTATGAAATAATTTAAAATATACATGGATGAATAAATTAATCTCTGCTGGGTTCTCTATCTGAAAATATACAAATGTTTTCTGTTAAATGTTGCCTTTAACATATTTAATGTTGGTGTGGGTGATTCTGTTGGGAGCTACTGATCCAAAGATCATATGTTCAAAACTGATGTAGACCGATTATATTTAGGAATGTTTGAAAGCAACAGCCCCATTACTAGCATGGAAAGAACTCCTGTATAACGACATTCCGACAGCCCGGCAGTGTTGATATGATGCTGGTAATTAAGAACGTATAAAATATTTCTTTTAATTTATATCTGATCTAAGTGGAAACAACTTGGAACAACATATTCCATACAACATGGAATATTACAAATATGGTTAACGTTGCAAACATTATATTATACAAATTGTATACTTTAGACAGCACTTTTTTACCTGAAGTAACCTTTTGTGTATCACTTATAGTTATAAAAATCATACAAATTCAATCAGAGTTACCAGAATTACCCTATATCACTAAAATAATTTACAGGAAATCAGCATATACATCAGCATTCACATTTCTGTGTTCACAATGATTCCACAATCGCCAGCTCAAGGAGTGGCAGAGGGTAAGACAAGCCTTGAAATTACAATCTGTTTTATTCAGGAGCTTATAATTGCAGAGCGAGGAAGCCCATTTCTCTTCCTGCTGCCTCCCTAGTGACTGCTACAAGAGTGCTCTCAATATGTACATCTCCAACTCATTTCCCATCTCCAGCCGCACTTAAAACTTTGTACATTTCCAGGTCTGTTGTTGTTATCATTGTCGGTGTCTTGGGACATAACCGTTGAGTCTCACTGCTTCTTTAATTTCCACATAAAGCCCCTTTATTATTTTTACTGCCACCTCTAAGCCCTTCCCTCAAGATGCACACATTTTCTCTGCATTCCTGAGTACTGTTTTTGTAGGAAAGTGGCAACTATATATCTAAATTGTCCATTTTCCTTGTTAGACATGAATCCTTATAGGACATATGGTCAAACATACACACACGCATACAGAGCGATTTACCTCCATTTTATTTCAACAGCTAAGTAATTTCCAAGTAATAATAGGTAACTTTTTAAGAGTGGGAGAACATTAATTTTTAGAATAAGTAATAACATTATTCTGCATCATTATTCTGAAACGAAAATTACTACAGCAAACTTTATATAATTTTAAAGGTACCCTAGCTATCTAAAATATACTTTTGACCTTTACCTATTGTGGCGTTTGCTCTAAGAGGCTTCTAAAGATTCAACGCGTGACCAATTAAATGCTCAGCAGTACACGGCCAAATGGTCTGCATTTACTTCCAACTCTTTTATTTTTCTCACTCATTTGCGCTTTAAAAATGTTCCATGCAATGTTTGTTACCAATCATATTCAAATTTCCAGAGGTAACTTGAAGAGAAAAACTTTAAACTGGTAATTGGTCTTTTCTGTACACTTAAAACTCTTCAAGATGTGTAACTAATTTTAGCATTAAGAATAACTAGTTACATAATTTATATTTAAAGTTTCTTTTCTTAATAAAAACAGAACAGTGAAACGATTTTTATAAGCCTTTTTTGTGTGTGAGGAAATATGAGTTGGGATTCACTTATCTACAAAACAGTGAATATAGAGCAGAGTTTGCATTGCAGACGAAGGAGACTTGAAAAAATAAAAGAAGTAAAGAAATAAGTGAGAAACAAAACAAAAACAGAAGCCCATATTTTTGTCGTGCTGTATCCGAAGTAATAAATGCATGTGGGATATAAATGTTCACAATATCTGGCACTATATTGGAGAATTATACATGAATTATGTCTAATCTTTTTGTTTTGGATTCCGAATGTTGCTTACTTAAGAAACAAGCCGGAAATATTGCATTTAAAAGGTATCACATAGTTATTCATTGAATGTTAAAATTCGAACTAATGAATTTTCGGTCGATTTAGTGGTCACTTACCATTAAGTTCAGTTTAATTTCGATTTATTCTTCAGTTTTGTTCCTGGAATAAATGTGGTCCATAGGACAGCTCCAAATTCTCAATTTAAATGTCCATATTACTTACACTCGCTGCATTTGAAATCGCTGCAAACTTTTTATTGTTATTTCCTTTTTCTGGAGATCTATTTTTAATTATATTTAGCTCTTTAATGTAAATAATCAACAAAGCAATGCAAACATTCTATCTGATAGTTTTAATTTTTGTCTTCCCGGAAAGCGCGAAACTTCTCCAAGAAGCTGCAAGAAAACTTTATGGTGAAAATCATTTAGATGGAGCGAATTGTTGAGAAAAATAACACTGAGTAATAACATAGTTACCTAATTAGCTATTTGTGTTATTGTACATAAATGTTTGACGACCTTAGTACAAAACATTCGGTGTACTAAACTCAAATATTCTAAACAATGATATGCTACTCGCGATATACTTTGCCTAAAATGTACTCAAAATTAGCAGATTGATTTGATTCTTGGTTCTTAACCAGATAAAAATCATAAACTTTTAAGCACCTTCAGGAGACACGGGTATGAAAGTGTATAACAAGCAGCATCATGGAATATCTTATGAACCGTTAGATCGACAAAAATGTATTGTACATAAATTGTGTTAAAGTTCGCCACTGCAATGAGCATTTATCCATTCTTATAATTTCTAACTGTAACATTCTCTGAGTGTGAAGGGAAGCTCATAGGCATACGTACAAAATTCAATTGATTTGTGACATTACCATGAAATCGTTACAGAATTCTTAGAAATGGCTGTTTTATGCAATTTGGGAATGAGAGATTTTCATGAAAATCACTGCCTAACATGTATGGTCAGTATTCTGCATCAAGTATGAAATTTGGTTTTCATCATAAATTTTGTCTTTCAGTTATGTTTACAGACAGACAGACAAAAAGACATTCACGCACGGAAAAATGTCTAAAAGTGAAGGTTTGGGTATAACTGGTGGAATTATATATGGATGGAATACATAAAGAAAGTAGAATTGAAAAAAAAAATTGAAAGCGTATTTTTAAAATAATTGTAAACTGTTTACTTTATTTTTGTGAGGTGAGGGTGAAACATGCTGTACAAATACCAATTATGTGGAGAATGCAAAGATTGCGTAATTTACCTAAACTTATGATACTCTTAAAACACACAAATGAGAAGCGTTTAATTGTTGATAAAACTTATAAATCAAAGGAAAACATATGGTTTAACGGGAATTAAATATACCAAAGGATTTTATTATGTTATCATTTTTTCTGCTTTTGTTTTGAACATACATTTAGAAGAAATTGTATGAATCAATCGTATATGGTAGCAGTTATCCAGTAGGTGTGGTGCAAATTTTACAGCAGCTGCTTGCGCGTCGACTACAATAGGTAAATTTTCTCGCAGTTCTTTGTGGAAGCACCAACACTAAATTTGTCCTCTTTTCCTTTTCACGGTTGTCGGTTTATGTCGGTTTCAGAAAGCTATCAAACATCCTCCTGCAGAAATTCTTTCTCTCAAGGACCCGGCCGAAGTAAGAGGGGATTTTAACTGAAGCCTTTTTAACGCATCGTCGCGTCCAAGGCGATGAAGGGAAAAAGAAGGAAGATGTGAAGTGATATTCCTCCATCTCGACAGAAAGAGAATTTAGGAGTGACAAGAATCTTGTTCGTGTTTTTCTTCGGAGGCGCCCTTGTCCTCTCGGCCTCACTAATCTCTGGAAATGGATTCTTCTCGCGGGTGCGTGGGTTGCTTCTTGCACCTTTCGTGGTAAACAACGCAATTCTCAGGTGCAAAAATGTGTTGAAAAGGATCTGTAATCTTTCTGCACAAAGGACAATCTTGAGAGTAAATCTTTCTGGTTTCTCGCATTCCGATGCAACTGAAGCGGTCGATTTTTGCAGTTCTGTACGTTTGCATGAGTGCATTAATCCCCCAAAACTGTGGTCGCTTTATTCTGTGTGCACAATGCTCCACGCAGAATCAGAAATCACCACATTTCTTGCTGTAAACATATGCAAGCAACAAGCACAAGCATAGTTGCGCTTTTATGATCAGAGATAAAGTATATGAAAATAACTGTCAGAGAAACACAGTAGATGTACATATCTAAACGGGAGACTCTAAGCTTTGAGTTTCATGCTAAATATGCTGAAGCACAGAAATACTAAAAGAATTATAATTTCAATTATTCTGGCCTAAATCTGGAGAGAATGTCATATAATTCACAATGTTAATAACTAGGAGAAAGCGAGGTGAATATAGAGAATAATAGGGTTTGTGAAGTGTATAGATAAAAAAGCAACATTTCTTTTTATCAACATTATGCTAGGAAAAAATAATGCTGAAAATGATGGAAGTATTAGTATATACACTGGATGAAAATAAATTGTATACTGAGTATAGCACAGAAAGGCATGGCGACTGTAATAAAGGTTCGGGGTAGAAGAAATACGAGAGTATAGACACAATTGGTTTATATGGAGACTAAAGCGAAAAGAAAAGGAGAAGATTGTATTTGCAATGAAGTACCAGTCCTTAGAAGTAATAAACAATTGATTATGATACATTTTTTGAGTTATGTAAATGTTAGCTTTAAATGGTTGTCCTTGTAAAATGTAATATGAACAATAGAAATAAGGTAAAGATAATTAATTTTTATTAGTTTTATATTATTTATATTTTTTGCACTTCATGTTAAGGGTAACATTTATTTCTATTTAGTCATTTTCCTTAATCTCCAATTTGATAAATGGAACTTTGCCTTTCTGTTAAACCTATTGGCGTAAGCACTAAAAGCAATTAAATGTGATACAAATGGAAAGAACTCAAACATAGAATGCTTACGACTGCTGAAACTTCTTGTGGTTGCAATTTAACAATAATTTTATTTTGGAGAAGTGGCGATGTTATGGGCAGCATATCCGACTATGGATGGAGTTGAGCTCTCGTATGCTTCTCTTGTCTTGAATATAAGTAATCAATTTCCATGAGACATCAGTAATATTATTATAATATATTGCATATATGTTTAATATTTTCGCAATCCTATACTTTGTATTGTACATGAAAACCATAAAATTATTTAGAATATCATTATATTTGGATCTGAAGATAAGCACATGTGTACTCCTATCTCTGTGCATTGAATCATGTTCTATCATATGTAATTGGTGTGTATTCAAGGCAAATTTAGCGTTTCTTCTTCAGTAATAGTACTAGTGAGTTTGAAGAAATAAAATATGCTACTTGTACACAGTTGACTTTTCTGTTTTGTTTTGTTTTGTTTTTCAGTACGCATTGTGGTTACAAATGTTCTAAATCATACCAGAATTGTATACGACTCTGTGGTTATTTACTCTATGGTTAGTTATATGCACTAACACAGAAGTTGCATTTAATTTTGGCCGAAAATTGATGCATAATGAGGGAACTGGCAAGATGTGCATGATGCAATAACAACTACGTTCTGATAGTACCTTCCAACATTTATTACTATTTTTCAGCAACTTGTACAATTTAATCTGTGTTTTCCCTTACAGATGTGATCTCATTTCCGGTTAGTTAGCTTGTAGAACCTAAAACGTTTCATATCTTCCACGGCGTTAGTTCTGACATCTGGTTTCTGTCAAACTTTTCCTTTTCATATGTGATGGGTCAAGATGGAATTTCGTTTGACATGTCATGTTCATTATTATTGTTACTTCAAGTTATCACCCCTACGACTATGATGCAAACTTGTTATTGGATATTTTATTTTCTTCGTCTATCGTTGCTTCATTATTAATTATCTCACCGACACAAATGTGTTTTCATCCCGGAAGGCGAGCAATAAAAAGGTTGTATCACTGAGTTTCATTTACTCAAAGACTAATTTATCACTTGTCAGTTTAAAGAAGTGGATTTCTTTGTTGGTGGTACAGGCTGTTTCAAAGCGGGGAGGGCCATGTAGAAGAGCACGCGCTCTAAAGCGTTCACCTGCCTTTGGCCTTTAATACTGTATGGGTTTTCCAGACTATTCTCGTCTAACAAACACTACGGTAAATATTCTTAGAAAAATTACATATGCACTTCTAATTACTAGCTTAAAGGTCATCATTGATTCATCGTCTTAAATTTCCAAAGAGTATTTGCTTTTACTAACCGTTGCAGGTTATTGGGCTACAATTGTTTTAATTATAATTTAGCGTATACACTTGGATTAGTTCGGATAAGTATTTTGCTTTTTATTTATTTGCGTACACAAAAAAAAAAAAAAAAAAAACTTAGGAATTTTAACATTGTTTCTTTACTACGAGGCACTTCTGTACTCGACATTAGAATGCTTTCTGGGCCATTGCCACTGAGCTAAATGAGCCCCTCTGGATCTCGTGTTTGTGAATACTTGAATTTGAGACCAGTGTAAACTTAAATGTGAAGGATTTGGGGCAAGAATTTCTCAAACACACTTATGCACTTCCTTTATGATATTTAGTAAATTTATAGTATTTAGTATTGTATGAATGTGGCACTACAGCCCTCGAAGGGCCCCCTCTTAACCGACTGCCGGTCTCACGCCCACTTACGCACGGCAGAGGCGGACGATCATCCAACCGATGCCGAAGTAGTTGCTTCCCCCAGACAGGATTACATTTACATTGTTATTCAACATCTTTTAAATAAAATGTGTTCCATAACGCTAGGCGCAGTTAAGACGGCGAGAGAGAGAGAGAGAGAGAGAGAGAGAGAGAGAGAGAGAGAGAGAGAGAGAGAGGGGGGTAAGAGTACTAAAAATAGACACAGACTACATCAAATAGCGCACACTTGTAAAACACGACACGAGAAACAGATAACATTTGGGAAACTAAATTGCTCTTTGTGACCAGAATGTAACTGGATTCTATAACACTTGCTTCGCAAGGAAACTTCCAATGTCGTATTTCAAAAAGGCAAGACTGTTTCACCGGCGAGGGCCATGCGTGGTTGTGTGCAACTATGTTCTGTCTTGCCGCTGCGAATTTATGTTCGTCAGCGTTGGAAGATAAAATGCATGCACTGTGTAGGTATATTTTAAGTTATGCCTTGAAAAATTACATCAGTAGATTCGTCTGAATTATTATCATGTGCATCGCTTTTAAGATGCAAATGCAAGATGTTTGAAAAGGCTTTCTGCATCTAATGAAATGCATTTTAGTCAAATCGAATGCTAATCATAATATCAATAGGGCACTCTGATTCGATATGTAGTTTATGGATCTGTAAACATAAGCAGCGATTTGCTTAGAAATATTTTCAATTAAAAAAACTCATTTGCTAGTAGCGGTTATTAAAGTAATGACAGTATGACATAAAGGGAACTCTTAAGTGTGGTGTAAGCATGCATGCCCGCTTCGGTAGCGTGGTGGTAGCATATCTGCCTCACGTTCAAGAGGTCCCGAGTTCGAATCTCGGTCAGGGCGAGTTACCTGGATACGGTTTTTCCGGGGTTTTCCCTTATCCTGAAAGACGAATGTCGGGTAACTCTAAGCTCTATGGACCATGGGTTCATTGGAGCATCATTTCACCCATCCATTTACCGTCCGATATGACTTAACGTTTGAGGACGTAAACTACAAAAAGTGGGGGAAAAAAGAACTGCATACTCGTTCCCGCTCCTTATAGATGTCTGCATAAATGTAGTAATCTATGAAAAAATATTATAATTTAATAATTTTTAAGGACATTAATTCAAAATCTAGGAGTTGCATGTGTATTAACGTTTTTAACAACTAAGATTAGGCAGCTTCCCTCTTACTTGTTAGATGTAGTTTAGGTGACATATTGTATCTAGTTGAGGGGGTCATATGAACTTGACAACATTCATTGGTGGTAGTTGTGTCTTTGGTAATAGAGATACCTAGCTGGGTGTCCATTTCCGAACCTCCCCTTCTGGATGTCCCAGCTGAACGCCCACAATTGTCCATCTCACCGGAGATCCTGTTGTCGGATCACGGTTCGTTCATTGTTCATGTTTCTGCCCGCACGATTTGCAAATGAATGGCCTTGAGCATTTCGGAAACGGCATTGTGAAGCGGCTTGTGATATTCATAAGAAGCTCTAAGAGGAAGTTGTCTTCACCTGAGCCAGAATAATACTCCACAGATTATACCAACGGCGGCTGTGTCGTGCACAACGGGAAGTTTATTGAATACCCCACTTGTTAGCTGTATGCATTCTGTGAGAACATTTACACCTGTATGTGCTTACGGGCCAGGAAGGTTAATATCAAATCTATTCTCGAGTGCGTGTGCTAAAGTGTTAAATTGCTTTCCTCGAGTTGCTGACATCATTATGAAAACAGTTTGTTATCAATGTCTATATCTCTAGAGTGTATCTGCCCACGCACACCCACTCTACCATCGTGAAAAGTAGAATTGGATTGTGTAGCCGTCATGGGATATTAATAACAATCACATCACTGAGTAGATGCTGAGACAGCAACAAAATGAGATTTTGATGTGTATGAATTTCTTTATTTGAATAACTCATGATACTGTATCTCTGGTTATTATTAATGAGAATTTTAATGACATTCTATCTTTACAACGGTGTCATTTTAAACCGGCGTTTATGCAATGCTTCATTTCCAATCTGGGTCACTAGGACTTTAGGGAAAAGTAGGTGTATGTAAGGAGTATAATCTGCATTGTGTTACAGAATGGATGAAAATCGAGTGCCATGCATTTATAAGGTAATTTTATTATATTTTCTGCTAATGCATTGATTGAAAACGAAAAATATTCCATGCAATATCCAACGTGTCCATGGCCATATATTCCGATTATTATCACTTCATAACATGTTCCAGAGCAGCTCTTCACTGCAAACCCAGCCTCTTATTTTACTTCTTTTCTCCTCTCCGACCAGCTACACTTCTATCCTTCCTTCGCAATTTATTTAAAATATCATTAATTATTTTGTCCATGTCAGACGGTTTGTTCTTCATATTCACATTTCAAGTGCTTCCAATTGTTTTATCCCGCTTAGTACTTGCTTCTTATGGCGTTTTAAGTTGAGTGATAAACTTTGACTAATAAAACAGCTTGATTGCAGTATATAAATCTTGAAACAGTGATTTCGTTCACTAACTTCTATTGGGTTACAGACATGTGCCTGAACATTTTGCATTCCATTCTACTACCTTTAGGACTACAAACTTACTAAATAATTGTTTATTAGCTTACTTCATAGTTTGAAAGATCAAGAAAGTTTTAACAGGAAGCTCTTGTATCATTATTTTGATATTTAGCTCAGTAATCTGACCAATCTAGTGTAAGGACACCAGACATTTCAATCAGTTACAACTGCCTATTGCTGTAGGTTTCTTACTTTGTTCATTCCTTCAATTTATGATACCTACCTATAGCAGTTTTATGTTAAATTAATCAGTACAGTTGCTTAATGTGCATTATGTAGTCTCTATCATACTTCAAAAATGCATTTGTTACCAAAGTTTTTGATTAAAAGTATTATAAAGTGCTTGAGATTTATTCACGTTCAATATCGTGACCAAATTCGTTTCTCTCGAAACTATCGATAGAATTCGGAGATTACGTATTATTAATATATTTTAATAAACTTTATTCGTCTCATATAGCTGTACCCTCCTTTCTTTGAAATGATATCGAAAATGTGCATTTTTAACTATTTATTAACTGGTTTATAATACTAATTTAGAGTAAAAAAGTCCTAAGATTAAACTGAAAATAGTTCACTGTTACAATAACATGGTTTCTTTAACTATTGTTTATTAAACCAAATAGTATTATATCAGAATAATATTTTTTTTTAGATTTCTTGAATTTTCTCGTACACCTTATACCAAGTGATGTAGGTAATAGATGACAGTGATGAAGCAGTTATTTTAGATATTTCATGTTTTGTAAACAGAATAGTTAAAGGTATTAAAATATGTAATGAGATAGAGATATAATGTAAGGTAGGTGATGTGTAACCATGAAAACCTCAAATAAGAGGAAGTTTATTAAATTTTTAAACGATTTTGTTCCTCTACTTAAGAACGTCGTAGGAGAAAGACGTACCTCTGTGTGTAGGTTGTGCAGAATTATTTTTGAGTGTGCATTTAAGAGGCACAAATAGCGTGTGTGTAAGAAAGTAATACTATACAATACACCAGTCATCGTTTGTTAAAGAACAATATTTATATTATTTAAATTTGTATCGCAATTTGAAAATGTTTCCGAAGAATTAAATCTTCAAGTTTGAAAAATAAAATCATTATTTGTTCATTCTTCAGCAATAGTAATACTAGCTTTCTCAGCCCCGTTACCACGACCGTGGGAAAAAGAACTCATCGCTCCAGAGCTACTGATGAGCCCACTAAAACTAAGAGTTGCAGGGAAAACTTCTAGATGGCATCTAGATCGTCTCCAAAGGTGATAAATTCATTAGCATCCGCCATAATTCCAATAAAATCCTGCCACAGTGATTGCAGTACTAGTGATCTTATCTAAAATAAGTTTTCAGTATTTACATCAGTAATATGTAGACGTTTCCGCGCTTACTGACCGTGGTCTAGTAGGAAATACTGAAGTTCCTGACGTTTCGCTCGTACGTATTATAACTGATTATAATGTTAACAGTATTATAACTGATATTATAGTGCTGTCTAAGAGGAAGCTATTGCGTTTACTACCACTGGGAGGAAGGAATGAAGTCAAGGAATTACAGAAAGTTACAGCCATGTAGAGACATGCAAATAAATTGAAAACCCTTTCCAGCTGCCCAGTGTTAACTACATCCCTCTAGTGCTTTTTCCTTGAAGTAAGCATCCATGGTAACCGCCCGTCACTTCGACATGCAACGAAACCTAAATCACACCTAAACATGTGAAGGAAACACGATGAAATAATTGCTGAAAAAATCATGAAAGATGAGGTAACAGTACTTAAGCATTCGGCTACAGAGAAGAACACGAAAAAGCTAAGGTATGAACGGGCGTCGAGAAGAATCGAACCCCGCGACACTTTGCTGCGGAGCCATGTTGCTGTATTATTTATGATGTAAATTAATGCACAAACCTATATTCAAAATACGCATTCTGAGATCTCTAGAAACCAGAAGTACCGAGCGCAGCGTAGGGATTTTATTCTTCCAACATTATACATACAAGCTGTTTGTTTTCCTTCCTAACAACCCTCAAACAGTCATTGACCTACAATTTTTCCAGCAGTTCTTACCATTGTTTCCTCTCAACATAATGATTACAATGTTGTCTGTACCTCGTTAGCGAGCCTTGAAGATGGTCGCGTTGGCATGATCGAAAAGTAAGAACGAACTCACAGTTTTAATTGAGTCAAGGAAATTCATTCCGAGTCACGTTTTTCATGTAGAGAAGGCGCAGCTGATACTTGAAGAATAAGTGTTTCAACATATGCGGGCTGCATTTCTATCTTTCCCTCTTCTCTGTTTTGCATATCTCAGACGTAGATGCACTCTTGCAGGTCTTTTGCATAATCCTTTCTGTTACCATCAGCGTTGTGACAGTCTTGGGAACTTCCAATCTCTCGATCAATAAATACTTCTATTGCCTCATGTCGTGATCTAAGTTTTGCTGCTAAGGATGAATTTTAAAAGGAGAATAAACATAGATGGCTCTCATAACTAGTAAATGTTCCGTTCTTCTTCAGTTAAGGTACATGATTTGCAATTGTTTTTGATTTGTCAGACTTTATTAACATATTCCTGACCAAAACAACTTACGAGGACTTTTGAGGCAGTAATTCGTGAGTGAGAGGACTACAGTTCGAATTCGTCCTTTCTCTCTGCGACTTTTATAACTTTTTGTAAGCCCTGAAATGCTTCTTTCCAAATTTTTCTTCATGAATGCCAATTAATGTCACGTACCATTTGGTATCTACCGTCTGATGTGTTCGCTTTTACTTTTCCTACCGATTGGGTACCTAATGTAGAAGAGGTTATGTACGCCATCCACAAATGCTTTATAGGGATTTTACTGTGGATGTGCATTTTGAAACAATAAAAACACATTTTTTTAAATTAATCTTTTACCCTGTCACCACACAAAAGAATGCACTTTAGGCATGAATGTCATATTAAAGTGAGGATCTTTCACTAGCTAAACAAAATAAACCAGAAGAACATAATCCATGAGCAATTATTAAAACAAAAGTTATATAAAAACCTTCAAGGATCAATATGTAAGTTTTCATGAAATTTAACCTATTTAGTTACCTTTACAAAACATTTCAAATATCTGTTATCTAATTAATTGTGATACATATAAAATGTATTAATACATCTGGTTATAAAATTTAAAACCTACATCCATAAAATGGCATGACTTAATTTTTTAAATAACTGGTGCACCCCTTTAATTCTAATTGAACTTTTATATGCAAACTTATTAAACACAAATATACACGAAAATTGTAAAACTATTATAATAAAATTTCGCTGCCTAAGTCTTATTTTTACCTGGAATGATATGCTTGAATTCCTAAAAGCTTTAGGTGGTATGCTTTGAAATATTAAATAATCGTTCATCTTTATATGGTATTCTAACAATACAATATGCTGATCTCCTTTATAAACACTTCGCTGTTCATTTTAGCTTCATGTAAGTTCTTGAGAACCTTAAAAAAGTTTACTGAGATTCTTTCTAGTGGATATTTTAATTGAAAAACAGGAGGCGGACGAATAAGCTTTACTACGAACGCACCACCTTAAATAGAATTCCATATCAGGTCACGTGAAACATTCTTTGGAGGTGCTCTTTGCCCTTCAACTATCTCTTCAGAGCTATTAATTGCTTTACTTTCTCGGTTACACATATCTTGAGGTAAAACCTCATTGATCTACGTCAAAATTACATTGTTATATTCAGCTGAAGAGCTTGCATGCTTTTGGTATCCAAGAAGTGGGTTAATACAGCCTAGTGTTGCGTGATTATACACAGGGCATCTCCGAATACTAGGATCACGCCTTCGTATGACTTGAGGTCTTCAGATCGATTCGTACCTATCCTTCCTCTAGTCAATGAAATGCTTTATTTTCTGCAAAAAAAAAAAAAATCTCGTCCCTTTACTCCGAAATTTGAATCTAGAGGTTTAAAGACACGTTAAAAGCAAGATAAGAGTTGAATTCTATGTTACATATAACACACTTTGTAAAAGGGGTAAATTAATGCAGTGTAAGCTTCCATTTATATATTCATAAGAGTGCCAGATTCGCACACATACTTGTGCAATGGTAAATGAATTCTACAGGAGACTTCAAAACTCGTTTTTAAATATCTGTTGTTGTTCATTACAACTAATTAGAAATTCTATGAAATTTCAACAAAGTTGGAGCAAATTTTCATTAGTTTCTCTCAAATTATTGATGGATTGTACACAACTTTTGCTTTTTTAGCTTTCTAAAATTTACATCTAGAAGGCAAAATCTGTGGAGCTATTTTCTAGGATAAGCAGCATTTTATTCCATCCAAAGTACATTGCCAAAGAGTGGCAGCTGTAGTGTGCATGTCGGTGGTGTATGTGTATGAAACACGCTACTTACTACCAACTTCTGAATGACCAAATTACTACCCCTCCCCGGCCAACCCCTCGAGTTGAAGGATTTAGGTCAGCAACATGCGAGTTGGTTTTCATGCCCATGATAGGGAAATAGATTTAATGACGCAGAGGAATATTATGCAAAATAGGCAGTACTGTACACAAATGCCAGGTTTCAGCCAATCTTGCACCTGATTTGACTTTCCATTTCAGTACTATTGCTTAGATGTAGTCTGGCACACAATAATAATTGGTTGTCCCCCTCCCCCTTATTCCAATCGTGTCCGTGCTGAACAAAGTAAGCAGTATTTGGACGAATAATATTGTGCCTTTTAATGTATTGTATTCATGTTGTAGGATGAATGGTCGTCTCGTATATCTGTTTCTTTTGCGCAATCTCACTTTTGTTTATGGATACACGTTTGGATTATTCTGTTTCAAATAGATAGCTGCCGAAGGCTAAGAATTATATGGAGTCACGCTTTTGTAGAAATTCTGGATGATTTTTGGAAAAGCAGCTACAAAGGTTAGATTTGTTTTGGTCTGAATGAGGTCTGAGAAAACAAACAATTTGTCCACAAAGTCTGCAGCCAGGAACAAACAAGGTTGCAATGAATGAACAAGTATGAGAATATGTTTAACTATGCACAATGTTGTCGCTTGATAAACTCTTGGTTCTCACATCCTGTACAAGCACAAACCAGACGGAAAGTGGTTGTAAAAATTCCAGACTCATGTATGCCTGTTTGGCGATAGCAAACTGGGAGAATTGCTTGGTGGCGCCACCGGTAAGGGTGCTGTGAGTGCCTTATCGCCCCTCAGGTTGCGGAAGGCGCGACACCGATTTCCTTCTCACGATAAGAACTTTTTCCTTTTCAACATAAAGGCGGATTTGTTCTGTTGATCTTTAGCCTTAAAAACACGGAATTTGATTTTACGACAAGATGGCAAACGCTACTTTTGCTTCTTAAAACATTTTTATTTGTGAACTTTTTTCTCTATGAATATCATGTCAGTTTTAAAGAAATATATAACTCCGATCCACAGTAGACCATACTCTGAAGAAGTAAATATACGACATTTCCAGAAAGTTTAATTTCATTTTCATACAAATTAATACCAAGGACATATTGGCCATGTGGCATGCTATGAACTGCTGAACTACAGAAAATTAGCCTTATTACATATCCGTGCAACCCAAACTATAGTTTACATTGAAAAATTTGCTATTTTTGATTTGTAAATTCACTTGAATTTACCTTGAATTTATAAGAAACACCCTATAAAATTACTTTAAATTGAATGTTAGCTGATTAAGCATTACAAATTATAGATTTTGTCATAGCAAGAATATTTATAGCATATAATAGCAATAATTTCAGCATTATTCGCTGTAATTCACTTATCAAATATTTATTTCTTTATCCACTGTGAACCCATTACTCGCTTTACTTTCTCTATCACGTGTAGTAAGTAGGGGGAGTAATTTGGATTGAAATATTGGTTTACACTGGAAATATAAATTTTCAGCTTCGTGAACGCAAAAGTGCACTGTGTTTGAGTGCTCATCTGTCAATGGACAGCATTACAAAAACGAAAACTATTTTTAAGAATTCAGATTCTTCGAAATGAAATGCATACCTGGAGTATTCTTGGAATAACCTTAAACGTCCATATTGAATGACTTTTGCATTACTCGTAAAATATAAGAGATTGACAAAAATTAACTTCACAAAAATTTTAGACTTCGTTAAAGTTCTGTTATCCCTATTTTAGTTTAATATTTTAATCATTAATAACCGAAAATAGAACTAATAATAGTAAATTCAAAGAAGATTTATTTTAATTTTTCAAGAACTTAAAGGTATTTTTTTTAAAAAAAGGAATACGTTATTCGCTTTTTTATCTTTTTGCCTATGCAAAAGAAACGGAATTTCACAGTTACATCATAACAGTGAGCTCTTACAGGATTGGACATTAGTTTAAAGGTTACTATATCTCCACATTCCCTTACACTTACACCAAAATAAGCATTATTTAGACAAAATATATCTCAATTAACGTGAAGTGGATATAGAGATGAGTACTTGTTAAAATAGTTTTGTACTAGAGAAAAAGTCACATGAGGTCAATACATTAGACATTCTTTTTAATCAAGATCTTATGCAAAGAACATAACATTTCAAAACCATCGCATAGGCACACATTCTTCAAAGATTTCGACTATCGCTTTGCCTACAAGAGTAAAAAAATGGGTAAGAAATGTAAGGAATATAAGAAAAGATGATGGAGGGAGACGGAACAATGGGGCTACTTAAGTAACAAGGGGGCATGGAGGTTAAGAGCCACCTGGCAGAGTAGAAGACCTAGGTAGCAACAAGCTAAAGACAAATAAATGTATCCTCAAGTTGTAAATTGTAAAATTTTGGAATATGCACAGTAAATATTTTATTAATTCATTCATACAAAGGAGAGTATAAATAGAGGACTGAGTGGAATTGTTCATATGAAGGTAAAGGTGAAGTACAACATGCATTTACACATTAAATATTTTAAATGTACATTTTATCCTGGAATAGCATCATCAAATGTTGCTCAAATGATTTATTTTAAAAGGTGACTTTCAAAGTATATTATTTTAACGTACCTTTAAATATACAAAAGGAACACGGATTTCTCATATCAATCTGGTGCATTATAACAAGAACATAGTTCCAAATTTAACCTTAAACAAGTGGCTTTATCGTTATCTACAAAGTTTCCATTCAGAACTGCCGCTTTAGAAGTTCCATTTTCCGCGCAGTCTATCAGTAGGGCAAACTCCCCGAAGCAGACAAAACAGATACTGTTGCAAGGGGATCCCTCAGTTTCAAGTGTGTCTACTCCTTAAAAGGGTAAGTCTGGTTTCTGTTAACTCTGTGACTGTTGCATTTCATCTGGCTAAATTCGTTTATCCGGTGGAAGGAAAGGAAATCCTAGGGCAATATTTTGTCTGTTTGTTCAGAACTAACAGATTTAAAAATTCGAGATTAGATTCCCTCCTACTTTTAGAAACATCCACGTGTATTCGTACCTGGTAAAAATGTTCATTCTATTAAAAGTGAGGTATTTGCCCTATTTTAGTTTGATTCCTGGCAGATCATTTTATTTTATCCCTTTCCCAACCGAGCGAGATGGCTCATGCGGTAGTCTGTGCCCCGCATACCAGAGATCCGGATTCGATTCCCGTAGCCGGTCTACCTGACTCATGGGTTTCTCGGGGTCACCAGGAGAATGCTGTAGGGTTAATTATATCCCCTGAATTTCTTGTTCCCCAATTTAATTTCCATTATCATTTCATATCTTTTATCTTGGTAGTCAGAAAGTGAAGATTTTCGGTCTCCGGGCCGATCAGGTGGGCCACTCCAAGACAACAGTAGTTGGGATATCGGTTGCCGGGAGCTTCCAACCGTTCAATTGTAGGGACCCTGGCCTCTGCATAGTCATGACTCCTTGGGTCGACCCCCTCTATCTCTTCTCACCTCATCCTTCATTCCGGGGAAGCCCCACTTGGGCCGCAGTTACAATAAACAAATCTGGCTGTCACTCCCCTCCAATAAAGTCCAATCCATTCGAATTCCTTTCCCAGCTAGGTCTTCACCGATATGCCCTACTAGCATCAACATTTACTTCCTTGTATTCATGTAAAAATTTACCCTTAAATGAATTTTCTAAATGAAAAGCTGATTTGTGTGTGAGAGACATCTTTCAGGAATTATCAATGTATTTATCTCTTAGATTTTACCCAAAAATAGCCTGAGTGCTACCTTAATTATGATAGTTTTCCAACGGTATCATCTAATGAAGTGTGAAGTAAATAATTTAGAATTAGTTCGGCATTAGTTTTTGGAGAAAAAGAAAACTGTGTTGCCCATTATACTGAACACCAAATCTTCATTACCATTGTTCGAGAGTGTGTAAAACTACTTCCGAACATGTTGCAAAGATAAGGAGGATACATAAGCTTCTGTTCTCTTATATCTTGAATTTGAAGTTAGTTTTCTTTGAGTGGTGCCTTTTAATCTCATCATATCGGATGAGATACGAATCCGGGGACTTTAGAACTTAGAATAGCTCGATAAAGAAAATTCCTCATATATATATATTGGGGACCCGCCTCGGTAGCGTAGATGGTATTCTGTCTCACGTTCAAGAGGTTCCGAGTTCGAATCTCGGTCAGGGTGAGTTACCTGGATAAGTTTTTTCCGGTTTTTTTCCATATCCTGAAAGACGAATGTCGGGTAACTCTAAGCTCCATGGACCCCGGATATGACTAAATGTTGGAGGACGTAAATTATATGTGCAGGTATAGTTATCCATAATGTTAAAAATTTCCAAGATATTTGGTTTATAGGAAATTTATCACTTCCGCATGTTTTACAGTATCGAATTTTGCTTTATGTATTAAAATAAATTATTTATATTTTTTTCTCGAATTTAAAAGATTTAATTGGAAATATATATTGGGTGTGGGTAAGACAACGGAGAGTAGACATTTCGCACCTACAACCTACGTAGATCTGTGTGGCTTACAATGCCATGAGGAACGAATGAAGTGAAGGAGACACAGGAGATTCCAGGTTCGACGATCTATGCTACAGCTCTAGTCGGAAGAGTGACGAGTGGCCCTCTAGTACGCATGGAAAGTAACTGTTTTTAAGCAAGCATGCGCACCATCTATTTGCACATGTTACACGAAACCAATATTCACGCCTTAAAAATCAAAAGTCAACAGAATGAAAGGAACATAATAGTAAGGAAACTATTTTAGATGGGAAACTCAAACAACATACGGCTACTGACCTTATAAAACCAGGGGAAACCACGACTCCCGAATGCAGGCTTCACCCGTAATTGCGCGCCATCGTACGGTAACTTATCGGGGTAGCTCACCATAAATGAAATTCGAATTCGGGAACCACAGATTAATACCAGATGCTCAACTCCGTGTTAAAATCTGAAGACGCATAGGGCGCTCTTTCCTAAATCTTTAGACCCCGGCGACCTTGGCAACTACGGCCGGTGCGGCCGGTAATGTAGTAAGCTTCTATTGCGACCGAGCTATGGTGCATTCACCTCCCCTTCCCTTCGGCTCCCATTTTCACTGACTGATAGAATCCAACTTCTTTCGAAATCACTTCTCGTCGCACATGAATAGTTTACGGCACATATCAACTATATCATATTAGGATAATACGCGTCAAATACGCTGAGGAAATGTGCGATAAACTATTCATCAGTGTGCGAAATGTGACTTCGAAAGAAGTTGTCCAATTTGTAAAAAGAATTGGAAGAATCCACTTGAACTTTTCCTGTTAAATATGAATAATTGACTTCCACAAAGCATTATATCTTTATTCCTGTTGCAAATTGATAATTTTGTCTTTAAAAACAATTAAAATTTTAAAAACGAGAGAGTGAGATAACTTAAGATGCTGTTGAGATTATACAAGATATCTGTATACCCTTTCCCTCAAGCTTCTTAGTGTAATACTTAAAATAAAGATAACTTAACACTAAAATAATGATTCTGTAGATACAGGAAAACAGGTAAGGTTACCATAACGTTATATGTAATGCAATTTCTTTGTACACAGAATGTTGAAAAATTCCCTGAAATAACAGTGAGAAAAAAAACCTAAAGAAATATGTATATAAATTTGAAATTATAACAACAACTATGTACAAAAAAATAGCACTATTTCTTTAAAATGACACCAAAGCAGCTCTGTTAATGGTTATATTTAATAAGTATTTTAAAAGCTCAATAGTACATACATTATTTTCAGCACAAGTATACTAAAGTATATTCAGAGAAAAACATGAAATTTGTGATCGATTCATATAAGATTAATAATGTCAAATTAGTACAGAAGTCAGTATTAGCAACTGGTGACATAAATTTCATAAATGGCACTATTTTATATACTTCTAATCACTTTGGTTGAATTAACATTCACAAGTGCAGAATAAATTATGAAAAATAATAATTACATTAAAGCTGTATCATTCATTTAAAATTGTCCTAAGCTTAACTCTGTCTTCACAACACAAGAATATTACAGCGTTGAATTTTTAAATGCTTCAATGGCATGCATATGCACAGCAATGAATGCTGAAGAAGAAAATGTGCAGTTTTAAAAATAAAATTTAATGCACAGTGTATCTTCCAATAAGAGATTATTTCATGTAGTTATCTGACTGTGAAATATAATTTGCTTAATGTGCAGAGCAATTGTTTGGATAAATGGCTTGCTTTAACTTGATAGGACTTTAAGCAATGTACTTTATGACTAAGATGGCAAATGGAGCCCTCTGCATAGTGTAAACCTCTCAGTCCATGACATACAACTGAATGTGTGTCAAATAAATAACTCAATGAAAGATTACACTATGAACTATTAATGCTGTTTGTAGTTTTAGTTAAGAAGTGAAAGTGATGGAACTGTGTGTTTGAGTAGTTAATAAAAAATAATTTAGTAATGTAATTTATTTGCTCACACATCTAAACATTATTTCTTTTGACAGTCCATAATTCCCTTATGTGTTCACTACAAAGAAACAAGAAGTGCATTATATAGCAAAATAATGTGCAGTTTTATCTACTTTTCAAAATTATTATGTGGCTTCGCATCACTGCATGTAGCAAATGGCTCATATATTAGGTTAAACATCTTTTTCTCATGCCAAAGATTGAGATTTTCATTCCAACTTAGAACAATGAGAGGATGTTTAACAGTGTAGTTTCATGTGACATGTAACATTTCTGTGGGTCACGCTAGAAACGTTATATCACCCTTAAAATGGTTAGCATTACAGAAATTGTGTACCAATATTACTCATAAATGGTGGCAAGTACATGCTGAGAACAGAAATACCACAGAATACATAAATGCTGTGCAAATATCACTTTAACTTGTTATTTTTCTGAACCCATTTGTGTGTGTGTGTGTGTGTGTGTGTGTGTGTGTGTGTGTGTGTTAACAAGGAAGAGGATTTATAACCTATTATTTATTGTGAAGCTTTACTAATTTGAGATCAAGCCACACTGTGTTTAGGTCCTAGCTAGCTGACATTGTGCATGTTTTAAGAATAACTGGAATATTAGAAATAAAATTAAAAGTGGCATATAATGATGATGACACAATGACATTTTAATCATTTCTTGCAATGCACAATTACACCTAAAAACTTGTAAAGCTTTTTCAAATAAATTCTAATCCCATCAGATCTCTTCAAAGATGGTTATTCAGGTAAATAATTTACTGTAGTGTGTACAATAATATTGCATAGTGACTACTGCATTAAACAATATAGAACAAATTAGGTTTATGGAATCTTAGATCATACTTTTAATTGCTGTTAAAAGCTGTGACATTCTTGATCAATGATGTAGATATACACTGCTGAGTAAGGTTAAGAGAACTTAGTTCTTCAAAATACTTATCATTGCAATTTAAAGAAAAAGTTTATAAAATTCATATCAAGAATCTCGCCCAAAAATTTTAATTTAAGCCACCTAGATTATACGTAAACACAGATGCTAATTTTGGTATATCTGAAAATTCACAGCTATTCTTTCAGTATTTTAAACTGCATATTACTTACCTTACATGGACTTATATATTATATATATTTTAAATTTAAAACTACAAGTACAAACACAAAAACTAATACACCCAATCAACTGTCTAAAATAACTTCACTTTTCACTTTTCCTTGCTGGCCACAGTTATCCTCAAAGTTTTTGTTAAATTTTCCACTGATATGAAATGAAACTCAAACTTTCAGAAATATTTGATATGCCACATTAAATTGCTGTATACGCGGGAAAGAATGCTTTGTGCTACATTACTAAAGCTCCTGAAGATCACTGCACATCACCAAAACAAGAAACATACACAATATCCAGTAATCCTGCACTCTGATTTCTGCCATCGTATTCCTGGTAGCCTGAGATGATGGATAATCCCTGAAAGACAAAAAACAGAAAATCCCATTATTGCAGTAATAAAGTAACAAGGTTAATGAAACTAATGCTTTTGTATGTAAAACAACACACTTTTTCCATTATAAGGTGCTACATTAATCTAGAGAATTTAACTGTGAATGAATATGTATTAAGGCACATTTCAGGTTATGTCATATTAATTGTCGGTATTTAGCTACATGCTAAATCTTACTTACCAATAGGTCTTTGTGAAAATCTATTCTCGTTCTTCCTGCTGCCCATACGTCCTCGTAGTTCCTTCAATTTTTTACAATTTCACAAATCGATGAAAATTGTATTCAGAACTTAATTTGGCTTGGCCTCCTTGTCGTTAAAGCTTTAATTCAAATATTTACAGGTTAGCCAATGTAGTGTCTTATTCATATAGTACATTGAGCTCAAATAAGGTGGATAATAGGCCAAAAATATTACGAAAATTACTTCGTAAGTAGTAAAATAATACAATAACTATTAAATTTTGAACTAAGCAGAAGTTATTTTATATATTAGTTAGTATGCAACACGGCAGACAAAATAATTATATTGGCGGCATTGAATCCGGCGCCTGCAGCGCTCAAAACTGTATCTGTAGACTCCGGGTGTTTCGCGAACCTTAATGTGTCTCCTGGTCTCCTATCTGAGTTATCAGGCCCTGTCGGGAACTCTTGAATGCGAAGCAATCGCTCTACCTCCATAGTGTGAAGCAGTGCTAACTTACAAATATGTTTGTATTATTATTATTATTATTATTATTATTATTATTATTATTATTATTATTATTATTATTATTATTATTATTATTATTATTATTATTATTATTATTATTATTATTATTATTATTATTATTATTATTATTATTATTATTATTATTATTATTATTATTATTATTATTATTATTATTATTATTATTATTATTATTATTATTATTATTATTATTATTATTATTATTATTATTATTATTATTATTATTATTATTATTATTATTATTATTATTATTATTATTATTATTATTATTATTATTATTATTATTATTATTATTATTATTATTATTATTATTATTATTATTATTATTATTATTGTTATTATTATTATTATTATTATTATTATTGTTGTTGTTGTTGTTATCATTATTATTATTATTATTATTATTATTATTATTATTATTATTATTATTATTATTATTATTATTATTATTATTATTATTATTATTATTATTATTATTATTATTATTATTATTATTATTATTATTATTATTATTATTATTATTATTATTATTATTATTATTATTATTATTATTATTATTATTATTATTATTATTATTATTATTATTATTATTATTATTATTATTATTATTATTATTATTATTATTATTATTATTATTATTATTATTATTAATAGCAACCCAGAAAGTCAGATAATGGAGAGCGCAGCTGTGCAAGAATTAAAGAGAGAATTAAAAACAGAGAGAAAAGAGGATAAATAGAGATACAAGCGTGTGAGGGAGAGAGCTAGATGAGAGTTTAGATATTTAGAGCCAAATTAGGAAACTGGACGCAAAGCCTAAGATATCTTAGAAACATCAGAAGGATTATTTTTGTAAGACGCTGTTAACTTCTGTTTGCTAATAAAAACTTATTTATTATTTAATGGCAAATGTTTCAAAACTTGCAAACAAAACGTAAAGTACAAGAAAGAAATTCACCAGAAGTCTAGACAGTGGCAGCATATGCTTGCCTCACTCCTAACCTTACCCTCAGAGAAACAGTGTTAAAGTATCACTTGAGACTTTTTTCTTTATTCTGTTTCCTTTATGCGCATACATACCGATAGTGTTTTCTCCCTTTCGACTCTGACGATAGCGCACCAGATGTCAGGAGTGCTGGCAGAGAGCATCAGTAGCTCATGTAATCCTTGGCCTGACCTAATCTTAACCATCATTCACCAAATTCATGTGCCTGTCTAGCTGTGCGGCTCGACAGACTGTTTATTTAAAAAGTAGCAAGGAGATGGAAACAGGACTCGGAAGGAATATACAGGCCTTTTTCATATTTAGACAACTTTGGATGAGTGCTTTTTTGTTGGCAAAAAGCATGCGGTTATTTTTAAATCGGCTCTAGCCTGGGAAAATAACTTGTGGGAGAGTTATTCTTGCGAAATTATGTTTGCGGAAGTCGATTATGTTTTCAATGTCTGTCATCTTTTCTAAAGCACAAGAATTAAATTCAACAACATTGTAAACTCCCATTATTCTTGAATTGCACTTTTTAAATTTAATACATTTTGTGGTAAGCATAAATTTACCCATATTGACATAAAGCTACATAATGAAGATCCTTCGTACTCTATTTTAAATGTGTGGACTTTATTAGGGGGGGGGGGTGTTTTTTAAACTCGTTTAACTGCAATGGGAATTCGGCAGTTATTTACTTTTAGAACATATTGGAACATTTTGTCTTTAGGTTTTATGTATTGGATCAGATTTTCAGACTTTGTGAAGTATAAGGTTTAATGAGAAAAATTCCTGATCCCCAGCCGGAAATCGAACCGAGGCTCCTCAGCATGAAATGTAGGTGCTCTACCGACTGCGCTACGGGGCCAACTCATTGTGTTTTGTTACAGCAAGTTATTGAAAATCAATAGTTTATTGTGGAGTTACAAGTTAAAGGATTATACGCTATTATATTTTAAATGTCTATTTCTACCCAATATCTCGTCTGTAAACTACTATTACTACCAATAGGATGAAGTAATACTCAAGTTTAAAAATAGGAGGTTAAAAGTTTCGGAATCGTTGCATAACATTGTGAAACACAAACAAATATTTCAAGAAGTTAGCGACAGAAAACTAAAAACAAAACAACGAATACTTTGGAAATGGCTAATACCACTAGGACATTTATTTTATACAAATTGTGAGGAAAGAATTTTCCATGGGCTTTTAGTGTTGGTTTAGCAGCTATGCTAAAAGTTAGACTACTTCATAGATAATAGTGAAAATATTTTAGATTACCTTTAGGTAGTTGTCAAATAACGTAAAATATAAATATGCAATCTAAATTATATCTGTTATTTCCGGTAGATAAAATTCAATGAAAATCCTGTTCATGAAAAGGATGATTTACAATTGGTTGATTTGCAAGATGAGGGCATCCTTTGAAAATTCCTATCCAAATAATATTTTAATCACTCCATCTGTTTAAGGGCGAAAATCGTTTATCGCGGTGAAATTTCTGTTAAAGTTCAAATCTATTAGTAGGTAGATTTATTCTTTTTTCCAAGCATGCTCAAATATAATGTGATTTGCTCCACTTCCGTTTACTCTGTACCCCTTGTGGTTTGCCATCTTCTCAATTTTTTTTTAAATTTATAGATAGAAACCTAACATTCGTTCAGTACTTACACTGTGGCTACCGTTACTAAATTATTGTATTCTGTGTCTATTATTATATTATAATTAGTAATAATACTTTGCGTTCTAATTTTCAGCTAAGCTGTGTTATATTATCAAAAGAAATAATCCTTGTACTTTGAAGAAATGCACAAAAAGTGCGACTTACCTTTCAGTAATTAAACTGGCACTACTACACGGTACAAAGCATGCCTAGTTATTTTTTTATTTTTATTTATTTATTTGCTTATCTTTTTTTTTTTTTTTTTTTTTTTTTTTTTGTAATTTTACGTCTTCCAACGTTAAGTCATGTCGACGGTGAATGAAATGGGTGAAATGATGCTCAAATGTGTCCAGGGTCCATGGAGCTCAGAGTTATCTGATTCTCTACTAGGATAAGGGAAAACCCCGGAAAAAGGGGTTAACTCACCCTGGCCAAGATTAGAACTCGGGACCTCTTGAACGTGAGGCAGACATGCTACCATCTACGCTACCGAGGCGAGCTATGCCTAGTTAGAAAGTATAGAATCACTATTTACGAAAGTAATAAGATAGCTTTTTTTTTTTTAACCTGAATCTGATTTCCCGGTTTGCTTAGTCTACCAGTTTAGTCTGTTTTGAGAGTACATCTTCCTGCTGGACGGGTATAAGTACATAAAAAAGAAATAATATGAATAAATAGAAGAACTTCTGCTTGGCCAAGGAGCTTTTCACCCATGGTAGTGCTAAAACCTTCATTAGAAACAGCTGAATCGGACACCTTACAAATATTTCCACATTTACAGTGATCACTAAAGAAAATGAACTTCTACTCTTAAGAGTTGAGCCATCGAATAACTGTCGTGAGATTCCGTATGAGAAATTTATTTTTTTGAAATATTTTAACGTAAGCTAAGGAGCACAAATATCATGTGCTTGATCTTTATATATTTCAGAGTATCATTTTGAGTATTTGTCAAACAGCAACCAAATAAAAAAGAAATAGAAACAGTGTAATAAAGCATGTTTTCGCTATTTGAAAACATCCTTCCTGAAGTATTTAATTTCTGGTACATCTGCCATTTATCATTCTTCGAACGCATTTGTCTTAAGTTTGCTGATGAAAGGAGAACAAACAGACGCTGTTCCTCTTGTCTCCCACATTTGTTTGTTCTATGACACAAATCGCTTCCAGATTGCTTTTATATAAACGGAGGAAGTAGGCGTGTCGTAAACTCTTGACTGTAGTGGTGTGTTGAAATTACGTTATGCAGAGAATTCATAACTGTAAGGGAAATATCATTTACTTGAAAACTTGAAAGTAACTTTTTACAACAGTATTTGATACCTCCTTCACATTTAAATAGACTTCAGCGTCAGTGCACTGACGACTCCACTTCTCTGTTAAACTTTTTTTCAATATCTTTCGGTATTGCAAATGTTCCATTTGATTAACGTTTTTATCCAACAACTTTTATGTGGTATAAGTAATTGAGTGTCAACAGTGAACTTTAATAGTGCTTTAATTTTATATTTAAAACTGTTGAGTCAGAGGACAAGCACGCTAACGTAATTCGAGGATCCTGTCTGATTCCAGTGGGAAGACATTTTAGCAAGGATTATTCCTCATTCTCTCTACTATCTGGAAGTGGATTGCCAGTTTTAATATGTGTAAATATGTATATGTGTGTGAATTTGATATAACTGCCCAACGTAATATCACCTGTGAAGGAAATTATTATTTTATATGCAATTGCTCAAAAAGGGATAGCTTGTTGGTGGTTATTGTTTTACTTTAAAAACGTTATTCTATAGTTTTTTCTTAGATTAATGTTAAGAGTTGAGTGATATATGTTATAAAGAAAAGTATAAGAAACACGAAAAAAAGATCGTTTTGAATAGTGGGTTTCCTTATATCTATAATTTAAAATATTTTCATGGAGAGAACCCTGTACACATTTTTTGTGCAACATTATCTTAGTTTAGTAGGTGGTTTACTCATATGTTTTTATGTTTAAGATAGTGTTTTCTGATCTGAAATCTAGTCTATGTTTACGTATGTCCATGCTGCTTGAACAACCAAGTAGCCCAAATTTCAAGTTACTAGTACGTGACGAACATGTAATCAGTCCTTGTTGTGAGAGTTGTATACAGAGCAAGACAAAGATATCGTGAATAAATATTTGTACTGCCATAAACATTGTTAACATATATACCATATACCCTTTCATAGATGTCTGATACTTTTTTGTGATACGTCCTATTACCTCTTTCTATGAATTAGCTTAGTCCACCTATTTAATTGTTAGTATATTGAATTGATTCAGTGATGAAATTAGAACATTTGTGCTTCTGAAGCCCCGTCAACAACTGTTAGCGTCATAGAATTCTTAACTTTGTTATAACAGCGCAACTATGTCACATCAGATTTGTTCCAAAAGAAATCGGATATAAAAGGGTTAAATTTGCCAAAAACAAAGATAAACAAAATGATAATAAAATTTCAATTTAATCGCTTTCGAACCATTGCTTCAGTTGTAATTGTTCTTTAATTCAGTAATAAATTGATTTCAATAAAAGCAGAAACAATTTGAATTCTGTCACCTTTCATATTCCATTTGTCTCTCCGAAGAAGCGGCGCCGTTTCAACCCAGCCTTCAACTGTTGAGTGTTCCCTTCCAGCACTCTTCACCCCCTCAGAATAAACTCGATTCTTGGTTCGTCTGTCATCCCCATCACCTCCTCCCCCATTTCATTTCTCAGTCGTCAAGTTGGATTTGTAAACTGCCATCTCTCATTTGACTCTTTTCTTTCCTTCACTGTAAGCGTTCCGCGGAGGCTAGAAAATCTCTCGCGAAGCCATGATAAAGAGCTGTTTAGTGGTTTTTGTGTTTCGTGATTTTAGCAACGCAATTTGTCTTTAACCATTTGTTACCACTGAATTTTCTAAAAGCTTACTCTTTCCGATGCTCTGGATCAAATAATTAAAATAAGTACACCAGTTTCAAAGTTCAAATTTCCTTCCTGCTATCTAAACGTTGTCTTTGCCATTGCAGAGCATTTCTGTAGTCACCTCCGTAAAATAGGAGGCAAATAACACAGAAATGAGAGTTCGAATTCCATTTGAGATGATACTTTCATCACTTAAATCATAACTGTAAACGTAATATGAGGGACTGCTAGGAAGGGTTCGTAAGAAAATGCACATTTCTACTAATCTATGTTATTCGAGATAAATACTGGTATATTAATGGTTCCATTGAAGATAATAAATATTTTTCAATGTTTAAGACAGTAATAGTTTAACTAAAAGACCGTTGTATTATATTGTATTTGTGACCATAACATGAAAATATAAGCAAATCAGGTTAGAGGTAACCTTCAAGGATACACTTGACCTTGAAACTTGGTAGTACCTATAATCAGAATTGGGCATTAAACTAGAATAGATGCTGCACAAATGTTATTACAAATGTGGTTAATATATATTACTAAACCAAAAAATATAAAATGTATTTTCATCACAAATACATACATAGACTACATAAAAAGAGGCTGCTAAGTCCTACCTCAAATATTAATATTCAGGCTATCGGCGTACATGACAAAATATATTTGAATTTAGTGATTCGTTTCCAGCGACATTTTATGTCAATTACTTTCAGCTTTATAACAACTATCCTATCTTAGATTTCACCCGCACGATGCGACTCAGTTAGTGATCATTGTATGCTTGTTTGTCGTTCGTAAGACCGTAGTTTGTATTTACTTCAGTAGGAAGGTTTGTGGTCGAATATAAAGCTATTATAAGCCTAAATATCTCATTACGTTCACAAACATTAGCAATTTCCAATTTTTCATACAGTGAAACTTAAATGTTGTTCTTTAATATTTCACATTTAGTGCTAATTCTAATACAAAATGTGCATTTATTTTTTCTTTGCCTTTTAATCATAATACTTGACTTAAACTTGTTAACGTTAGATAAGCTTCCCACTGAATCTTCCTTAAATTCCTGAAATAAATACCAATTTCTTTTCTGATGTGTTTTATTAAATGTTCTTTACAACTACACACGATCTAGACTAAAAATACTTTGCATTATTGAGAGTACTTGCTACCGACAGGAAATGGCTCGGGTGGTGATGTCAGTGACTGGCATTAGGGAGGCCTTGGGTTCAAATTCCGATGATTGACCAATCTGACTGAAATTTGTGTAAAAATAGTAAACATAAAATAGTGAAAACGCTATTTCTTCACATATAAAGAAAGCGGGTAGTCTGGAACACAACGTAATGTTAGTCCAGGTAAAAGTATTGATGAAAATCTACGTTGAGTATTCTATTAAGTCCGTTTTGAGCATAATGACCACAGTTAAAGAAAAGTAAAATAAAATACAATGGGAGAGGGGCAAAAGTAGCGTACTGCAAAATCTGAAAAGTTAATGTTCTAAATTACCCATTACTTTTGCCATTTTCTTATAATCTACATTTTATTAGGAAAACACTCCAAGCTAGAAAACTCACATTTGACTTCGCCATTATTGATCATTTTTGACGCCAGACATCGAACAGCACAAGGGTAGGGGACAAGACCCAACGAAGTAAATACAAAAGATTGCAGGAGAGATGGCGTCATAAACACTCCAGATTGTTAAGGCAAGCCCCAGAATCGTTTAAGTAGAAGCCGAGACAAACAAAGAAAGGAGGTGGGTCGAAGGTGAATTCAAGCTTTTCTATTGGTAGCATTCTATCTTAGCATTAAAAGCCTTCAATTCATGCATGTCAGGCAAGAGAGCGTTCAAAGTGGAAACAATCGGATACAATAGGTGGAAATTGCGGGCCATTACGTGAAGGGTATTGGACTTCTTGTTCTTGGAAGTGTGTGCTGGACAGTGGGGAGGGGGAATTGTTTCTCATAATGTTGCGAATCCGACCGCCATTGTTGCGTTAACAATCGAATCTTGATAGGTTCATGGTCGCAGCTGCCATAGGGAGTAGGTATTAATTAAATTTTGATTCCTTTTCCAACCTTTTTTTTCTACCCTTTGCTGCTGAAGACGTTTTACCCGAAAAGCTGGTAGTTTATGTTAATTGGTTTAGCGCTTCTTTGAGAGAGTGAATTCAGCAATGAAGTTTACTTTTTCGCATACGGAGGCTTAGGACTACTTCCACTGCGTTAATGTAATACCGCGACCTTTCTAGGAAACAAACAATATCCGTTCAATTGAATTCTTTTCATATTATTTATTTATTTACTTATTTTTATTTAATTACTTATTTATTTTAAATTCCAAATTACACATTATTATAAGTAGGTTTCTCATTCGATGCTAGTTACATAGATGGCCATTTGGGCGTTGCTTCAGTTTAACTTATGAAAATAATTTACAAATGACACATTTTTGAAATGTTTAACGCACATATCTACCACACACGATATCACAAGTGGTGGACACCGATGATGCGAGTGCATGCTTCAGGTCTAAGGTCAAGGTACTTCCCCGACATTTGTCGCATATGAAGTCTAAGAAAACCCTTGATAAGATCAGGGAAAAGGCTCCTTGGGAGATTACAGTTGCAGTCTTCCGAATGCAAGTCTCACTTGCTATCGCGGAGCCATTTGTTGGGCAACTGACTCATTATTAATCTCTTTAACACACCGATATAAACACCCTCATAATTTCCTTTTTAATAACATGTCTTATTCCATTTTAAAGAAGTTTGTGTAAGAATGTGTGGGCCATTTATGTTATAAATAATTCTGCACTTCAAAGTTTCAAGTAACAGAACATTTTAATCCCAGGAGAAGAATACTGTGTTATGCTTAAGCAGATAAGATATACCACCATTCCTTTGGGGTACATTAAAGATTCTTCCGTGGATAAATGTTCCGCTTTAAGTGCAACTTAAGTCTTTTTAGTTTATCCTCACGTTTGCAACTTTACAATGATCGCAAATGAAAATATTTGTGGTTATATTAACAGAGATTAAATAGAAAACTGTGGGATAGTTGAGATATGTGCTGAATTGTCTATGGGAAGTATATAACTATGCCGTATCTTTCACACAAACACAACATTCACCACTTAAACAGAACTGTCAAAGGTCTCAGTTCAAACAAAAGATGGCACTGTGTTTACCTCTTCTCTTCATTCAAACACTTTTAATGATGTGGCAACAAAATAAACACGTAGAGAAACACAAAAAATCGCTCAGGAACTCGCGTGTATTCCATGACTCATTTTGATTGAAGGGTGGGAAGCAAGAGTGGGGGATTGATAAATATTCCCTCTCCCTCTCTATACCCTTCACTTCGTACCTCTGCTTGCTTCACGACAGAGAGAGGAGATGAGTTAATACCTTGTCCTCTTTCTGTCCTTTCCCTCAAGCACCATGTGACTACCATGTTGTGAAAATGTGTTAAAAGGTTGAGGTAGGGGAGTTGTCTTCTTTGTCTTATCGTCAAACATGCCAGTGAACATTTACTGTTAGGCACAAAAATGGTTTACTTTTGGCCAGTATTTGATGTTTGATGTTTCTTCTTTTTCACTTCATAAATTAAGCATAGAGGGATCGAAATCCCTCAATTCCAGTTTCACCAGGTATTCCTCCAATAATATTAGTTTTGTAATAAATATAATTACAAATAATAAATAAAATCAAAAGTTTCCCCCTAAACAATTATCTGTTTCCACGTAGTGTTTTGGAGTGTAGTACTCCATTTTCTACCGTGGACAGCTGGTAAACCAAAATACTAGTTCGGGACGCGTGGTGCTGACCACATCTCCGGAATGGATTGGTTAATTACATATTATATCTCTGCTGTGCGCCGTTGGGCGTGAGGATGACTGTCAAGTTGGCCGGTTATAGCCTAGTATGGTATCTTGTTAGTCTGTTTAATAGTTTCTAGTTTCAATGTTTTCATGCACTAATTGAATTCATGAATTCAAGTATGGTCTCAAGTATGTGTTAATAGTATTTTTATTTATAAGAGTAATAGATTCGCGTGACGTATCATAGATGGGTGCCATTACACCAGTTTCTGGCCATGGATAATGAGGCAAGGAACAGTAAGGTAAGAGCCGGTTTTGTGTATCGCAGTGAGATAGAGACTATAGCATACATTCTCTAGTCCACCATTTAACACTGAATTCTTCTTTCTTGTTGTTCCATCTGCCTTGCACTTGTTCTTGCTAAGACAGAAGTTAGAAGAACTCGTCCTGTGACGTATCAGAGCGTTGAGTTGTCTGACACTTGTACCTTCCTCATATTTCAAGCAATATGCATTTGGAAATTTAAATTAAAAAGGAAAAGCTTTTTGCTTTCTTGATGAGAGGACTGTTAAGAAGGTGTCACCTTCTGTCTGTTCTATAAAAATATTCAGTTTGGGCATTAAGAGATATCGGAGATAGTTCCCAAAGCATATATTTTAAGTATCTTGAAGAAATGAAATCTCTTTAGCAAAACTAAATCAAGTGGTTTTTGTAGCTTCAAGTCTTCCACTACTTGGCTTACCACTAAACACTGAAAGAGACCGAACAAAGCATTTAAGGATTGAAAATTGCTATTTTAACTACCTGCGAGCCACAACACGAAATGCTTTTCCATTTGACTGCTGAGTAGAAGGAAAATTGAATTGTTTTTAATACCTATAACTCGAGATTTAAGAAGTCATTCTAGAAGTTTGCCCGTGGGTTGTTGTTTTCCCACCAGTTACAATCTTCTAATAAATTTGATTGTACCCTCTCTTATGCTCTTCTCCGGATAGATATAGACATGCAAGCAGGGTTGCTGTACCGCCCCCATTTCGTGACAGCTGACGACCCTCAGAACGACCAGCTGAATAACATTTCAACTTAATGGTTCTGCAGAAATTAATCTCTACCAGTTGCTGCTGTTGTATTCTCTACTAAAAATAACGCATCTTCCAGGCTGAAGACAATGCTGCAAACTTATGAGAGAATGAAGTTTGAACTTGGCGGTAGTCCAACATTTGGTGACATAAGTGGTGAGATTTACTTCACCAAAACTCGGCATGGTGATAACATAGTGTCTGTAATCAGCGTAACCATTTTTGCGACATTCAGGCGATTTTCTTCATATATAAGTTTGCAAGAGGAAAAGTATGTAACCTTCTTAGTGTTATTGTTCTCTAGAAATTATCAGAGACCCTTCATTCAAATTAAGGTTACCACTTAAAGTCTATGTAAAAACTATGTATTTACATTATAAAACCTGCATATATAACAAAGAGTTATTTGTGAGCTGTTTTACCGTAGTCTGCTGGCATAAGATTGTCCATACGTTTCGTACACAACGTATGGACGATTTTGTGCCAGCAGATCAGGGCAAAACAGCCCAGAAATAATTCTTTGTAATACTGATTCCGGCCGCGAAAGCTTACGTTCTCTCTTTATGAAACCTGTTAGTTGCTTCTCAACTAATGTTTTAGCTCAGCACGATATAAAAACTAATGGAAATATCTCGCTTATTATTGACAAATGTTGAAGCATTTTAAGTAACAAACTTTATAAACATACGATAAGTTATATTATTTAGAACATTTCGATGCGATCAACACATAATAATCAACAAAGTTCTATTTTAAACAATTGAAATGAGGCTCTTATTAGATTTTAAATATTATGCAATCGTGTACAATTGAATTATTTTTAGAAAAAAAAAATAAAGCTTATACTCTTTATAACGTTCAAAAATTTGTATATTTTGCGAAAATATTAAGGCCAAAACTATACCTATGTGATGAAAAGGCCTTTCGGAGCTTTAAATTTGCATTCGAAGAGCGCATATTACAAGGAATTGAAGTAAAACTACATCATGGGCAGAATTTTAAAGCCCAAAATGTAAGAAAGCGTGTAGCTGGTCAATCAAATTTTAATGTTTCACATTACATACATGACTTTATTTTACAGATCATGAAATAGTTCATTAAATATAACTGAGTTGACTTGTATGAAACTATTCTGTTATTTGCGATGGATTATGAAAATAATCCGTAAAAATGGAAATATCAGTAACCTTGGTATTTAAATTGGCTAGGATACAGTATTTCCTTGACCATAATTAAGGAGTGCATACACTGTAGGAGGAACCGGCCCAGTAGCAATAATAATCAAGTAAAAAAGTGTGTTTGCGTTTTGAATATTGCATGACTAGAGTAACCTTAACAGATGTCACCCAATCTAAGAGGCAGGAATGGCAATTTAAAAGCGAAAAACGATCTGAGAACAAGATAGGTTGAGAAGAAATATAGCGGGAACTCATAAAGAAAACTTAACGACTCTAAATAATAGCTTATTTTGGTTACTCTCAGCATTTCTTGCTCTGCCTGTCGTGTGCACGTAATTTACAAAGTAAAGAATGTTGGGGAGGGGGGGCACATAATTCAAAGAGGAACGAAAGAGGGAAATAATTTGTAATTATGTATAGGACTTTAAGAAAAGCGGTGTTAATTAATTTAATTTGGCCTGGAGTTGTTTTTAGAGAACCAAGAGTGCACCTTGGTTTCGATATTACTTCTCTGTCCCAGCATCTCAATGAATAGAAAGTATGCTCCAGGGATGGTTTTCCCACCTGTTTCTGACGTAGAATTTATTTCTCGGAGAAAGGAAAAGCGATGCGCGGTGGAACAGATCCTTTTACGATGGGAAGGGTGGTATTAAAACACGGAAGGATGCCGTACGAGAGTAGGGGGCTGGATGAGAAAATATATTAAATGCAATTAATTTCTTTCATATTGCCCAAACTAGAGAGTAATCTCGAGCCCGTCTGTGTGTACCATCAGCATAATGTTTTAATATTTGCAACTCTTCTTCCACTAACATGCCCTTTTTTCTACCTTGGGGAAGGGAGTTTTTTTCTGTAAAAACTGCTGCAGTTCTAAAGATATTATGTCTTAAGATAAAGTGTTATTATTTTGGAGGAAAGTTTATCTTAAGTTGCAGAGGTCCATAGAAGAGAAGGTTTCTGGTAGGTTGTTCTCCTGACAGGGAGTAAGTGAGAGGACGCTCACATTAACCTAATCTAACCGCAAACTGTTTTGGCTCTGAACCGTCCCGTCTGCATGGTAACTAAAGGAACATCTGCTCCTAAAAACCACAGTCGAAAAACCTGTAATGTGAAGCCTCCGTTGCCGGAACCACTCACCTGCATAAACTTTGTAATTGCTAAAGATCTTCCTACCGTTTTTTTTTTTCCCCTATGTTCTTTTTTTCTTCTCTATCTCTGACACTCTCTGGGGAGCATTATACACTCAGGCGTTCCACTGTTAGTGTTTGTGATATTGTTATGCTTGGTTACAAGGAAACTCGTTTTTTATTATTTTTTATAATTTTTGGGTTTAGCATATTTTAATTCCATAGATCATATTGGACGATGATTGAAATGGAATGGATGATAAGATGCTCAAATGAACCCCAAGATCACAGTCTCAAAGTTAGGTGATATTCATCTTTATAGAATAAGGGGCATATCCTCATAAAACTTTATTTTGGTTTTCTCTAACCGAGATTCAAACTTGGCACCTCTTGAGTGTGAAGGCATTGACGCTACCTTCAAACTAAGAAGTTCGGTTTTTAATTAGCTATTGGATCATAAAATTATTCTTTGTTAATAGGTAGTTGCAAGCAAAAAGGCTTCCAATCTCTTAAGTATTTTTGCTTTAGACTTCCTCTGAGCAGAGAGAGAGAGAGAGAGAGCGAGAGAGAGAGAGAGAGAGAGAGAGAGAGAGAGAGAGAGAGAGAGAGAGAGAGAGAGAGAGAGAGAGAGAGAGAGAGAGAGAGAGAGAGAGAGAGAGACAGAGCGAGAGCGAGAGAGAGACATTGAAATTGTATACAGTTTACAAATATATTACAAGGAATTCTTGTGATTTGGTTAGTTGGACTGCAGCTTTAGACCTTTTAAGTCCAGCAGTCACTAGTGCCACATTTAGTTTATTGTTATATTGCTGTTTTGTTCAGTAGAGATCCACTATTCAAATACAGCTGCAATCGTCCTCCCAGAATGAATGAGTGCGATTCTTTTTCTGGATCTTTGCAATTCGTCGTAGTTTGCAATTCTTGGGAGGTCCTAAAATGGGTCCAATTACCTACCACATCAGTTCGAGCTTCATAAATTTCCATCGTAGAAGGAAGAGGCGTTATAGCAAGATATTATAAAAAAATATACAACGAAATTTTGTGAAAAAAAAAACTTTTCTCAGATGATTTATAATTTTCTATTTTCTATTCTTGTCTGGAACAATTAGGAAGTCCAGGTTCCAGGGAAACTATTGTAATTCCTTTCTAAGGCTATAAACAAATTGGTTTTACGGAAATTAAGGAAGCAGTTTTATGAACAATCTCACTATCTGTACAGCAAATGCTACAATGTCCAAGAATACACTGAATGGAGCAAAAGCTGGTGTTAGCATATTATCAGAGGCTGAAACACGATGTGTAATCTCACAGGATAAGAAGAATAATCCTCAACAAGGAGCACCATGTAGAACAGTCATGTGATAATCCTTACCTTGAGACAAGCGATCGAGTCCTGAGTCACGTCTCTCAAGCTACAGAGGACTTAACTCGGATCATTGCAGCTTGCTGCAAGAAGAATAGGGTACTGTAATCTACAGGTAAAAACAAGATGTGAAGTCTAATTGAAAAGTTTCTACTCACAAAAACTTAAGAACAAAGATTATGTCTGCGAATGTGCGCATCTGGTTTCTTCTTGATTGGTGCCACATTATCCCAACTAACCACTTTATACAGTTATACGTTTCAAGTCACATTAAAGTCTTCTGCTTCATGAAGCGCTGAAACTCAAAAACCCTCAAAACTCACGAGTTACTTCAAATACCTCATATAATAAACACGAAGCTAAAAACTAACAAAAGCAGGCTTGAAACAGAACATTTAAAACTTTAAACTAATAATGATAGAGTTTTAAAATCTATACCATAGCAAATGCAAATACATTACGCTAAAATTGAATATAAATTGTTTCAAAGAATTTAAATGTTAAACCTTAGGACCACATTACATGCATATTTAGATAAATTTTTGAAAATTAAGAAAGTATACTTAAATGGATCTCATAATATAGATAAAATATAGGCCTAATTCTGTTCTTGCTGATCAGTAAAATGTGTGATAAGTTTCGCTTTTTAATTAAAAATGCTGTGAAAAATTATATTTTATCCCCACAAAAGTTGCTCTACAAGAAGTATTTAACAGAGAAAATGGCTAAAAATAATTGAAAATAGGACGAAAAGTTTGAAAGCATAACTCAGGATTAAATACACTAGGTTGGTAGTTTAGCCCATCAGATTTCTTTTTTCTCTTCTCTGTTGTTGATTTTTTATCTCCTTTTTCTTTGGTTTGATTTTTTCCCTCTGCAGAACAACGATTTTTGCTGCAGATCTCGTTATATCTACTGCAGTTCTCCTGGCCAAATCTACAATATTTACTACACTTAACACGCAGAAGGTCGTTTAAAATGACGAGACATATTGTTTCAAAATTCAGGACACCTGGTTAACCACCCGTCTCGATATGAATCCTGGCTGGAAAATTTACTCTCTAGGTACTCCTGTTCGGCTTTGGTTCCTATAAATACTTAATTTGTTTGTGCTCGTGCCAAATCCTCAAAACCTTTATTTGATCAATACACCATGCATGAAGGTAACGCCTCATAAGCTCAGTGGCAGAGCACTGGTCTTGTAAACCAGCAGTCGTGAGTTCAATGCTCACCTGAGGCACCACGTTTTATGCCGGCCCTCGTAGCCATGGTCGCTAAAGCATATGTCTCTAACGCTCCACCGCGTAGGGGGTCGCGGGTTCGAGTCCCGCCCTGGGCATGGGTGTTTATATGTATAGGGTATATGTGTGAAACTATAGCAAACAGACAGTAAAATAAACGGAAACAATAAACAAACGGTTAAATAAGAAAAAGAAATATATATATATATATATATAATAAAAGTAAAAGAGCGCCCCAATCCCAAATTGTGGCAGAAAACCACACATAAGCAAATTTGGCTTAGGCTTCGAGATGCGGAGTGTGAGTATATCCCTGAGGCTACAGACACTTGAGCAAGCGTAGACGGAGCCCTTAACGTTTCAAATTCCAGTTATAGCTGAATGCAAAAGAGAATTAATAGAACAATATATTGTAAGCATAATACGAATGTCATTTATGAGTTTTGAATTAAGTGCTCGGTTCTGAAAGTTTGTATTCAATTAGTGATCGTTGCCTTCCTTCCAATTATTGATATTATCTTCCGTGACCCTTCTTAAAAACTTGAGAGAAAATTTTTATTGCCTTGGCGTTTATGTATACAAATATTTAACAGTATATCGCAAAATAAATATTCTCGGGCACGTGTTCTTTCATAAAAGTTGTTCATATCAATGTCCTGTTTAAGGGCATTGTAACAGTTCATAATATAATATAATATAATTATCTTGTTAATAAACAGCATCTGTAAGAATTAAAATATACGTGTTAATAGCAAAGGTTCATTTATATGGTGACAGTTAAAGAAATACAGGCACGAGAACTTGCCTAGGGTAATGATGACCTGCTAAACTTCCTTCACGGAAAAGCTGGCAATGACTATAATCGAGCTGAACTACAGCACAATTTGGTTGGTGTTTAAATGCCCAAGTCATTTCGCCCTAACGATTTACGGAAAAGGGTGGGCTTTTCGAAAGACAGATGGGCTATCGTAATAAGAAGAGATAATCTAAAAAACTTGCTCGCGGGCACACGCCGCCGTTCAACTACAGATCACATCCCTAACTGTCTGTCCAAATACGCATGCGTCATTCGTTACACACAAGACAGGAGCAAGATCCCCTTAGGAGAAAAACCGATACACTTCGTGTGGAAGAGCAAATTGAAGATAAACATCATGATGCGAAGGTTATTCATTGTATTGTTTTGTGTCTAGCAAGGTCATTATATTCAGACCGTGAAGAAGGACTTATAATTGAGTCCATTAAGGGTAATCTTGAAGTAGGCTTGTGCTATACTACCAAAGTGGTAGTCTTCTGTTATTCCAGAATGATCTTTAATTATTATTCAACAAGTTTAGAAAAATATTCAACCAGGCGTAACTGGTCTAGTATCTTTCAGAGTCTTACTTAGTGTTTCTACTCGAAATTACTAAACCATTTTACTATCAAGTAGAACTTTAAATGATGCATAGCTATTACGTTAGTCAGTTAAAGTTTGTTTAAGTATATTTCCATTTCTTCAGCTTTACTTAAGATTATCTTGTTATTTAAGATAAAAAGGTTAAAAGTAGTGTTTTACTTGGCGAAACAGGCATAAGACGAGCGTAGCACTCCTATGGACAAACTAAATTCACTGTTGACACTTTTTAACATTCACAGCCCTGAATTTATAACACAGTAATAATAAATACTTCATTGAGTCCAATACTATACGTAACTAAACGAAATGGTGCCTACAGTGAGTTCAACATACATGTGCAGAATAAAATGCTTATTTATTTATTTCTTTTGTCGTTGTTCCTAGAAGTCCTTATTTTACACCAGATATTGAAGCGATTACATGCTACATAATAATTTTACTGACATTATTTTAGCAGCAGCTCCCATGTTAACTTTTAGCAGGTATCAGAATTTTGTCCGACTCTTGGAATTCACATTCATCCGAATTTGTGTCTGGTATCATTTTATTAATTATTCAAATAAAATATTCTCAAATAAATATAAATTTCAGCACTCGCCAATCACGCATGTGACATATAACACGACCACTATGAAATATTCATCATGTTAATACAACCAATTTGTTAAATACGAAAAATATATAAGGTAAGTGTGACGTGATTGGGCTTAAACCAAAGTTATGTATAAATTTGGCATGAAAAACTGCTTCACTGTACGATAAAAGTGCTATTTTAATTACTGGGCCTTTTGATAAAATTCTTGCTTCAGTTTCCAGCTGTCTTAAAGTCATGCTTTAAAATCTCCACTAAAAATAAATTACCTGTATTTAAAAATTTACTTGATTGCTACCAAAAAATCAGCACAAACAAGATACTGCGGGGTTGTTGGTGCCAGAATTGAACGATGTGTAAGTTGATATAAAGCCTCCGAATTTCAGACCCTTGCGGTGTTTCCTTTTACAATGCACATTTTTTTTAATTTTCTTATACAATGTGTGCGCGTGTGTCTGTATATTACTTTTCCCCCATAGTCTCCTTTGGTCTGGTATTTTGCTTCTGTCAGTTGCTTATTCCTTTCTGATACAATAACATTGGGAGATGATCCACACAGTGGTGGGGCAGCCTATATCTGTATCATGTTTCTCATTGATTCTGGCGTGTGCCTCCGCCAAAAAAGTCCTCCCCTTATTTCACCCTCACCCTTCAACTTTAACTCATCCCCGTTAACCAAGCCATCTGCCCTTAAAAATCCCGCCGGCTGCAGTCTCATGCTTTTAGATTAACCCCTTTTTCAACCTTCTTTCTCTTTAAAAATGAAGAACAGAGAGGATAACATTCCCCTATCAAGAAATTCTGTTTCTAGTGGTTATCATAGTATTTCTTCCCTTTGTCAAAGATGCATGTTTCTTTTTAGTTGAGCCTGAGGAGTGCATAGATCGGGTACAGAACATTAGGCTGTCTTTTATTAAAAGCCAAACTGGGAGATAACGTCACAGCTGTTAGCATAGTTTGGGATGTGATGAAAAGAAATTTTAAAATAATAATTTATCGTGATGTGTTGGTATATAAGGAATAGGGCGTGAATTTTTAGAATTTGACCTATTTTTGTATCCAACTCATGAATGCGATGTCAAGATTTCAACAAAATAAATGTTTTTGGACCCCCTGATATAGAAAATACGTTTTAGTAGATGTGTGTATGTTTGTGTGTGTATGTGTATATGTATGTGTGTGTCTGCGAACAGCATAAACCAAAAACGAGGAGGTTTTGTACCCCAACTCACCTAAGACTATCCTTTACATGGGTCAATTTTAGAATCTACAACAATGGTATCTATAAGCACATTTTAATGATTTTTGACCTGTGGAAGAACTTTTACTTGAACACACGAATGAGCTTTCTCATACCAACACATAGGCACGTGAGTAGTTACCTACTGTAATGCTCACTCTGACACAAATGAAATTGTGCAGTTTTGAAAGATAAATCCTTTTTAAAGTATTATTTACCTTTAAATATATCTTAATGAAATACGATAACCGAAAATGAATGTATGAAATCATTCCTGTTAGTGAGATATCAAGTATAGGAGTAATAGTAAAGAGTGCTAGGACATATACAAAGTTGGAATTGAATTGTGTTGACCAGGCTGTGGTTGTCTAAGTGCGATTTATTCGTTGGTATGCAGCAACAGTGCTGTCTACCTACCTCAAAAATATAGCGGGGCCTGAAGAGGGAGAGGGGACTGAATTGTTATCTATTCTGGGTGGCTCTGTTTGTATGAAAGTGGATATGAGATCTAATGCTAGTTTCGAACTACAGTGATAGGTATTATGCAGGTTGATTTATATGACAACACTGTGTATTTTAGATGAGCCTAGCATCCTTATCGCATCCCATGGCGAGCATAAACATCATACGGTCAGCTAAAGTGATTACGTTACACATTCCTCTGCCTTGCCTTCTTGTGTCGGATGGACAGTACGTCACTGAGCGAAGGTCGTAGCACAAGTCTTTGCGCGTTACACCAATTCCTCCAACATTTGACCCAATGCCAAGCTGTATTGCAACTGCATGCAGACTCCTGCAAGTCGTGACTGCTCCATTAATCTCTGGCACGCACTCAAGTATGAATAGGCTGGTCTACTAGACTGATTGATATACCGCAAGGGAAGCCACGCCGTGGCTGAGTGGTTAGACTACTGGACTCTCACCAAAGTGGTTCGGGTTCTATCCCAGGAAACCGTCTGTGAAATTAATGGACAAACCAGCGTAAGGATGGATTTCTTCCGGATACTCCGGTTTCCCCCACCAGCTCATTCCACCGGCGCTGCATCTTCACCTCATGTATCATCAGTGTCACCACCTGCGGTGCTATAAGTAGTAACAGTAGGCGTTAAACACTGCAGTATATATAATCGCAAGAGAAAGGGCTCATTTGAGTTTTGCGGTAGTGTAGCAAACTTCACAGCTAAATATATCTTAGAAGGTTGACATTAGAACCATAGATTACTATGTAGGACAGGAATGAGAAGCAAACGCAGGAAAGCTAGAGCTAAATTAAAAAATAATTACATAAATCGAATAGAAATAAAATAATTTAAATATTTTCATGGTAGATTAGTAACGTGAGATAAAAATGGCACTAATCGATTAGACACATGCAAAAAATTAAAAGTAGAAACATGAAATGGTAAAATTAAGTTAACCATAATTGATTCTCCTTCACAGACCCATTTCAAGAAAACTTTAAACAGAAATAGATAATAAGTAAAATACTTGATCAAAACTTCATGTGTTCGCATATTTCTAGAAGTGCCTTTTTGGCTCGATTTTTGAGAAATCTGTATTACAAAACCTGCACCCTTATACTTCTGGTCTATACAGATAAAATCTAATAAAAAGAAGAAAAACTACTATACCATCCATAATCACTTATTATTGCAGACAAGGAACGTTCTATGTAACACGATATCACCCATGTGTTGTATGGTAGAGTTGTATTGCCTTATGGAAATCCAATTGTTATTCCCATTCCAAGTGAGCGAGGGTTTGAGAAGGGAGAGTTTTATCGTTTTGCAGCAAAAGGGGGGCAATGGGAAAGGATTCTGACGCTAATCCAATACGATGGAAATAACAATATAGTCTGTACATATTTCTCACCCCTTCACAACTCTTTTAGTATAGATTTTTTGTTTCCTCCTTCCAATTCCCCTTCCCTCGAAAAACTTGGAAACCAAGCGCTTCTATTGTTAACCTCTGTATGTTCTCCATTTGAGAGTTGGGTGTATCCATTCGGCTGGATTAACAAAACATAGTCAATCCAAGTGCTCCCACATGGTTTCAAACGGATTACTTACACCAGACTGAGGGGAAAAATTGGAAATAAGATACGTATATATGCTTGCATTCAGTATAGTCTTATATCTCCAAAACAAGTGTTACGAGCAATTTTGGAACTACGTTTGAGACAAGAACACTAATGAGTCTTTTTGGTTTTGTTTATGGAAGTGGGAGACCTTGCTGGCATAACATAATAATTACATTTTACATTTACAGTTAATCCAATAGGACCATTCAGGGGATATTACAAAACAAAACATGTGTACGCTTCATTACTTGTAAATAGTAATATATACGTATTTAAGGTTATTTTAACATTAAATGCTGTAACACAACAATGAAATCACATACATTAATTGAATTTCCAAATTAGGAAGCATCGAAATTTTATGTTTTAAATTTAGCTATAAATTCCTGTTATCTTCGACCAAAATTCCTAATGTGATGAACTATTTTGAAGAAAATAAATAAAAGTTTAGGGAAATCTCAGATACACATAAGATATAAATTGTAATCAACATGCTATTCTCAAAAGTTAATATTTTAACCAGATTGGCTAAAGCTGCTTCTAAGAATATTAACAACTACCAAAATTTCTCCAATATATGGTCGTTTCGTTGATGAAAATCATTTCAGGAAAATCTTTGTTTTGTGACTAAATACTAATTCCTGTAAGCATTCTTTCTCACAATTACACTTGTAGCTGTTTGTAAGGATTCTTCAAAACGTGCATGTTATCTCTGATATTCGATACAGATAAAATTGAGTTGTAATAGCACTTCGCGTACTTTTAGGTAAACGTGTGGAACAAGCCATATTCCATGAAGTACCATTTGTATTAAAATAATTTAAGGGAATTCAACTTTGAAATTTGCTGAAAATCTCTGGAAAATACACATTAAGAATGCCTGCAAAAATTAATTAAAAATTATAACCTGAAGGTTAATTTGATGCCGTTGAGAATCTCTCTTTACCAAAAATTGTTGGTACGATGTTTTTAATGCAAAATTTCAATAACTGTTCATGTTTGGGCGTTTGAGCTTGATTTTAAAGAAAATTTAATTTTAGAAGTTTAGAAGCATAATATTTTTTAAAATAAATTTCTCTCGAAGGAGTATCACACATAATTATATGAGATGTTGTGGATTATTATCAGATAGGTCATTTTTAGGATAAACTTTACCCCTAAAGTTTTATTCAGAAACCATCGGTTGTTTAATTACTAGCCGTATCTACAAAATGTTGAAGGCTTATGTTATAAAATGTTTAGATAGTTTTTCACCAATCAGGATCAGGTTAGTGCATTTACATAGAAATAGAACATAGTGGAGCTTGGCCTCTGAAAATTGCTTTTTATTTCATAAAATAAAATTGCCAGAAATGAATTTTCGTTTATTCTTTTAAATCATTGTTTATCTCCATAATATGTTCTAGGGCATCAAAACCATATTTGAAAATTAAATACCACATTATTATTATTTCATAATGCATATCTCTTTCTGTGTAGGTTTTTGATCGGATGTTTTAAAACATGAGTTTTCACAACAACAAAAAAGTGACAGTGAAATTCTATTTGGAAAAGAAATTATCAGTATGACTAAAAGCTGATAGATTTTTTTTCCAAATTTTTGATTTAGACGTTTGGATATTTATTTCAAATTCATAACTTAAATTACTTTTCCCTTAAATATGTAATTGAGTCTAATAATTTCCACACCAATATTCTATTTGAAACTTCGGACAGAATAGGGGAGAAAAATTAATTTTTGTAACTCAGTAGCTCTGAAATTACAAAAGATATGAAAGAAAGTTAACTTTAATATCTTTACCACAAGTTTAAAAACTACAAATTTATTGATTTGTTGTCAATAACGTGTCTTTATAACTGGTATATGTATCTGGAGGGCTACGTCTGTGAGGATTGTACAGCTTAATTCCTACCATTCCAAACTCAGCGACTTAAAATTGCAGCTAAGTATTCCAAGGGAAAACTGACGATTGCTCTAAGGGAAAAATAAAAAGGCAGCATATTGAGATTGCTTTTTAAAAAGTCTCAGTAAAACAAGAAGCAACTTTGATAATGGCCGTCTCAGTGGAGCTATCGTGAGCAAAGAGTAGCACGGAAAAATGCAAGGGAAATGGCTTCTTGCAGGGTTAATCTAGGCTTATTAATCAGAAGAGGTGGGGTGGAATCTGGAACATTTCTGTATAGGGGGAAAAGAGGGGAAGTTACTGCTGTCCAGGGAGTTGCATAACGACAGGGGCGTCACACAATCTGTCGCAGTGCCCCCCTCCCCAAACCCAACCTACGAGCATCCGTCTGTCTCATCTTCCAATTATTATTATAGGTTTGCCTTACTTCTTGTGTTTCTCTCTTCTACACGTGACATTCGCTTCTAAATGTCTATTCAGTTAAGTTTGTTGCTGCACAGTTTCATCAACATTTGCTCGTGAACGTTTAAGACAAACCTTGAAACTCCATGTTTTCTTCTGCTAAAATACAGTGCACAGAATATCTTAAAAAGCTACTCAAATGTTGCTCAAATATTATTTTTTCATTCATAATTCAATCATATTTTAATACAGAAACGGCTCTGAGGCTTATCTTATATTGCTGCATATTTTTCATTTAAGCTTAGTACAGAAAGATAAAAAAATTGCTGAGAAATTTTAATAACCTTAAATAAGTTCTTCATTTAGTTTATTTACTTTTAAATTTTTGGAGATATTACTTATAAAAAATTAACTTATTTAAATATTTCACATTTTATAGCCAGTGACAACATTTAAATCCACAATACCTGAAGTTCTCCTGAAAAGATAAGCTAATAAGCTATAAATTATGATCCATAGATATTTTGATTAATAAAACCCGGTGAAAAAATAATGAACTGAAAAAATGAAGAGGTGCTTTGTATAATTGAATAGTTTATATAAATAAGTGTGGCGTTATATTTGTATATTTAAAAGCTTATTGTATATCATTAAAGTACATAGTAACTGTATTCAACAGATAAGGCAAAAGAGAACAGAAAATATTCCATTTTCCTCCAAATTTCACTGCTTTAAGATCGCATACCACATGTGTCCATAATGATACATCGACAGAAAACATTAGGTTAATAATTGTAGGGTTTTATTTATTCTAGTCTTAAAGATTATGCTCATGAAAGATCGGCAGAATCCATGATGACTTCTCCGAAAGAAAATATTTCCGATAATAAGGTAGCAATTTAAAGAAGTAATATAGTTTTTGAAACATTTTACAGCAATTGGGAGGCTCAGGAGAGAATGTTAACAGTACAAACGTAAACCCTATTAAGAACTTCGAGAACATGCACAAGAGATTAGAGGAATGTGCAGTGGGCACTTAAGGACCATTATAATTTACTAGTAAGCATGGTACCTCAAAACGCAGAGGTCACCTGAATGCTGACTTTTCTGTATTAAAGTAATATGACACGATACCTTTTTTGTTCTGGGAAAAAAGTATTGAGTTCTTAACTTTTAATCAGTATCTTATAAAGCCGCTATAACTTAAATAAGGTATTTGTTAGTGAGGAGGTATATATGATCAACATCGTTGTTTATTAACATAATGTTAAAACACGTAAGGCACAAATTAATTGTGGTTACATTCATCTTCCTAAAGATCAAAATAATTTTGAACTTTTAGGAGATTTTATAAATTTCATTGCTGTGATTTTTAACGTTTATATAATGAACAATACAATTGTCATATTATTTAGTGAAGAAGTGGCATATACTTTACAACAAATAGAGCAAGCATTGTAATTAGTGATGCTTTATACACAAAAGCACTCTGAGAAAAAAAAACCTTGGATTTAAATAGAGTGTTTTAATCATAAGCTTTTCATTCATGCTCATAGATTCTATTTGTGCTGCATTTAAAGATTATAACTTTAAGACCAGAACTTTATAAAATTCAGAAATAACTTGGCATAAGCTCGTCCCCAAGTCATTAAATAAACAAAAATCGTACGGCTGGGTTGCTCTTTTGTGCTGTAATTTAAAGAGTTTTTATTGTTATCCAACTCCAGTTATAAGTTTTCTTTCCTTTTCTTATGATCATTATTAATATTTACATCTTCATTATATTGTTGCTTTTGGACTTGAAAATAAATAAAAACTCGAGAGAAAGAAAAGGCAAGAAGGGAATTTGCGTGTTTGGGGGTAGCCTAGGGCAATGAGAAGAATGATCTACTTTTATTCAGAAGCAATACTCCTTCCCGAAGCAACTAAGAAAACGGCCCTCTTGTCTGTCTGTCTATCTCTCACGAGGTATCATTTCTCCCCCTATAGACAGCCTCAGGAAATCTCAGATAAAGAATATTTGTTATTTAACGAAAACGTCAGAGAGCGAATACAAGCGAGTATGCAACAGAGATTTTTTTATATATATTTTGCCCCAGGGTCGTTGGCATACCCCACTTTGCATTTCGAGAAATCTGATACAGGTACATTTTTCTTCTTCTTCTTGCTGAAAGTTAATCATGCGTAATATTTAGAATACAAGGAAGAAAAGATTCAAACAAAGGAGTCAACTTGGTAGTCATTTCAATTCTTCTGTGAGGGTTAAAATGTAGTGGAAGAGATTCTTCGCATTGTGTGGACGGGAACGTTTTTGAAGCGGTGCAGCGGCGTGGAAGCGGTATAGTTGTTTTATTTAGACCTGTTTCAACCTATCTTCGAAATAATGTTCTGTTTTTGTCCTTTTATAAAGCAGCAGATTGTTCATCGACCCATTGAAACTGTGAATCTTTCGGTGCCTTTTAATATCTGATTTTATTTCTAGATAAATGTTTTGCATATTTTAGCATTGATTTGGCCTTTGCTTTATAGATAGTGGCAGACATTACAGCAAAAGTCGAATTATTATCTTAGAGATCTATTATTTAACGCTACTTTTACTGGAAATGACGTTGTTGGGATTACATGATTCTAAAATAAAGAACATCCTGAAAAGTTTTCAAGTGGGTAAACCTATTTGCCTGCTCGTGTTTGCTTATCGATCTGTGAAAACATTAACTTTGTCTTAATCAAACGTATCAAACTTTGTGTTTTATTCTCCATCTTCCACGGAGATGGCGTGAAGGTTTTCCAGAATGTTTCCCACCTCAAACTAAAGTTAGGTTATACATTTTTCAAAAATATTAATTTTACAAAATATTTTATTGTCAACAATGGCTCTTATGATTTTAATTAGAATACCACACGATTAATATATATATTCGTAAGAAATGAATTGATATCTTGTAATTTATGAAAATAACCTCTTAAGACCTTTTCGTCATGAATGACTTACTTAATTCTTAATTGTAAGGCACAGTCAAAAATCTTACTACACAGGATATGTATGTAGATCTCTTTAGAGCACACAATTAATGACCGGAACTTTGTTGTTTGCTTTAACCATTTCCGAAATAGTCCTGGTTATTGTTTTGAACTTACATATACCTATCCATTATAACATATCACTTTTTTCTCCTAGGCATGCAAAGAGAGCAGAACTGCACGTGTGCACGTCGGCCTCTGTCTTTGACGAACCCTTATCGTTTTACAAGACAGACCTTCCTTCTCGCAGTCTTTTCTGCAGGGTTGCCACCTTTCTCGATAAGTCATGGGTATCGTACGAGGTTTCGTCTAAATTAATTATCTTATGTCCATTACTATCGCCAAGCTACAATTCTACTGGATTCCATAATAACCCTTATCTTATTCAAAGTGCGGTATTTGAAACACAGCTCCTTTAGGAGACCGCGCAAAGTGAAGCGCCCATAAGGAAAATCACAAATTTCTTGCAAATGTGCAAGCAATTCGTCTAAGGTGGGCGCTCTCCCTTTTGCATAGCATCTATAAATTTCTCGACGAATGAAATCGCATGTGAAATTATCTACTTTAGAGAAACGTTTCCTTTTGTATTCGCACTTGATCGGCGTCTTTGGTATTCCTTTCGTCACAATATTTCTTACTGTATTTCTGTGAATACCCAGAATTTATTAGGTTCATTGCACGACCCCTTACCAAGATTATTTTTCAGCACATATTTATATGTGCTCCAAAGAAGCGCTTGAATTTGCTTAGAAACAGTTCCCGTTATAACTTTTTTTTAGGCTTTTCCAGTAATATAACTTGGCCCAGTTATTCACACTGTCTTCACTTTGATTATTTTGACGCGACTGAAGGTTATCTACTATTTCATCAACAGATCAACTGAAAGTTGGAACTTTGGCATCTGAGACTCCACGTGGAGTAGACATGCGATTGTCACTTCGAGAAAATCAGGGTGCTATTGGTCCTCAACGACAGTGTTCCATTTCTGAAGTGTGGAGGTAGATTTATGACGGTCATTAGTGGGCGATCGGGTCAGGTTCCTTTGACTCCGAACTGCACACGCGTTAACTAAACAGACTTTATCTACAAGCTCTTAGAGGATTTGATTATCGCATAAAGTTTACTATATTGTCCTATTTCCATTGCACCTACAAGAAAATATATAATAAAAGTACCTCTAGAAATGCTAACTCGATTAACATGAAATAAAAGAGAAGACTTTTAAAAGAATGCCTTGTTGAAAAAATGTGAATGCAGCAAGGTGTTTTTGTACATTCTGTGCTACTTACGAAAAGGAGGTGTTATAGTTTAGTATCTTTCACGTAGATTTTCAAAAGAATCCATCCAATGTTTAACTTAATTTTAACGCTATCTGAATACAATGGCTAGCTCAACAATATAACACGAAATCAGGAATGAAGTCGCAACGAGCTGAAAGTAATTTTATCCCTGTATAAATATTAATATCCATCTTCGTGATTCCCATCATCACTTTTATTGTGTTCCCCTTTCCCGGATGTTAAATATTTTACTGCCGTCTACGATTACACCTCCCAGAATATCTGGCGACTTCCTCCAACAGTCTTCAAACAAAGAGTAAGAAGAGATAAGGCAGTTTTACGCACGAAATTCTTATAGGCAACTTTTCATTAGCATCATTAACAAGGCAGAGGAATATAATATATTGTGGGCTGGCGCTTAAAATACGCTGAGTTTGAAATATCTAGTTAAACAAGAGAACACCGGCAGATATTCTTACTAAAGCTACAGTACAGGGCATTATCTGGAGCAACACGTTAACCCTTGTTTGTATACAGTTTCGTATGAAATACTGGCCTTTTTTATTGCGACGGCAAAGGGGAGAGAGGAAATCTAGTGTAGGGGAAGGTGTTTACAGCCTGTCGGGGTCCTGGGTACACACAGCCCCATAAGAATCGGCTTACAAGAGGGAGAAAAAATGTGCAGCAGGACGATAATGCTGGAAAACCGCTGTTCCAGCTTGCGCTACATTAAACAAAGTGTCACAAGTAGAGATAGTGTATGCCTGAAGCCACATCTTTCCTTTATTCATCTGTTGATTGTCCACGTGCGTATTGCAATAGTATAAAATAATAGAAGCAACGAATCTGCTTAACATGCGATTAAATTGAAGCAAATAAAGCATAAATCAAGCTCCATTGAAATACTTATATTAAAAATATTGATTTGTAGGTTTAATGTCTTCTCTACCCAAAGAGGAAGTATAAAGTATACTAACCACTGTTAGCTATATTATTTTATCCTTAATAACAAATGGATTTACTGATTCATGTATAAATACAGCCACTACCCAGAAATCCTTTGAAGAGTACTGGCAGATCTTTTAGTTAGTACATTAGCATGTTTCTTGCACTTTGTACGTCTTCCAGATTCTGTAATGTGGTGTTACGGCCTTAATTTTTAAATCAATTTATTCAGGATTCTGAGTATGAAAACATTGATAATTCTTATTTCATATAATGTCATACTGATTATTTGAGTTAAAGTTAATGCTTAATAGTAATAATAATAACAATAATATATGGAACCTTACAAATTAGTCAATATCAAGCTTTCCCCAGTCAGAATTTTGGTTTACTTACTTGTAAATCATTAGACCGGGAGTCCTGAAATATTTTATGAAACTTACTTCCTCCACAAATCACATGACTGTGCTCGAGGCTAGCGCATTTCGAACAGAAAACGATAAATTTATCCTTCAACCGCCCCACACAAAATAAAACTGTTTAATTGCTTAACTCAATATTGAATTTTTCTTACAAAATTCCGAAAGTATTACATTTAAAAGTCCCGAAGTATTCCATAATTGGAGTTCAATTGTAGTTTACGGTGCTGGTCATTAAATACATAAAACGTTTATACGGACCTATGCACGTGTTTGTATGTGCGTAGCTTGGCATTTTAAAAATGCAGATTCCAGTTTACTCATTTTTGTCGTTTAGTATACTCCCTATCATGTATCCTTTGTTACTTTTCTTTTAATTGTGAGCACAATTCTTTGAAGATATATTAAACATATCAGGAGCCTTTTCTTGATACTGTGAGTAGTTTTGGATTTAGGGTTTTAATAAATTTGTTGTATATTTGTTTTTAGAAATTTGAAAAGGTATTACACACCCAAATTTGTTTCAAATAGATGTTAATGTTACAACAAATGTAATATTTGATTGTAAAAAGCTACATTTGATGAACAATAAGCAAAATATTACAACTGTTTTAGTTTCAGATATTTCTCACGCGGCTCTAGTTACATTTTTTTTCAGTTTAGGCACACAGAACCACGCAATTTAATTTTATGATAGGTTTATGCTGTAAAAGTTTGCATTAAACTTGAGCTAAAGTGGTTAAATAGCGGATATTTCCTGCACCAAGCACCTTGAAATCGATGAATTTTTGTATTATCTGTCATAAAATAGTAGCCCATAGTACAGCATTATACCTTAACTGAAGAAATACAAAGAGTGCGTAAGAAACATATTTGAATTTAGTGTTTGTAATTGTGAGCAACTTTAAAACAAGAATTGGGAAAAATGATGCATATATAACTAACTGATGGCTAGTAAAAATGTGATACAATAGACAGTTAATATAATTAAGATGTAATTAAGCAAGTTAAAGCGGAAAATATTCTGTCTGTTGTTCACTAAATGCACATGAGGATTCGCTAAGCATATAATATAAAGAACAAATGAAAATTGACAGTAAAGAGATGAACAGAAAGTTTAAAACAGTGTATGTCATATGTGAAGGGGTAGCTGTTGAATGAAAGCCTAGGGTCAAATTTCAACAGGCAAGAGTTTTGTAAAATTTTGAGCACTTGAATAAATATATAAAATGCATTAAAACTTATAACAAATTCCACGTTTCTACACTTTGCTTTTGCTTGCTTTTACCTTTGTAGTTTAAACAAATAACACCGTTTTAGTACACGATGTCAGAAAGTTGTTCACATCTGTAAAACCTGTTATAAGGAATGCAACTAGATATTTTTGGAACACCTTTTGTATCGCGTGGTGATGGAGTACACAGGAGATTAATTGCTTGTGAAATAATTAGCCTATTAAGGAAAGAAACGCACCTGTTTGTATTTCTGGCTGTGCTGTACCGCAGAACAAGTCCTTGTATAATAAAACGTTCCCTGTAGAAAGATACAAGTATCAGGAGAGTTGGGCACAACACGTCCTTCCCATAAAACGTGTCATTGTGTTGGATGTAAATAAAACGAAGGTTGGCCGTGTTGATAAAGTGCCGCGGAAATTTAGGGCGAAATGTTCAATTAAATGCTGTGACAGACGCTAAGTGCCACTTCCGACGGAAGGTAAACAAAATGTCTTTCCCTCTCTCGTTTGTGAAACTCGTAAAACGCACCAAAACCACAGAGAACCTCAAGCTGGCAAAGAATGTGTTCTTGGGATACTTAAGTGACTTACCTAATTTAACTGTGACTACTAAAATCAAGTGAGACAACTCCGCGGTGGCGCGTGAGGCTCGCATTCAGGAGGTCCCTGGTGCGATTTTGTAAATCGTAGTTTTCCCAGGTCGGTAGGCTAATGCTAGGTTGGTTTCTCGCCTACCCTTATTTTCTTTGCATCAATTTCTTCTATAAGTCACGCAATGGTTCTAGAATACTGGCCATCACCCATAGAATAGTTAGCGAGCCCTGGTGTAACCTTCATTTTGTTCTGTCTCCTTTTAACTCTTATAATCAGCGAACTTACCACTCCTGCTACTTGATGCAATATACTGTTTGAATCGTCTGACCCTCCTCCCCGCAAGTTCAGTTAACTATTGACTATTTTCAATTATATATTCAGTTGACTACTGGGATAGTAATACTTACATTAAGTGCTCATAAAGAAAGCAATACTTAAAATGATGTCAAATGGTTATGCACAATGTTAATTCTTAACTCGGTGCTAGCAATAGATAATGTCTCTTACCATAATACACAAGTACAGTGCGATCCATATAAATCTGAACTATTTCAATAGGCCATAATTTCCCTTTGAAAGCTCGTAGAATGTAGAAATTTGTTTTAATGTTCTCAATGGCTCTGAGAGTGGCTCTTATATGGGTATCTTCAATACATTTGTGGAGCAGCTGGATGATATCGAATTGAGAGAAGCTTATTTCAAGCAAGATGGAGCAACATGCCATACATGACACCATTGAACTTGTAACCATTTTCTTTGATAATCGAATAATCTCCAAAGGTCTGTGGCTCCCCAGATCCCCTGACCTAATCTAAGCGGATGTTTTCTTGTGGGGATACCTAAAAAATAGATTGTACAAGTATAGGCTACGGACAATTGATGTTCTCAAGGAACCCATTCGAACCGAAATAAGTAACATTGGCGAGGATACTTCAGAGAATATGGTGAGACGAGTGCAAACATGTATCGATGTCTGTGGAGGACACTTCCAACATTTTCTCTAAAATGTAAATAGAGTACTGTAATCTCCCAATTGTCTTATGTTCACCCAAAGTTGCACGCGTGTCGTATTATTGGTTCAAAATTTATGGCCTATTGAAATGGTTCAGGTTTATATGGATCGCACTGTAGATAAGCCTCCAACGTCAGGTCATGCTTTCTTGGTTACAAAATTACAATAACCCGTTTGTTGAAAATACAGAAAAACAAAATTGTATGAATTAATTCTATCCAATAAGCCCACTCAGTCCTCTGAAAGGAGCACGTTTAATCGTGATGCTGGATTTCGATTCAGTTCTTCTTGGAAACTGTCCTAAAAATGGGAATCCGTCGATTTAAGAAGCAAAGATCAATACAACTTGGTAATCAAGTTAAGTAGTTATGTTTCTTTGACCCAATTAATTTTCTATACTCACGCCATCTCCTGGCCTAGCATTTAATGTACTGAAAACAGTCTTTTGTTCAGTAATTCGAAATTTGATAGTGTTTTGTCTTTGTTTGTTTATATTTGTGTTCTATCCAGTGTTTCATTTGTGGTTATAACATTTAATAAATATCCTGATGATGGCAGCGATACACACTCCCGAAACGTCGATTTCTAATCGTCTTTTCACCTGACTTGCTGCCCGAGAAGAAATTAAGCATGGCAGTTCTAGACTAGATGACGATATTGAGGGTGAGGTAAATGATATCCACGGATAATAGTTTTGTACATTTATCAGACATATGAAAGAATGAAGGTTAGTTCACCTAACATAATAATTTGTGTCCAAAGTGTAACATTTTATTATTTTATCAATCAAAATGTAAGTGTAGTAGCCCAGCACGTGGTTGTGAAGTCTGTGCCAAAGTAAATCTTTAACTTTTCCCATTCACTGTCGTGTGTGTAAGAACAGCTTCACAGGCACAAGTGAGCAGATATTTAGACAGTGTGTGTAAACTTTATAGATCGAGAGTGCCATTCGCTTTGTTTATTTTGAGATTTCCATGGGTGTCCATGGATACGGCGTTTTCTTTGAAGGGATAGAAAGGCATTTATAATTACTATAGGATCCGAAAGAACGCGTTGGTGCATGTGTGCAGTTCACATGCAACACAAGCGCCACTCCTATCGTGAGAAACAGCTTCGAGGTTCGGTAAGATAACATTTTATTGCTCTAGTAAAGTCGACCATTGTAGAAATGTTTACATTATTTCAACTTTTACAGAGCGCCGGGAAAGATCATGGCGATTATAACGGATGAAGAGAACATCTAATAAGTAACTTCTGCAAAACTTAATTACTGCATTACCAAAGCGGTGTGAGGATCACATTTAGAAGGCCTTGATTCAATTCCCGTCGACCGCTCGTACTGATTTTGCGTTTTTCATCGTTGGTAGACGAGCGCTGGGGGGCTTTTCATCCACCAAGATTATCTTTTCCTGATTTTTATTTTGTTTCGTCTATCCGTATTTCAATTTTTTTCTAGGATTTGTGGTGTGTGGCAGAGCTGGAAAGATGGCACGAATGTGCCGGCACCAAGAAAAGGATGTTCCCTGTGAACTTTTGAAGCTTTCTTGGACGGTTACCCTCTCTGGGCAGCTCCATAAGTGGGATGGAGAAATCGCATCTTCCATTACTAACGCAACTCTTCTCTTCTTCTTTGCGATTATCGCTCGCACCTGCAAATGCAATTATCATCAGCAATATAAACGCAAACATTTTTTGCTTTTTTCCTCCTTGCCCCTTCTAATATACGCACACCTTCTTCTCGCACCAAACACAAAAAAGAAAACAAAACATACAATCGGCCCACTTCACAATTTCTTTAGTCACGTGATTCTTTTTTCCTACGTCCCCTTGGGACCAGTTCACGCGTAAGAAATACCTGTGGTGTGTCTACCTGTGCCCTGTAGCCTCCTGTAGCCCTCACTTCTGCCCTTCCATCTCCACATGGGAGATTGTAGAACTAAAGCAAATTATCATCATTATGTTCATCATATATAATTCGGATTAGGCAATATTTGTCTGCTCCGAAACCAAGCAATTCACAGCTGATCCTTTCACCTCTTTCTGGGTCGTCCGATATTTCTTCTACATTGGGGCTTGTGTTTATAAAGTTCCTTAGGGATAAGGTCTTCTTCATCCAATCCTACACTATCTTCTGCAGAATTCATTCAATGCCTAAGTGCTCTCAGATTTACTGATTTCTTTTGTGATATTGTAGTCGGAAACCTGCCAATGGTGTTAACAACCTCATTTCTGCTGCTTCAATCCTTTTTACCAAACTAGTTGTTAATATCCAAGTGTCTGCTACGTAAAGTAACATAGGCACGGCCAACACTTCATAAAATATAAGAATCATTTCTTGTCTTACTATTTTGAACAGCGTTCTTTTGATTGTACCCACCTTATATAGGAATTACATAATTTTTTTCTCGGGAGCCTTAAAATGTCATAACCAAAAAGCTTAAGAAGAGGGACTTGATCTGATGTTTCCTTTCCAATTAAGATTTTAGCTCTTAAGATGTTCTTGTTCACAAAATACCACGATCTTTATACTGTAGGATTTTACCACTCCATGCAACATACAGACCTTAGTTTTGAGCCAGTTATTGTGTTGGACCTTATTTCTATATTATTGTTGATATATAAGCTTTGTACTGTTCTTAGTAAATGCTGAGGCACACCATGTCTCTTTATGATATCCCATAATTTTGATCGAAAAAGCGAAATTACTTTGTGTATATTTTATAGCAATCATAATATTTGTATCGATTCTGTTTGAGGTCTTGAACTTAATTACTGCGCTCTCGCGACCTTTTAATCTCAAAGCCCCTTTTGATTATGTATTTTAATTCGATATAAATTTTTTGTTCAAAATAATTATAATGAATTTCTTATTAAATTTATGCCGTGTAAATCGAAAAGTGCTTTATCTACTGCTTTCGAACTATAATAATAATTACGGGTTTATATTTAATCAGGAATTTCATTTAACACGAATGGGGAAACAGTAGAGATTTTAAGATCACCTCTCAAATCCACAGCTTTAAGATGTTGATACCTGCACGTTGTTTTGAGCATCATGCTTTTTAATAGCATAGCAACACTTAGGCCCGCCTGTCCTATATAAAATTTAATTTTAGCATGTTACGAAGAACTCCCATAATCAAAACAGATGATGCTTTGTTTCCCCATATAGGAATTTTAATTGTTTTCTGGGAACAACTAAGCTGCCAATCTTGTTTCCTAATTTTATGAAGGTTATAAAATAGTATGCGCATCCCTCGATTTGTTTTCACATTCTTTCTGATTGAGTGACTATAATCGAAGCTCTCCCCATATTAAGTGGAACAAAGATGTTCAGAAATGTTCAGACTCAGTCATCTGAACTGGTTTCCGTGAGACTGTAACACATTCCAGCACTTTGGTTCCGTTTTTTGTCTGTGCATTTAAGTTTAAACTGGCGCCTCAGTTGTTTGTTTATACACAGGATTACTTTCCGAGTTGAGACAGATGCCCCAGTCGTTCCATATTCCTGGAAACAAATTCATGCTTCTGTTTTACGTAACCTTTATGAGTTTATAATATGCGTCTCTTACTTCCAGCGCGGCTATAAATAAACTTTATTTAACGTATTTTGCTTCAAAGATTTATAGAGCCTCCTGAGAATGTTTTCTCGAATCAAAATATTGCTGGAAGCACTTACAACATGCACATACATCTGATTCAGCTGGAGGTAATAAATCTTAAGGTGAAACTTTTACCTGTTTTTGGTCACACGAGTGATATCGGTGACAGAGCTGATATTTATGTTATAGTGGTAATATATTATCATTATTTATATGAATTATTAGGCCCTCCTTTCTATTACTTGAGTGCTGTCAAAGTGCTTTAATTTATTTTGTAACATAATGGACCGATACCCAATTAGAATGTTCATAACACAAGTATAAAATACAGCACAGGAAGAATCTAATACACTGCAACTATATGATTTTCATCATTCTTTGTCGTTTATTTTTGTGTAACTTCCACAACTTATTCTTGATTTATTTGTTTCATATTGAGATATAGCCTTGCAGAAAATACACAATTAGTTGTGGGTGAAGGGGGATAGAGAAACCCGAATAGACATTCAGATATTTAAAAGTGAAGCGCTACATGTTAGCCTTGAAAGTCTGGTCTATTCACGGTGTTTAAAAGAAAGTTTTAAATAATTCAAACCAATTGGGAATGACAGGTGCCACAAAATATTATTTCAAATGATTCGTGTGTTTTAGTAAGATCTACTCCTCTTGTGCAGTAAGTTTTATCAATTTCTTATGGGTTCCCTTACTTGGTCTAGTTACCCTCCTTGTGCGTAGAACTTACAGCTGAGCACGGGGGATCAGACGCCTATCGAGTATCAGAGGGACAATATCGAGCGGGAAGGCTCAGGTAGTTTCGTCTATGGCCCACATTCGGTAGGCCTGGGTTCGATGCCGTAGCCGATCCTCGAGTTTTTCTGTGGGTTTTCCCGGTCGCTTGGCAAATGCTGGGTACGTTAATTAAATCCCCCGAATTTCCTGTCCCTCCATTTCATCTCCCTTTTCGTTTCACATCATCTTTCATCTGGTGGTGTCTTTCAGAACAGAAGTGTCGGCGGGTGTCTCGGCGGTGCATGGCGGGATGATATGCTCTGAGGAGAAACTACTTCCTCGTTCGGTAGGTTGGTTGCCGGTTTCCGCTCCTCTTCTGGGACCATTTCGTGATGGCCAGTCAGGGAAATTTGGGGCTCGGATCGCCTGCCTGGGATCTTTTGGGACCCGGCTGCTGGGCTCGTTGCCGCCCCGCAGTAGCTTAGCGTGTCCGTTGCCCTGGCCTGTCGGGGGAAGTCTCTATCCAAGTAAACTGTAGGGACCCTGCCCTCTGTACTGTCGTGGCTCATTGAGTTGGCTGCCCTCTGTCTTCTTCGCCTCATACTTTCTCCCGGGGTGCCCTACTTGGGGGCATAGGAACAATAGGCCCAGCATGGTGGCCCACGTACCGAATTCCCTCCGTAATGAAACACTAATCTTAATCAGGGGGACAATGGATCAAAGTACCAGCAACTGTGGATCGACCTGTAGCTATATAAGAGTGAGGAGGAAACTAATATGAAATGCAGATGAAAATTAATAAAAGAGCTGGAATGAATGGCGGGGAAAACCTGGGAATTCTGAGGACGTTCACCTCGTCCACCACACATCCCTCATGTGGTCCTCTGATATGGAACCTGGGTCCCCGTGCTGAAAGATGAGTTGTCTAATTACTCGTCACGATGTCATCTATGGATTTTTTGCTATGCAAATTTCCTTGCGTATGAAGAAGGCTTCAGAAGTTATTTCCTGAAAATTGACAATACAATTTTGATATCGTAAATAAATGTCTTAAATATATGGTACATTATATGATATATTATGTCTTAATATGTGATATATTTCATAATTCATTATCATGATTATAAATAAGAATTGATATCTGAACATCGATTTGGCATAGCGCATTAAATTTTGTGTGATTATATGTTGATTCTGAGTTTCATATATAAAAGTGTCAAAGAACTAAAATTAATATGTTGGTTCTTAGATTTGTTGTCCCAAAGAAAAAAAAAAGAAGGTAATTCTAAGCCTATGCGTGTGAGTTAGAGAAACCACTATCTGAAATTGCATGGTAATGAATCCTAAATGTGTTACAGTATGATTAAAGTGACCATAAATGAGTGCAAATAAAAAGTACACATATCCACCAAAGAGTTATGAACTTTGAAGCTGCTTACTCGTAAAGGAGTATTTTGGAACCAAAGAGTATTAAAGCTCCATAATTACGAGGTACATTAAGAGGATCTACTATGGGGTCATGAACTGCAGGCGCAAAATCAGAAAAGAGAGTGGAGCCCGTTTCTCGGAAGTGGCATCGTAAAGAATATCGCGCGAGACTTATCAAGACTTCTGACAGAACTTAATCTGTCTTCACGACACGTATAAAGTACAAAACTAGCGAGGGCTGAGAAATGAATGATATAAACTCTTGGCGAGCTATTTCTTATATTAGAGCTATAAAAAGGGGAGGGGGGAATAAAACACGAAGTCGAGACTGACCTGTGCTCAGTCTTTACTGTGATGACTCCTCAAATTGCGGGAGAGGAGTGGAGAAGCAATCTACAGCGCGGAACATAGTGGCCTCGGGAAATGGAACTGTTTCGTTCACTTTCAGGGGTGCCACGCCACTTCCGCTGGGGAAGTGTGTCTTCGGGTCTTTATTGATCAGTTCTACACCTCGTCTCCATTACAAGCTTTCATTCTTATATTTTACTCCTTCTCGTAGTCCTTTTGTTTCATGATTTAAGGTTTTATTCGTGTGCAGTTACGTGTAAATCAGTTATAAATCTACGCAATGAAAGTAAATGTTTAATTGTAATTCATACATATATGTGTATAAAATATACATTATATATACGAAGCCTGTTCAATAAAGAATGATCATAGTTATTTTACGGTCATAATTTCTCGCATTAAAATTCAGTCTTATATTCTGTTAGCTTAATGTGAAACAAACACGCCGTAGTAGTTTCATTGTTGGTACTCGTGGTCCCCGCCTGTGAGAACCAGGCAAGTTCAGACATGTTCAGTATCGCTAACCGCTGTAATGGAGGTAACATGCAGTTAAAGTTGATGTTAGAGGAAGATCCGGAGTTTCTTTCAAACGTAATCACTGCTGATGAAACTTGGATACATCATTTTAATCCTGAGATCAAACAGTAAAGCTCAGTATGCAAATCTCCTTCATCCCCAACCCCCAAAAAGCAAAGGTAGTTGCTTCTGCTGGGAAAGTTATGATCATCTCATTCTTTGATATTCATGGAATGGTTTATCAGCATGTTGTACCTGCACACACATCAGTAACTGGACAATACTACAGGGATGTCCTGAAAACATTGCAAGTCCATATTAGACGCAAAACACAACATTTCCGTGAAGCAGGCTGGATGCTGCACCACAATAATGCGCGGCCTCACATTGCCAATGTTGTTGCTGAATATCTTGCAAAATCAAGGTGAGGTGCATCCCTCACCCTCCCTATAGTCCGAATTTAGCCCCTTGTGACCTTTTTCTATTCCCTAACTTGAAGAAACGCCTTCGTGGGAGGCATTATCCATCATCAGAAGCAGTGGTGAAGGCTGCGGAGGCTATTTTGAAGGATCTCTCAAAAATGGTTTCCAACATATCTTTGAAGACTGCCAGAAACACTGGGACAAGTGTATCGCATTCTCTAAAATGAGTTAAATGCTTCATGAGAGCGTAGTCTGAGGTAGAAGAACACCAGACATTAAAGAACGTTAATAACACGGTCATGATTTCTACCCAGGTTTCTTTTTCGGAAATTATAGAAGTGAATGGAACTCTACTATGAATTTGGATTGGGATTTCATTACAGAAGGGATTCGATACGTAGGTCGCCATGCTGGACCCATTGTTCCTATGCCCCCAAGTGGGGGCACCCGCGGGATGAAGGAGCCAGAGGGCGGCCGACCCAAGGAGCCACGACATTAAAGAGGGCAGGGTCCCTACAGTTTACTTGGGTAGAGATTTCCCCCGACCGGCCAGGACAACGAATTCGCTCCCCCACAGCGGGACGGCAACGAGCCCGCAGCCGAGCCCTAAAGGTCTCTGGCTGGCAGTCCCGAAATGGTCCCAGCAGAGGAGCAGAGACCGGCAACCGACCTACTGGAGGAAGAAGTAGTTTTCCTCAGAGCATATCATCCTGCCATGCACCGCCGAGACACCCGCCGACACTTCTTCCCTGAAAGAGACCACTAGTTGAGAGATGTTATGAAATGATAATGGAGATGAAATAGAGGGAGAGGAAATTCGGGGGATGTAATTAACCTACCCAGCATTCGCCTAGTGACCCGGGAAAACCCCAAAAGATCCATGGGCCAGGTAGGATGGCCTCGGGAATCGAACCCGAATGCGGATACTATGACTTATTCCTATACAACATACGCATCATTCAGATAGTTTATTTAATATAGAATGCATAATTTATGAAATAGCAAAACAGTAAATTTCCAGTAAATTCAGCGTAAATAGTGAAAGTTTTACTTATTCAATTCCGTTTATTGATATTAAATGCTCGTTGATTGTATTTGTATATTCTAGACAAAGTCTACTTTAAATAGATATTTTTCATCAATTACCTACAATACACATTCAGTATATTCCCATAATTATACAAATTGAGTTATTATACCTTTTATGTGGAATAAGAGAGTAAAATAAAACTACATCTAATGAATGATGCTGTGTAATACAACGCTACAGTGTATACTGATTCAGAGCTACCTCCAAGTCGAGTGTTTAGGTAAACGGAAAGGAAGACCGAAACTGGAAGTGACATCTCAGTCTACACTTGGTGACGATGTTTGGCATTAAGGACACCGTTGGATATCCCTGATGGATCTTAGTGCAATCCTGACTAACTCAAAGCCACCTCGAGGCGAGAGAGTACCTAAGCAAAAGGAAAGGAATCCCTTAACCGAAAGTGCTATCTCCTTCTACCCAATGGCAAGCACTTGGTTCAAACGAACAAGTCTAAATGGCAACTGTCCCCTTCCTCTTCGCACCAGTTATGATCAATTTAGCCCTGGCGTCTCAAACACAGAGCGAGAGGCAATTCCGAGGTAATGCAGCAAGGAAGAGGGGACGAGCGAAAGCTAGGATTTCTGCCACGAAAACGAAAACTATTAATTATGTTGTAACAATATCAGTTATTTAAAGTTTAGGTATAATGTTATATCCCGAATTGTACATTTTGTGAGACATATTAAATGCAATAGAAAGGCGAATATTGGCTCTTGCAGAACTTTGATTAATATAATACACCTATGTTCGATTTCACTAACAGATGTTAAACTCGACGTTAACAAATGTACCGTAACAATTGTTAAAGATTTAACAAACGTGTTAAGATTCTTGCATTTCAGCAACTTGTTTTCTGAAAATGTTAACAAACATGTGTTAACGCCGAGAGACTTGTAAATATTACCGATACAGTAGGCTGTGGATGAATCTTATTTTTTCTGAACGTACTGCGATGCGCTTTTACTTTAATTTTCGTTTACACACAGCTGAAAAAATGGCGGGTGAATAAAATCAGAAGAAGAGCCGTGGTATGAATTTCTCATCAATCCAGAAAGAATTTGAACTACTAACTAAATATTCGGATATTGTGGAAAATAAGAGGAAGGATGCGTTTTTTTTTTTTTTTTTTTTAATTTTCGTCCACTCCAACGTTAAGTTATATCGGACGGTGAATGACTTGCGTGAAATGATGCTCAAATGAGTCCAGGGTCCTTGGAGCTTAGTTACCCGACATTCGTCTTGAATGACAAGGGAAAACCCCGGAAAAATCTTATCTAGGTAACACCCTGACCGAGATTCGAACTCGGGACCTCTTGAACGTGAGGCAGACATGCTACCATCTACACTAACGAGGTGGGAAGACGGATGCGGCAAATGTGAAACAGAAAGATATTACGTGGGAAACGATTGGAAGTGTGTATAATTCGAATGCAAATGAGAGAACCAGAAGTACAAAGCAGCTTCGTCAATATTACGTAATTTAAAACGAGGTGCGAAGGACAGACTGTGTCATTTCAGCAATAATATCCAACTATCGTGAGATTATAAAGGTCTAATTGAAATTTTCTACTCATTTTTTATAAATGCTCGCTGTTGTGTAATTGTTTTCAATATCATAGTCATAAGATAGCCTTGTCCGATGAACTGAGGGCTGTATAGCCCATCAGAAGACCACACTTTTTTCATTCTTTGGAAATTATTGTTGGTATCGCCCCAAAGCAAGTAGTAAAACTGGAAGGGAGGGTTATGAATCAGGGAAAGCCTGCTCCTCGATATGAGACTATGTATCACTGCAGCGCTGCGAGTTGCCTCTAGGATTTAGCAGTTATTTACCGCTCTCTTGAAGGTGTTACGCCCGGTCAGAGGGAACGCGAAATGAAGACAATCGTCCGGTAAATGGGGTGGGAAGATGCATTGGGGAGGATTACATCCGTTCTTCCCCTTCTTTCACTCCTCGCCACAAAATAGCGGACAGCCATTAGTGTCAAAATAGAAATGTTGCTGGAAACAAGGCGATGGGGAGAAAAATCATAAGGGGAAATAAATTTCTTACCGATAGAACGCAACCCCACCCCTACCTTAGTTACACACCTACATTTAATAGCTTCCGGATCAACACCCAGTTCGGCGGTGGTAATTTTGACTTTCTCTATCACATATATGTAGGTAGAGAAAGTATTTCATTTTACACACAAATTAAATATAAATTTTCACGTAAAATACACGCTGTAAACTCCCTGAGTCAAAAAAGAGGAGTTTTGGAAAACATCTCTGCGAGTGTATGTTTTTGTGTTTGTGTGAACATCATCACTACAAATTTGTTAGTAAGTTAAATACTTGGTATTTAAATTAAGTTCTTGCAAGGATACGATACGAATATTTTCAAGAAAATGCCCATCCCCCTCAGATTACTCTTCATATGGAATATATTTCCAAACATTTGATTTTATAAAATATGCAATTATCAACTTTGATTTAAACAACTTAAATTTAAAATGTTTAATGAGAAATGAAATATATGTCTTTTATTTTCTACGAAGGGCTCAGAATTAAGAAAGTTTCATCATGGTAACACATTAGAGGAAGTTTAACATTAATTTTATATTATAAAGGGTTTCAAAAATGAATTATGTTTAATTATGGAGTTTGGAAATTTTCTTAAGCAAAGGTATTTGCTATACGTGAATATAAGAGTAAAATAAATTTGGAAATAAAATATTTGTTTATGCAAAAAATATATACTTATATAAAAGTCCTAATTGAAGCTGTTGATAGGAGTGTGTTAAAGTGCTTAAGTAATCCTTATATTATTGCTCTAGCAAGTTATTATTTATTTAAAATTATTTATTGTTTTACAAATGTAAGAAATGGAGAGTAAATGAATTCCAGTGCATTAGCTGCTTATTAATTGTAAATAAAGTATCTTCAAATGAACTATTGTTATTGTAATCAATAAAATCATCATGTTTTACATTTAAGTAAATTTAGCAATGCTAAATTCAATGTTAGTAAGAATAAGGGCTGCAGATTTTATATTTGCAGGCATAAAAGCAGTAAAATGTGTTTTAAAAGCACTGGATTATTTATTCCTCTGTTTCTGGAGCGTTGAGTATACTAACCTCTTCCAAACTTTCACCTGACCCTATAGGTCCATATGTCTCTTGAGTAGTTTACCTATTACCCTCCTGAACCATATCCCTAGAAAAAGGAACATGGTCACATTCTAAATTGAAATTAATGAATGAGAGAAATTACCACAGCTATAATTTAGCTGCTTGATTTAAATTATCTTCATATATTTGCAAGTGTATATCATTTTGTAAATCTTACAGTGGCTCACATAATTTAGCTTATGCAAGATATTCTACTATGTAATTCTAAATAATTCAATAATTAAACTAAATTAGTAATCTTTATATTGATCATAATTACGATATGGGTTTTCTTAAAAATGTACCTACACTAAATAAAGTGCTTTATAAAAACTATTTTTAAGAAACTTGGCTAAACATAAATTAAAATAAATTATGAGTGTTCAAATAGGCAAAGTGTTGAGGAAAAATAGAGAATTGAATACAAAATTAAACATAATGTGAAGGTGTTTTGTAAATAAAAAAAAGCTTAATAAATTAATTCACTCATTTACTTCTATAACCATAATTGTCTGGCTTAGATACTTAATTTCATTTTCAGTCCTTTGACAATTGTTCTCCTTTGCTCTGGATTCTTCAATTCGCTTATTTCTTAATCATTATTATACAATTACATAATTTAATTTAAATCCAGATAAGTAACAAGGGTTATTCTTTGCAACCTGCTGATAATTATGATATATTTAGACACTCAAATTCATAGTTAGTTATTTAAGTATTCATACTTAAATAATGCTAAATTTATTTGTGCCGCTGTGGATAAGGTCCTTTTTGAAATAGCTTTTGGCCCATAAAAAGTCTTCATTTATTAATCTTTAGAAAGATATAGACACTGAGAATGACGTTTAAATTTGCTAGTTGGTCCGAGTAATTAACTTCAGATTACATTTAATATTCTAACCGAACAATACATAAGTAAGGCTCAAAGCTCTTGAGAGCTGGGGGATGTTTAGGCCTCGTGTGACCATGTATGTTTCTCCTTGTCCCGCGATCCCGTCTACTAACTCGCGTTCCTCTAACCACAGTAACTCTCTGCTACTCCGCAGCTCCAGGCCTGGGAGACCACCGAAACGAGCCACCGTCGGCCTGTCCATCGCCGCGTCCCATCTGAGTCATCACCACCATCAGCTAAAGAAGCATCGCCTCGACAATGGCGAATACCCTGGCTACGAGAACGGACATCTCGGCGGTGAGTACTGCTTTCTTATATACGTAGTATTATACTGTGAGTGAAGTACATCCCATGCTCATTATTGGACATCTCCCTACATTTTGGAAACGCCTTAAAACTGACAACGCTGGATCTTGAAAGATCAGCTTGGAGTTGTTGCTATATTGAGATCGTTTTCCGGATGAGTTTATGGTCTATTCCTTCGTAGTGTTTCCCTACGCTGTTGTCTATCCACTCAAGAATGATTAAACCAGCTACTAGATAAGAAACTGATACGTAATATACGCTTATATCCTCCTATAGAAGAGATGTAATTAATTTACCAGAGTGATGTATGGAAACACTAACTCAGCATTCAAATAATCATTCTAATAGGTTCTTTGAAATATATAATGAAGTCAACAACCGTAAATAAATACATTTCTGTTAAGCCATTTCTGTTTCTGTAGAATGCATCTTTTTGACAAGAAAACCTTGAAGTCATATGCGGCTTTCACTTTCTCGAAGCCCTTTATTCAACCCAAAGATTCCCTTTGTAACAATTTTGTCCATTGTGATTATGCTTATGCCATTATTAAGGGTCCGAAGAATGCCTATTCAAACGGAGTAAGTCAATTCAGTTTTGAAGGAAAAATCTGTCATTGGAAGGCATGATTTCTCTTAAAGTTACTTTTTATACCTAAGTTTCATATTAGCAGAACAAAGGACAATTTTATAGGAAAAGCCAACTTGCAGTGAGGGAAGGAGAGAGACAGACAGCAAGAGCAAATTGCAGAGGCTGAAAAGTTGAATAAGATTTGAGAAACTTAATGTCGACTACGAGACTTGAACTCAGTATTTTGAATTAACATATAAAATGTGAGCAAACGTGGTACGAATTTTCTTACTTCTTACTTTGACAGAAAGGCAGTGTGCAGTGCTATAATACTTGGGATTTAAGACGTTAGTTCATAAACTGATTATAATAATACAGTTTCATTCCGGTCATATGTAAGAGCGTGCTGGAATATTAGATACAATTTCCAAAATAGTTGTAAGTGAAATTGGTATTTCCTTTTTTCCAGTAGTTGATTGCATGCCTGATTTATAAAGAGACAATCATCTTCACATTTGGTTCAAGTGGATACTGTGAGAATTTTGCCTCTGTTGATGGATGCCTATAATCCATTAAAATAATTAAAACGAAGGTGGCGATGCAGCATCAGAAGATGGATGGCTTCTAAATGAGGAACCCCACTTTTGTCGCCGCTGGGAGAGCAGTTTAATGACAGCCTGGGTCACCACATCTCGTCTATTTCTGGGTACACACATCTCCAGGGATAACGCTGATGTTAACGAGCAAAAATGCAAGCCCTAGCTGCCCGCAATTCTTTCCTTAGAATGGGGTTTTCCCCAAAACGTTTCACTGGTGTTGAAGTCTATGCTCAGACCGCTGGTTTTTGTAGATGACTTTAAGATTTTGACGCAATCATATAACTTTCTTGAGGGAGTGAAATGTAGTATAAATTTATTTTATATTTGATGAAACATGCAAATCTTTTTTACGAAAACGCTGGTGGCCCATATGAAGTAATGGGAATGGTAATTGATGAGCAAATTTTACCTCTTCCTGAATCACTGCTTTTTACCTCAGTTGTCCCTCATTCTTGAAGTTCAGTGTTAGCCCCAACCGAGGGATTTCTTCTTCTTATATTGATACCGGCTATCCAGCACGGCTCCTTCCCACCACAGGCAGCGACGCCAACACAGATTTATAGGGAAACATCTGCATAAGGAATAAAACTAATAATTGTGAAATTCGTACTTCCATTTTACATTTACACTCACTCTTTATCATATACCAGGGTTGCAGGATGAGAATGCAATATGTCAAGTAGACTGGACAACAGCCAAATGCCACCTCCTGACACATGTAAAAGCAGAGATGCAGCAGTACTCTTAACACTAAGTTTCTTTGTGAACAGTTTTGAAACTGATAGTTTACCTATAGATGTAACAGCTATAATTGCTTAGGGCTAAGGTCTCTGTGGGCCTCTGATGAAGCAAGATGGTGTGGTAGATGGGACCAAGAGGGCTAACGTCACACATTGTACCATTAGTAGGAATCTCTCAATAGATCTCTCACAATATGACAGAGAAATTAATAAGGCAAAGTAAGCACATAGGAAACAGAACTATCTTATGTTCAATTTATTGATTTAGACATCTGGTAAAAAATTTCACATAAATGCTGGAAAATGATCGAGGAAAAGAAGTAACGTAATATTCGGAATCATACATTCAGAACCTTCTATAATCCATTAGTACTAATTTAGACATCGTGTCTTGATTTTCCCCAGCGCCCTCACCTGATTTCAGTCATCCTATATGCAGATGACTTAATATGGACACTTTTTACAGACCAAAATTATTTCCTGAAGCTATGAGCGTAACGACAATCAAAATGGATTTTCTGAGATATTAAGGCAGCAATTTGGCTCAACCAGGGATGCCTCTGATGAAGGTAATATTATTTGGAGAGCAAATCGATGTTTTGGTTACGCTTGAGTCTTTGTACAAAAGAAATGGGGAGAGAGACGAGCAAAGTGGATAGAAATGAGCTTTAAAAATGTACCACGCCTCCATTCCGCAGGTTCCGGAAAGGTGTTCCCGTGTCCGCACGTGTGTATATACATAAATGTGTAAGCAAATAAACCATTGTCTGCGAGCCCTTACAAGCACGTAAATTCAATGAGAGGGAAATTTGTTTGCTCGTGTGTTGAAATTCTCTTCCGCCATTACCATCGCTTCCAATGAAAAGCAAAGGGTCTTTGTACAAACTATTTCTAATTGTGTTGTCCTTGACACGTGTTCATCAACATTTTTCCAGCTTTCCACCCTTCCTCTCCGCCTGCTTACTCTTATTATTCATGTCGTTTGATTGCACTGACGAGGAAAAGAAATAAAAGATTTTTATGGTCGACGCTTTGGGGGCTACTAAAACGATTTTCAGTAGGCATTTTAGGGTAAACAGTTTCTGTTAAAAATAATTGAATAAGAAATAAGGTTTGGTAGTGCTGTTTGTCTATTCTCGCTAGCAAAGTAAATAATTACAATCCTTCAAAGTAGACTACTACAAACTATTGCACTAACTGCAAGTTGGCGTTAATCATTAGTTAATAGCAAGCACTATTACTATGAATTTTATTATTTAGCATTAAGATCGCTGCTGCAGTGAAAATAATTCAATTATATAGATATTTCAAGAATAATCTCCTCATTCAGGCTTCACTTAATTTTACAGTCAAATTTTCTTTTTCGGCTTGAGTTATGATATATTGATTTTTAAACTTAAGGAGATGAATGAGTTTAGTTAAAAAAGAAGGACCCACTACATCTATTTCTCACTTCAGAAAACCCCTTTCAGGAAATTTCAACTAAATCACACCAAACGTTTTTGAGGTCATAATTTCATATTAATGTTTATTGTCACTTATTTATATGAGTCATTTTTTAATTCAAGCAAAAATTTGTTATCTAGATTACAAAGAAATATTATGTCTTCAATGAATACTCCCACCGAAAATATTGTATGTGTATCTGTAAAAATACAAAAACTTCTGGAGTCAGACATATTTAAGAACTTTGGTAAGACTAAGTTTTTAGAAAATATGCTCAACTTTAAACTAGACTAACACAGGCACCACCGCGTTGTTTCTAATTTTCTGTAAAATACTTGTAATAGTTTTGATTAGTATAATATATATTTAGTATATTTACATGATTAATAAGGTGTACGTGGTGAATTTTCTGACGTGTATACCTCTTTATGAATGCTTTTGTAAAAGCGTTAAATTTAAGGTTTATTGAATACAATTTTGTCGCTTTCGAAGTATTCATCACCAAATCTCTCCCAGATTGAAATATCCTGTGACTTATTTTTCGATCGCATCGGTTCATTAACAAAAACTGACTTTGTGATTAGCTGCATTTTAATTTCTGAATTTAACTTCATAACTTCTAAAATGATCTTTCTCTATAAAGCAAACGTTATATGGCCGTTTCTGGCATTGTCAGCTGCATTTCAGTAGGTATATTCTGATTCCAATAAAATTTCAGAGGCTTCTTTCATGCCTGCATAATTAGACACCGTCTTAAAATCTTACATAAGAATAAAATGACTCTGAAATGCAGAAGTTTAAGCATAGCACAGCATATGTTAGGTTAGCTTAGGTTTAGAAGGGATGGACTATAACAACCCGAAACACCTCAACCATTGCTGATCCATTCTGTGCCTCTTTATTTTCTGGTTTATTAAAATCACTGAATTTGTTATAAAGAGACAAGCTGGCTACTGAGACCTCAGATGTTCTTCAAATTGCATAAACCCTTGGTTAAAGTGGTTCCTAATCACACAAAACGTCTTTTGCATCTCATAAAGTTGGATCAACTTCTTTATCCACATAGCATATGTCCATTGAGATAGCCGTTTCCTATTATTGTTATTATCATTATTATTATCGTCATTCTTCTTCTTCTTCTTCTTCTTCTTCTTCTTCTTCTTCTTCTTCTTCTTCTTCTTCTTCTTCTTCTTCTTCTTCTTCTTCTTCTTCTTCTTCTTCTTCTTCTTCTTCTTCTTCTTCTTCTTCTTCTTCTTCTTCTTCTTCTTCTTCTTCTTCTTCTTCTTCTTCTTCTTCTTCTTCTTCTTCTTCTTCTTCTTCTTCTTCTTCTTCTTCTTCTTCTTCTTCTTCTTCTTCTTCTTCTTCTTCTTCTTCTTCTTCTTCTTCTTCTTCTTCTTCTTATTATTATTATTATTATTATTATTATTATTATTATTATTATTATTATTATTATTATTATTATTATTATTATTATTATTATTATTATTATTATAAACATCCACAGAGGATAGTCTCTCTTAATAGAAAACCATTCATGAGTACTCTCAAATGGTGAATGAGGGATTATTATTTTCGACTAAGCACCTGTGTCCTGGAATTGACTCCCAGTAGAAAATGGTTCTCAGTCCAATTGGTGACGTAGCTGATTATTTTTACATCAAATGTTCTGCCGTTAATTAGTATGAAAGGTCGCTATTTCAGCAATTCAGCCCACCTGGGTAGCGTAAACGGTAGAGTGTCTGCCTCACGATAGAGGTATCCGAGTTTGAATCTCAGGGCTAGTTATCTGGATAAGGTTTTTTCTGGAGCTTTCCCTTATCCTAAAAGATAAATGTCGGGCATCTCTAAGCTCTAGGAATCCTGAGCTCAACTTAAAGTCGGAAGAGTAAATTAAGAAAAACTGAGCAATTCCAGATAGGTTCTGATTTGACTTATTTGCTTCAAGAACTACAATCATTTTTAAAATACATCATTTCCTTATCTGCTTCAAACGCTTTATTTTTAAAATGTATAACGTATGTTCTTATTCTTATGTTCTTAGGAAAAATTGGGAATTTAGCGCTTGAAATCCCAACCAGAGACGTGTTAATTCAGCCTCTAAACTGTTAGCTAAGGCGCTGTTGCTTAGAGGTGATACATGTAGCATATATTTCGCCACTTTGCAGAACACGTTGAGTACACATGTCACGAGAAGGTCTGACATGAAAATCAATATCGTGCTGACTAGACTCAGATGGCAACAATTTCTGAGCCCACCCTTACATGACTTACACCCCCCCTTCCTTTTACTGACTTAAGTTTATGACAGCAGGGTAATGAGAACACCAAGTGATGGGTACCTGAAACGTTTCTTGCAAATAAATCGATAACAGCAACAGCTTTATATGTGAGCAAAACGTGCGTTTACAAGTTGGAAGGCTGGGTTGTAGACCAGTGCAGATGAAGTTGAACAAGAAGTAAATGCGTAGTACATATCTTTAACCCTTTCTTACTTTTTGTAGAAAACCGAACGTAACTGAAACACAAAACTTAAGGCATTTAGTAAAGAATTGAGTTTCTATATTGTGGGTTAAGTTCGAATAAATCCTTTAACATTTTGGAAATGACAGCGTATCTAACATACATTATTGAAATGTATATCAATTATTACAGTGATAACTGAATTTTGTAATATTTGAGAATTCCAAATTGATGGATATTTAGATAATAACTTTTGATATGTAAGTTCTACATAATCATTTTAAAAGTATTTGCATACAAAGTTAACAAGGAAATTAATCCTTTTGTTATTTTACACTTATTATGTCACTATAAACTAAAGGTTATGAACGTAAGTGCTCTGTATGCTTATCAAATTTCAGCAGAAGTAATTTTAACAGACTTCATTAAGGTACACGTTAACCGCATGTGAATATTTAAAGGAGGTCATATGGCTAGAGACTTGCATTTTGGTGTAGATGAAATTATATCTATTATTTGGATTGTATAATGAATGAAATTGAATTATGTATTGTAAAAATAAAACTTTTAATTTTTATAAATATATTCAAAGATAAAACTATCTCAATAACAAGGTCTTATATTCATGAAATGATATTAGAATGCAATTTTAAAGGTGTAATTAAGTTCACCACTTATTACTCTGCCCGCCTCGGTAGCGTAGATGGTAGCGTGTCTGCCTCACGTTCAAGAGGTCCCGAGTTCGAATCTCGGTCAGGGTCAGTTACCTGGATAAGGTTTTTTCGTGGGTTTTCCTTATCCTTCAAGACGAATGTCGGGTAACTCTAAGCTCCATGCACCCTGGACTCATTTGAGCATCATTTCATTCAGTTTAATCACCGTCCGATATGACTTAACGTTGGAGGACGTAAATTAAAAAAAAAAACTTATTACTGACATTGTTCTTTAAGTGTCAATTCTATAAAAATTTTAATTGCTCAATTTAAAACAAAGTATTTCTTTCCAGATATATCTATATGAGTACAATGACACCATAAAGTATAAGCTAGAGGTATAAACATATTTTCAATTACCTTTGACATACAAGTAATTTTAAATTTAGAGCCAAATATTTAATACTAAACGTATAAAAATAACAAATAAATCGAGTGGTTTTAGTGTTTAGATGTACTGGTATAGTTTATTTTTAATTATATCTTTCCATTATCCAAAAGAAGGCTTTTAGTTGAGGCAAATCTGAAGGTAAAGAAAACGTTTTCAAGAAATCTCATATGCAAACAATCACAGCAAAATGAAAGAAGGAGCAAGAGATAAGGGAAGAAGTAAAAGATAATAACAGTTTCAGTACAAATAGACTTATGAAGTAAATTAGCATAACAAGATTCTTCTCATAGTTGCTTGTTAAAAAATATGCTTTACAACAAAAAGATTTCCGCAACAAATGTTTAAACAATTGGGCATGAGAAACTGGGCATGTGCAGTGTTGGCAATTCCTTGCTTATTCACCCATGTTCTTATCTCCCTCACAGGGAGGCAAATAACCTAACCGTGTGTGCGGAACCAAATTAATTGCAATTTCGCCAACGCAGTTTGACTAATACAGTCATAATGGAAAGCAAAGTGTGAAAACAGCTACATGCCCTGCTCGTGATAAGAACACAGGTCTCCCAGAGGAGAACCTCCGCCCTAGGGGAACTATTTCAAACGGCTCCAAAATTACAACTTATTGTGTGAAATGAAAGAAACTTGACTACATTCAATGGAATATTCCCAAATGTGTAAGCTCACTCCCTCGTGTCAATGAACGCATGCACAGCAGGTAAAATTCTTGTATTAAACAAACGTAGCTGAAGTTTATTAACGAACTCAGTCCCTGTAGATATGAGAGCGATTCTAAAATTGTCCGACCTTTCATGCCAGTACTTGTGTTGTAAACCAGGGTTTCATGGGGATTTTCAGCTCATACTTGTAGGGTAAAGTAAAAATAAATTTCAAACATGGTGTATGGCTGAAATTAGCCGATACTTCAAGTATCATTAGTAAGCTGTACATAATTACAAGATCCTATTTTGTTATTTAACATTTATGTGCAAAAGATGTTATGTACATCATATTTTTAAGAAATTATAGGAAAGAGCATTTTACAGAAATTTCTCTGCGTTGATATTACATTAAATTTTCACAAGTAAGTGTGGAACCTAAAATATAAAAATATAAAACAATTTCAAAAGCTTTCTAAAACACCAAATGTCTTTATGGTGTCCATTGTGGCTTATTATGTTATAAAAATATACATATACAGTTAAAAAAAAGAAATTCACAGGAAATTCACAGAAGATTAGAGAGATCATACTTATTCCTCTAAACTTACAATATTTTAATGTATATCTTTAAAATGTCCTTTCAGAAAATAAAAATAAAATCTTTTCTCTAGAGGGACAATTGGGTTTGTGTATTTCATCTTCGTGGTCACACTTAAAAGCGTTAAACTTCATAACGAAGATTTATGTTCATCTCACTTTTTATTTGGAAATAATTCTATATGCGGATACAATGATAGTTTTGTAATAAAAAGGGGGGCAATGGTACCTCAAAATATATCCATTACGAATCTTTTTTAGATTACAAAATTTATCTTTGGTAAGTGGTGAAGAATGTGAAATTCTTGGAAATTAATTGTTCTTTCACACTAACCGAGTTTAGGCTAAAGTATGGAAAGATTGAGTCAGACTGAAAAATTTAATGCCATAGCCGGGATTTGAATCACGGATCTTCTGGTTGCCGTCCAGCCGCTCTAACCCTAGAGCTACTATGGCCAATGTGCCGATATGACATTAAATTCTCCAACTGACTCGTGTTTTTTCGGTAAACCACTTAGGCGTTCCCATAAACACATGAGACAACTACCTTAATGGCGACTTACAACGTGTAAGTACTTTAAGGCCCGGGCTTTATAGTTAACCACCATTAGGTCAATTAATGGTTCAAATCCTGACTATGGCATTGAGTTTTTCAGTTTGACGCAATATGTACATAAAAATATTCTTTTTAGTTATAACAGTTTTACAACCGATCTGTAATTCTATAGTGGCCCAGATTTTTTACATTCCTTCCATTAGTCATGAACAGCATTTGCATTTCGAAATTTATTTATAAAAATTGGAATATTTCAATACAAATGAACATCGAATATTCTGAAAATGGTTAACGCTACAAACATTTTGATTTCGCACACCAAGATCTATATTTTTTACTGAAATAATTTTGTTTATCTGCTAAAATTATGACATTTGAAACAGTTTACAGGACATTGGAATTATTTACTATTCCATCTCGGATATACCTTCCATCACTCTTAACAAGCCATAAACAGTAAGCAGTTTTGCATTTTTCTCCTTCCGCACTTAAAACTTTCAGGATTGAATTATAACATCGATATGATTGAAAGGGAAAAAAAATCGTAATAGATTTGGAGGAGCTAAAAGGACACATTCCCAAAGAAATATCGACACTTATTTTTGGAAAGGATGTAAGACATTCTTAGATAAATTGTACGGAAAAAGTAATAAATGCTGTGAGGTATTGAGCTATGTTATTCCAGTTCCCTCGCGGAGCTCTTGTGCATTTGGTGGTGACCTTAGTTGTTAGTTTTCATGACATACGCAGGAAATACGTATCACTCCTTTGTGGTAATAGCATTTATAAATATTTCAAGTTTCGCATATACAACCATACTAGGTGAATGGAAAAACTGTATAGTCGCATACAACTTTCTTAATTTCATGTTAATTTTCTCTAGAGTTCTGCCCACAGCGTGAAGGGCGGTAGTCCGAAATATAAGCGACTGCCAGTCTCTTCCGTATGATACCTACGTGGCCATTAGCAGAACGACTGAAACGCAACGGCTAATGTGAGCGTCCATTAGTTTAAGCGATCGAGTCTTCTCTATTGAAGCTAATTGCGGAAAATTAGAAGCAACCTGTTAGTTAATCAAAAGCGGTGGCTCGGCCCCAGGTCCGGAGACAACTAAGAAAGTTAAGTAAACGAGGTGTGTACAGAAAACACCGCACACACCCCTTTCTATTAGCTTCGTACACCGCCTACCTTGACTGACACGTTGGCATCTGAAAGGGGAGCCTTTTAAAAATTGTTTTAAATAGATTCTTTGGAACGAATCTCATTTCATAATCGATACGTTTCATGTTGAAACCGACAAAGCTTTTCAAAATTGTTTGAGAAAATGTAACTACGAGGGCTGTTTAATAAAGAATGATCACAATTTCTTTTTGAGAACGTACCTTTACTCATCCTCATAATTTTGATGGTCCTTCTCAAAATAGTCTCCCCTGAATGCAATGCACTTGTCCCAGCGTTTCTGCCAGTCCTTAAAGACATGCTGGAAACCATTTCTTTTTGAGAGATCCTTCAAAATCGCCTCCGCAGCCTTCACCACTGCTTCTGATGATGGATAATGCCTCCCAGGAAGGCGTTTCTTCAAGTTAGGGAATAGAAAAAAGGCACATGGGGCTAAATCAGGACTATAGGGAGGGTGAGGGATGAACGTCACGTTGATTTTTGCAAGATATTCAGCAACAACATTGGCAATATGCAGCCGTGCATTATCTTGGTGCAGCATCCAGCCTGCTTCAAGGAAATTGCGCCTGATATGGACTTGCAATGTTTTCAGGACACTCCTGTAGTATAGTCCAGTTACTTATGCGTGTGCAGGTACAACATGCTGATAAACCATTCCATGAATATCCAAGAATGAGATGACCATAACTTTCCCAGCAGAAGCAACCACTTTTGCTTTTTGGGGGTTTGGTGATGAAGGAGATTTCCACACAGAGCTTTGGTGGTTCCTCTCAGGATCAAAATGATATAGCCAAGTTTCATCAGCAGTGATTACGTTTGAAAGAAACTCCGGATCTTCCTCTAACATCAACTTTAACTGCATGTTACCTCCCATGCAGCGGTAGGCGATACTGAACAAGTCTGAACTTGCCTGGTTCTCACAGTGGGAACCAGGTGTACCAAAAATGAAACAACCACGGTGTGATTGTTTCATATTGAGCTAACAAAATATAATAAGATTGAATTTTAGTACGAAAAATTATGACTGTAAAAAAATTATGATCATTCTTTATTGCACAGCACTCGTACAGTCACATTTGGAAAATATAAAGCCAGAGTGATGCTGCAAATATTTTTAAAGATATTTTGGATTACCTGATACGGTCGTGTAGATATTCTCTATTCGGGTATGTAATAAAAGCAGCTCAGTGGCAGAACGTCGGCACTAAACCTGAAGTACTGTCAATTAGGTACGTAAGTTCTGAAATAAAATTCAACTTTTGAAACAAAGCATATGCGCATGTTGATTTAAATGGCTTTGCTATAGAAACAAAACAAATATTTCGAAATAAACATCTTACTTTTTAAAAGTTAGCCATTTTATTCAATGTACTTCTGTCATGTAGTGGAGAGGTATTTCTGTTTTTAAGTTCATACTTTTATTCGATTTGTTTCCATTCTTAATTGCATGGATGTTACTCAGTATGCACCGGAGGTAAGTGCGCTCGCATGAGATACAAGTTAGCAATGAGTATGAATGACGTCGGATGAACACGTCCATCAAATGTAAAAACGCCGAAAACAAGTAACCTAGTACTCTGCGAACTAGTGAAGCATTGCCTTCCAAGTGTTTGCAGACGCAAGGTCAAGCTGTAGTATAATGCGACTGTTTTTTTTTTCTCTAGAGTGAGGAGGCTGTAATGGTCAGGCAGTTGTTTACCTGTGCGAGCGATAACAGTACAGTCCATGTGCAATATACCTATGGAAAAAAACGCACACGCTTCCGACCTTTAGTATACATATTCAGTTATGCTTTACACAGGTATTAAGTAAATATCTCGTCAAATATAATACCCATGTCCTAGTTGGTTACGTCATATTCGACGATGGATGAATTAAGTAGGTGAGCTAATGATCAAAGAACCCCCTGATCCATAAAGCTTTCAAAATGTATGTATTCAGGATCCGGGAAAACTCCTGAAAATAGATTTGCGTAACTCAACCTTAAGAACTGGTGGGCGAGGAGAACATCTTGAAATTATTTTGTGTCGCATTCTTGGAATTGCTGTTCACATACACGTGAAGCATATCGTCAGTTTGTTTGTATCCAAGGGCTCCAAAAATGCATTCCTAGGGGTTTCGAAATCGATTGTTCATTTTTTCTGGAAGAGATACTAAAAATGAAAACGAAGACAGAAATCGCTGATCGTTTAACTCTGGATCTAGTTCGGTGCTAAACACCAACCAATTCCCCGTCGCATGCAGCTCTACCTCTCTGTACAAGCGAAGTACAGAAAATTAAGCTATTTTTAAGTGGGCAGTTTGTGCAAATGTTACCCTTTGAGCCAGATATTTCCCTCGTGAAAACCAGCGGCATTAAATTAGCTCGAACAAACATACCGCTGCGAAAAGAAGAAATCCTAGAATTTTATCATGCTGTTACGCTTTTGTTTGAGTGCGTCCAAAAGTAGGAAACTACTTAAACAAGGTCCCAGTGCAACCGTGCATGTGGCATTTACTGCCTAACCTGTTGTTGGTCATTGTATGCAAGGCAAACAGATATACCCCACATAAACAGTGTACGGGCGTTTAATGTTCTGCGTGCTACCCGCGGTGGTTAGTTAAGTCGCTGCAAACATTTAGCAGCATTGCTGTACAGCCGGTCAACAGCTAGGCTAGCCTTTGGTTAAATGACAATATGTTTGTTTATGGTTTGAGGCTCGCATGTTGATTGTGTGAATTGGCGACTTGCTAATGTATACATATCCGTCAGTTTGTGTGTGTATACATATGGGCATACATATAGATACACAGATTGCAACTGTAATGGCTGCTCGCTTTGTGAAGTGAGGGGCAGGTACCACCAATGACGTGCTTGCCGACTCAGGTAAAACGCAAACTTTGTATACCGAGGAAAAAGTGCCACTTACTGTACCAAAAACGTTATATGGTAGCATTAGGAGACCATGCCAAAGATTCATTTTCATTATCACTTTCTCTGTGATACACTTACTCTAATTAGGGACAGTATTGCACTCCACCCAAAATTGATACCGAGATTTCATCGGAAATACGCACTGAAACTTTCAAATAAAAAAATCAGTTTAGAAAATGCTTGTGTGTGTGTGTATGTGTGTGTGTGTGTGTGTGTGTGTGTGTGTGTGTGTGTGTGTGTGTGTGTGTGTGTGGGTGGGTGGGTGGGTAGGTGAGTGGGTGGGTGTGCACCTGTCTTGAACTCCATGAAAAGGAGAATGTCTGAATACTAAACTTTGGATTTATATTGAGCACCTTCCATGCACGTGAGGAGAAGATTAAAAAATAAAATATCAAACTATCTTTCACATAGAAATTATTTCCTAAATGTTGATTTTCTGAAAAAAAAAAGCATACATTTAAGGCACTTTCCTGCTGAATTTAATGCATTTAAATTTTCTGGGAATAGCCTCTGAAGCATAAAATATTTATTGGCAACGTCGATAAAGCGTTAATTATAACGCAAATGGCTAACAATTATTTTATATTTTGGCACTCTAAGAACAGAAATCGAATCGAAATGTTTAGGTATACCTTAAAGTCCTGGGATAGAAATACTTTCTCTTTCTCGTAATCCGTTTGGTTTCTTTTCCTTTTCCTTTTATTTGTTTTTATACTAATCTACTCTTCGATATATTTTGCTGTTATCCTCTATTTCCTTTTCATTTTTACTTTTTACTTTTATTTTTACAACATTTTTCTCGACAAGTTTTAGAGTGTAATACTTAGTAGTCTATTGCATCTACCTACTATCCTTAAATTACAAATACATAATTACCATATCATTTGTTTAAATGTGGGTTTTGCAACATCTGTACTAACCTTCGCACCTGCATAATCAAGTATGCAATTGGATTGAATCTGGGAGGGGCGTGTTCTCTCTTGAACGCAATGTGAAAGTAAAGAATAAAATAATTTCTATCCTGCCTACTCTAATTGTTAAATTGTTTAATATAGAGAACAGATAATATTGTATTAACACAAATTTGTCAGCTTTTCGAAGATTATTGTATTTATTGAAAAAGGTGAACTATATATTGCAATTTAACACACTCTCGCTGAAAATCTAAATGGTTTAACAATTTGTAGCTTTATTTACACTCCAAATCTATTCCTGAGCAGGTGTCGTTAAAAATAGATTCTAAAGTAAAAAGAAGTGAAAATATATGAATGCTGCCAAATTTGTGTTCCTAAACACAGCCATTACTCAGGCAGAATTAGATAATATGAAACAAAAGTTTAGGAACGTTAGTTCACCAACATAGGCAAATACATAAATAAAAATAAAATAAGATTTTCAAATATAGTAAAATCTCTAATACACATTCCTAAGCTATCATTATTCTGGAAGCGCTATAAGGTACATTATGCACATAAAATAAGCAAAAACTTAATAATACCCATACAATATTTGTTCAGTTAATAGGAATTAATAAGCTATTCCCAGGAAATTTAAGGTATAAAGTTTATTTTTCATGAAAATATCTTAGATATATGCAGATATGTTGATCAAAATCGTTAGAGCCATTTTAAATAAAATAAAAAATAATGACAATTTTCTCATGTAAAACGTTGTTTACATGGAGGATTTAATTGAAAATCTAGTGTCTGATATTTGCAAGTTATTGAGATTAAATACTAAAACTCACGCACGCACGCACACATACACACACACACACACACCACCACCACCACCACCACCACCACCACCACCACCACCACCACCACCACCACCACCACCACCACCACCACCACCACCACCACCACCACCACCACCACCACCACACCATACCACACCATACCACACCACACGAGCCTTTTCTAAAAGTACCTTTCTGGGAAATTCAAAACAAATATTCATGCTGAACTCGGGGTATCAAAGTTTTGGGTGCAATACAATATATTCTTTACCAATTACGTGCTCAGTACAAAAAGTAAAGTACTTCTAATAAATTGCTTTGAAAGCATTTTGTTTCCTTAGCGGTTGCGATCCAGTGCTTGAGAAAGTCTGCTTCAGCTGGAGTTAGTCTTTTGTTTAAAATATTGCACAAGAAAGAGCCGGTGTTAAACAAATGTTTATTTTTCTCTCTCATTATGGCGCTGCATGTAATGTACAAGGTATATCTTCCATCATGCTGGCTAATGCCCTGACATTACGTGATTTAGAGCCGTTAAAACTGTATGCGCTAGAAACCGCGCGAATTAAAAAATAAAAGGAGACAAAGAAACCCGCTATCTGCTTATTACATCCAGGGCTTGGGAAGAAACCGTCAGGGTGTGTCATAATTGCAGTTCCAGGTGTCTCAGCCGAGGTGAAATATGATAGCGTGCCTGACTGATTTATATCCACTATTGTAATGGATTTGTCATCGGAGAGTGTTGGGTCTATACGACTTATCTTTAGTGGGCATAGATAAATAAGACAACACAATCACTAATTTCACGTTTCCTTTGTAGGAACCTTTCTTCTGATGTTAATAATTATAGGTATTGTGCTATAGATATAGATTTAAGCCGCACATTAGTCATGACCTGGCTTGGCTCTTGGTGCATAAAAATGAGGATGAAAGGATTATTGTTATAATTGTTTCTAATTTCTTTCTCATTTTGTAATATTTAACCTCCCGCTAAAATTTATTGCTAATGATACAAATTCACACTCCCCGCTTTCACGCTGGTGATTATTTAATAATTCCTTTGTATTAAAAACGACCAAGAAGAGCACTGAGCTACCAATTTAAATAATAAAATAGTATTATACTATTTAATTTTAAAAGAACTATTTCTATGAAAAACTAACAAGAACAATTTTTGTATGAACAGTAGTTTGTGGTTTCTTTGAAAATCACTTAAATACCAAGTTTAGTTCGTTTTCTAAGTTATGCCCTTCTCAAATACACATACACACACATACATACACGTTCGGGTACTGGAAATTTTTCCAATTTTTTTTAGCTCAAGGTTCTCAAAAGGTATATATCCAAATAAATATTAATATAATTTTTTTCTGAAACAATATATCTTCAGCTTACCATGGGTATGCACTATAAGGGAAAATATATGTTTACTAATTATTGCTGTTTTAGGGGGAGGGATATTTATTTCAATGCTTCTTTAAGTTCAGAGTAAAGAGAAAATGTTTTAATAACAAACGTGTAATATATCCGCTGGTTATTGACATGCGCATTCCAATTCAATATTTTATTTGCGAATACAGCTCATTTAGATAACGTGTTAAACTTCAGTAGAAATTGAATTAAAGTAGTTGAATATTTATAAAAAAATAAACATAAACATAAAAGTTTAAATTGTTATAATCAATTGAATTTCTCTGCCCACCATCGTTTATTTTCATACAGCGCCTATAAACTACTTTTCAATTTACTTCAAGTTAATTATTAGGTCAAATTTTTTCATGCATAGTTATATTACATTTAGCTACAAGGGAGCAGAAGCAGTCAAATGTTTAAAACTTTGCTGCATACTGACCTCTTTCCATTATGTCGTGGGAGACATCTGAAGAGCGACATTGAAAATGGCATAATACCGATTAAACTGAATATCTCGGAAAGGGTTAAATATTATTTTAAACTTATAACAAACTGTTATTTGAATTAATGAAGTATGTGTCTTAATTTTGATTTGTCATCTGTTAAGCTTTCGTCTGTCACATGGTTTATTATTTATATACAATCATACGAGTTATGCTGTCCACAATTCGAGTACATCAACCTGTTTCTTAAAGTACTATGTTTGGATTAAGTTTTCTCTAAACTATTTCAGTGAAATATTGGCGTTAGAATTTTGAGCAGAACGCAATACTTCTTCTGGGTAGAAGATTAGTAACAGAGAAAGTAAAAAAAATCCTTTAAAAAATCCTATAAACATTTTAAACCGTTAAATTGGTGAAATTTGCGAAGAGACTGAGGCACCTAAGGACCAAAGAAAGATGATGTTACGCTTCACCGCTCACAGAGCTAAATTTAAACACTGTGGCTAGCATATTTTGAAGGTGATGGAACTGTTAACAGTTAGAACAAACTATTTTCATAATATATTACATTAACCTAAATTCATTCGGTGAAAGTTATTGACGCCCACCGAAAAGTTGTTTATGCAGAACATTCAGGTGTCTCTCTCTTAATGACTAATGAGTTTATGGTAAGCATACATAAATACAGTTGTATGTGAAGGTAAACGTGTAGAATTAAACGTGTTTATATTCTAGACAACTTCCTACTTCGATAATTATGATTTATAATGTTATTACAATTCGATCACAGAGGCGAGAGGAAAAATGGAACTGCGTCGAAAAAGGCAATCCTGTCAGACAGTTCTATCGTTTCGAATTCTAGTCCTGTGTTTATTTTATTGTAAAACATTAATTTAATTATAGTGTTCATAAATTATATACAGTAAAATGCTCTGAATGTCATGCCATCTGTGGAGCTGCAGTCTCTAGTGAGAACAGGTTTAGCTTAGCGGTATGTGATTAATGAAATGAAGCCTAATACGAGTACAGATTGTCTGATTCGTTCCTGAGAATGTACATTTTGTTCCATTCCTGTTTATGCTATATTTCCATTTATCAGTCAGGCTTGTCGAGTAATTTTGAACATTATTCCATTAATTCCTCAACTTACGTGGCTTGAAGAACAGAATAAAAATATCTTTGTGTGTTTAGTAAAAGAAGGTGAGGAGGAAACTTAAAAAAAACAGACCAATCACCCTCCATAAGCTTGTGTAATGCCGCATTAGAGCTCCAGGGGTACCTTAAAGTTCTAAATGGGTAAATACATGTTTGGTATAATTAATTCACCCAAAAAGAAGAAACCTTGCAACCAGGTATATGTCTCTGAAAATCATAAAAGGTTAGTCCGATTGCTTACTACAGAAGACGGAATTTGAGAAGTTGACCCAATTACACGTGTAAAAATGTGGTGATGTTTTCCTTGAAAATATTGTTTTTAGACTCTGTTTTGTGTAATTTTACGTCCTCCAACGTTTAAGTCATATCAGACGGTGAATGAAGTGGGTGAAATGATGCTTAAAGGTATCCAGGGGCCATGGAGCTTACAGATACTTGACATTCTTGTTTAAGGATAAGGGAAAATCCCGGAAAAACCGTATCCAGGTAACTCACCCTGACCGAGATTCGCCCGTCTCGGTAGCGTAGATGGTAGCATGTCTGCCTCACATTCAGTAGGTCCCGAGTTCGAATCTCGGTCAGGGTGAGTTACCTGGATAAGTTTTTTCCGGGGTTTCCCTTATCCTCAAAGACGAATGTCAGGTAACTCTAAGCTCCATGGACCCCGGGCTCATTTTAGCACCATCTCGCCCAATTCACTCACCGTCCGATATGACTTAACGTTGTAGGACGTAAATTAAAAAAAAAAACTGACCAAAATTCGAACTCGGGATCTCTTGAACGTGAGGTGGACACGCTACTTTCTTCCTTTTCTTATAGCCATAGGATATATAACAGAATGCGATCTATATAGATTAGCTAACACTCCAAGAGCAAGAAATAAAGTAAATAAACCATAAGAGGCCACAGGCTGCACTGAGATAGGCCACAGGAACGCCTACCATAACAGTTGTAGGCTCGATGATCCATCCTAGGGAATACGATGCATGACTTATACTACCAAGCAGCCCTCTATTATCAACAAAGAAAAGCCTCCCCTGTGCTATCATGCCCTGCACTGCATTATGCCATAACAGTTAGAGATCCAAACTCTATGAAAGAGGAACATGTCAGACGAGAAACCATTCCAGTATTCACCTACCGATCAGGGAAATGAACGAAAAACCAAGGCAATCTACGGCAATCTTCGATCTAAGGCAATCAAACCCAGGACATGCTGAATGCGAGCATCACGGGTTACCACGAGGCCATATCACTCGGTTACGTACTACAAAGGTTTAAAGCACACTAGTGAAATAAGAAATCTGAATTGAATTTCAGTCTCTAACAGAATAGTCGAAGAAGAAAAGACCATGGCGTTTTTAACCATGTTAGTCTAAATATGTTGTACAGCAGCATATCAGAATGTTGTACATTTAGAAGTTGTTACTCTGCTTGTAAAATACATGTAGGTTTTCCCACGAGAAGCGTTGCAGACACGCATAATTTTCAGGGGAGGGCGTTGTCACGCAGGTTGCCTGCATAGTTGGCGAAGGGAAGCTGTTAATACGGGACGACCGTGTCCGGTGTACTCCTGCCCTCTCTCCCCTCTCCTAATCTACATGCCACAAAAACAATAGGGACAACAAGCTCCTGTTGCTGTACAAGGCAAGGCGAGGTATTAATTGATTATAGGTATTGTGGTGAGAAGCGTCCAGAATACAGATTAGCAACCAAGAAAACCTCTAGCTAGAATAAATCCCTCACGCCCACTCAGCTAAATTCTATGGAAATAGTCATCTTTTTGTTATTCTCATACCTCAGTATATCTTATAAGGTGCTGGAGAAACATTTTATACTTATGAAATAATTTAGAAATAGTAAGTGAAAAAATAAAACAACCAGCAAGAGCACAATACTTGGAGGTGCAACATTCTTTATGTAAACAAAATAAATGACTTTTAGGAATAAATTGTAAGTAGTAACTAGTTTTGAATTGTTGCACCTGTACGTCTAAGTAGGACAACCAGGAGGAAGGATGAGGCGAGAAGAGACAGATGGTGGCCGTCCCAAGGAGCCAGTGCAGGGCACAGGGCAGGGTCCCTAAATTGTGCTTAGATGGAAACTTGCCCCGGTAGGCCAGAACAACGGACCTTACACCCTAGTGTGATTTGGAAGCGGTCCCAACAGCTAGTTCGGAGACTGGCAACCGACCTACCGGAGAAGGAAGTGGTTCACTCAGAGCATATCATCCTGCCATGCACTGCCGAAACACCCGCCGATACTTCTACCCTGAAAGAGACCATCAGATGAGAGATGAAGTGGCGTAGCGGGCTAAGGCAGCATGCCTTGGTCGCTGGCCACGGAAATCAGCCGGGGTTCGATCCCACCAAATGGCGTGCGGATTTCAGGTCCCGGATATAGAATCGTTGCCCATTCAGCATAGTGAGGAAAGTCAGGAGCTTATAATAGGTAAGCGGCCCTGGTCACAAAAACCACGTTCCGGCTAGGGGATGCCGAGATGCTGATCAGTTCTCCTCCCCATATTGGTTGGATGAGTGCCCAGCCCTGCGAGCTTAAGTGGGCGTAAGACCGGCAGTCGGGTTGGTAGGCCTAGGCCCTCATAGGGCTGTTGCGCCAGTGGTTAAGTTTTAATGAGCCTATCCAGTATTCACCTGATGACCCGGCAAAACCCCCGAAAAACCCATGGGTCAGGTAGTTTGCCTCCCGGAATCGAACCCGGGGCTATCGAATGTGGGCTATAGACGTAACCAGCTGAGTCATCCCGGTCAGTAATTGAAGGGGTAACTTTTAGTAGAAAAAAGGAGATCTTATGTGCATCCATAAATAAAGAAGTGAAGATCAGATAAACAAATTTCTTTTTCTGGAGTGCGGAAACTTTGACGTAATGAAGTGTGAAGTAAAAAGACAAAATAATTGACCAATCTCTTAGAAAGAATAGGAAATGTAGAAACCTATGTGACGAAATGGCAGTACCAAGTTTTGCTAAACTCACTAAAACTACTAAAATAGCACCAATTTACATTTTGTTTCACTTTTACATACTAGTAGGGCTAGTTTGTAAAGGTTGCTGTAGCTCAACGGTTTACTTAGGCTTGTGTTACATACAACTCTCGCATCTTCGAGATTCTAGACGCTCACGAATGACTGGCTTGGTTGACTGATTCTCACTAACTCAAGAAACTTTGGGAGAGCTTGATTATAGATCCCGTAGTGAAGATAAAATATTCTAGAAGAAAATCTATTGCTTAAACTGGGTCAACAAGTTTTGAAATATCTGTAAAATTCTAATGTTTGGAAATACGTGTACTTGTGGTGCAAGAAGTTATGGGACAAACGATCGAGCCATTCAACTGATGAGGCGAAGATGAATTTCAACGTATTCATTTTTTTATGCCGAGTATAGAGCAAATAATTTTGTGCTTTATTACACCAAGGAAGAGGTACTGCTTTCATAGGAGCCACCTATTGCAATTAATATTCTATATTGAAATATGGAATTGTATGTTCTATTTGGATTTTATTTATAAATGCTAATGAAATTGCAACTCAACGTTTTTAGTTGTTGAGTTGATGTGTCAGAAAATGTTAAAAAATTTTCTTAGACATGGCTATCAACAAGCATAATTACTTTCAATATGGGTCTCTATGGATATCAAGCTATGTGAATATACGAAGATTTGCTTATTTAAATTGCAAATAATTAACAGTTTTGCCGTATTAGTATTATATATGTAATATACAATAAATTATTTACAAATAGCTGCGCTAATTTCTTAAGTTCCTCGGAATGTGATTCTCTTAGTCCTTGTTCTTGCTTTTCTTTCTCCTATCTAAAATTCTGTCTTACCTCTCTTGATCAGTATATTTTGCTGTCTTTCTCCATATTTTAATTTTTTAAACCAAATATTTTTCTGGTACCTTTTATTTTTCATTGAACTTAAAATGTTCATTTGTTTACCATGTTGAATCGTTTCTTAAATCCTAATGTCTGTTAAATAAAATTAGGAATCACAGTTCCTCACATTCTACAATGTAGATTTTTCTGCCATGTGTGTCCTTTCTTGTTAAAATTTCAGCATTATGAACTCCACTCTAACCAATATTCTCTTTACTTCCAGATCTCCGCGCTGTTCAACATTTTATATGCTTCAAACTAAGCTTGATTATGTGTATATAATCTGTAAAGAATTTTCTAATGACTAACTCTTGAAATCGCATCTAAATCAATTTTATTCACAATGTTCTTGTGTAATATTTTAAATCAATCTTATTTTAATTAATCCTTAATTAAAATTTAAATACTGATTCAGAATAGTTTTCTCGTTCAATTTGATTCTAAATAAATATTTCGTGTTTCCAATGTTTTCTCTTTAAAAACAATTGTTACTGATTCTACTTGTGTAACGCTAATGGGCAAACTTTTTGGTACTAGATTTGTTTATGAAATTTATTTGGATAATCTCCACATTCTTCAAATCATATTGTCAAATTTAAGTAAACTCTATTAAGGTATTTCAGCTTAGGTGCATCTCTGGTATTTTATCCAAATGTTTTCGCTCTAATGACCTTCATGTTCCATATAGATAATGTATTTGTCATTTCCAATTATCTTTTTGTATTGTTAAAGTAATTAAAGTTATTGTTTAAAAGTAATAAAATTTTCTCTATCAATATACTTTTGGAAAATTCGTGCTTTTTTCTTAAATTTTTATTCATTTTTATATACGCTTTTGCCTTGAAATACTCATCATTTTTAAATATTATAATAAAAATTATACTAAAATAGGAAAACATAGCGTATTGAAATTTTAATTTTAACACTTGATATCATCAAATTTATAGTAAAAAGAAGAACAGAAAGTATGACAGAGGATGGCTTCAAATTCACAAAGGATTTCTGTGACGTTCTTGAACTAAAATCTTAAAATTTGCTTCTTTCCTTAATTTAGTATGCAGTTAATTGGAGTATATTGCAGTACTAGAAAGAGAGAGGAAAAAAAGACTGCTGTACGTAAAATAAGCTTGCTGCATGTTTACAGTTCATTTCTTCTGGTCAGAGTATAGTGTATTTTCTACCCTCTCTCTTTTATTTGATGTCGTGCGGTGTTAATTTTCAGCAGAAATGGAAGGAGGCGATGGAAGGCAAGGGGAAGGTGAAACCATTTTCTCTTCTCTCTTAATTTCATAATTACTCAGTAGCGGGACCTAGGTCCCCCCTCTCCCAGCATTATCTGTTCCTTCCCTTTCCGTGCCCTATTTGCACCATTCTAATCCCATCCCTGTTCTTCTTCACTCTCTCTACATTACACATATTTTCATTTATTTTGGTTCCCCCTTTCCATTCTTTTTTCCCTTCTCTTTCTACCAGAGGGAATGTAGGAATAGATTTGCAGCCTTTCATGCATGGCCCCATATTTTTTGTTGGTAGACCTCCCCCTTCTATAAGTCATAATTGTGTTTTCGGGATAACTTAAAAATGTTTCACTCCTCTAAGGGTTGCAGCATGGGAATAAAAGCGAACTAAATGCGTTTGTATTGCCTTTCGCGTTTATAAGAATTATAGTTGATGGAGAAGAGGTTGGGAAAAATCCTATGAGCTTATTGACTTTACTACGTGAAGTAAGAAGGAGAAGCACTGAATTCCACCCAAAAACTGGATGTCGAAATTTAACAGAAAGTATATCTTTAGAGTCCTCCTGAACCGAACAAAACAATTTTGCAAATAGGTCTGTATCTCTGTGCGAGTGTTCGTTTGTATGTGTATATGTGAACAATTAAACTAGAAGAAAAAAACTGTTAAATACTGAACTTGGTACACGTAACTTCATATTCAAGGTTTTCCTCTAACCTGAACTTCAATTCACATGGAAAATGGTTCTCCAAACCTATATTATATGCTGAATATATTTTCATAACAACATAAGGTATCTTCGCTATTTTGACAAATAGCTTCTGAAGTCTTATTCACTCGAATTACTTTGCATAAGTAGTAAGCCCTAAGAGATTGATAAAAGCTTATTTCATAAAAATACAGATCTTCAAAACTAATAATTCTGTAAAATTAATTTATTGTGCAGTTAACCATTTCAAAGTTCTTCCTTGTTAATGGTTTTGTATTGTAAATACTTGTAAAATCCTCAAATGGAGAATCATCAGTTGTTCCCTAGTCATGTAAAGAGAATAGCACTTCAAAGCCCTCAAATAACGAATTCACTAAAAGATTCTTAAGCGTACCATATTACCTATTCCCAATGTACCAAAAAGTAAATTTGTAATACTAAATATCTGTAAAATATATTTTACACAGTTAACATGGAATAATAAGCTTAATACTGTATGGTTTGTTTAAGAATAGGAGAACACTTATGTGAATATAATGCGTCGAAAGTAGTAAACGCTCCTAATAAATTGGCTTAACTGAGTAACAATTTCAATAAAAAATATTATTTGCTACATTCATATTGATTTTTATACCACCTATTTGTTTAATTTTGTTTTACTTCTGCAAATCATTCTGACAAATGTTTAGTTTCTTTTTTCTGAATCATATTAACTGAAATAAACGTTTACAGAAGTGATTTAATTACGCAATTTTTATATATAGCAAGCCATTGGAAGCTCCAGGGATTGTCAAATACGTAAACAGGTGGTTGCTGTAAGCGGGTTTTGAAACTCAATCCTCTTTGAATGATGTCAACAACAACAACAAAAAAAAAAACTCTTCTAGAAGTATATAATAAAGATAGTGAAAAATACAACCTAGTGTGTGGTACAGTAAGAGGTATCTCGGAAATGGTTAGTGTCACTAAAGTTGTACATAGTATAATTTGATGTCTGCCTCACGTTCAAGAGGTCCCCAATTTGAATCTCGGCCAGGGCGAGTATTCTGGATAAGGTTTTTCCGAGGGTTTCCCTTGTCCTCAAAGACGAATGTCAGGTAGCTCTAAGCTCTATGGACCGTGGGCTCATTTCAACCATTTCACTCACCGTCCGAAATCACTTGGCGTTGTAGGACGCAAATTACATCAAAATGGTATAATATAATATAATAAATATATATTTTTTGTAGATAATTTTTTCCATGTCTTATTGGTTACTGTTGATACAGAGTTACACAACATTCATTCAGAATGAGAGAAGAACTCACAGATTATCTAGGAAGATTCCAAAATATTTAAACTAGAACCATTATATATAATGAAGATATTTTCCTCCAAAGAGTGGCTCTTGAAGTAACAATGTTCTTGAAAAGATGTGTGATTAATTTTTGGAAAATATTAAGTTTAATAATTATCAAATTTTTCATTCCTTAATCATGTGGTTGACACACACACACACAGAGAGAGAGAGAGAGAGAGAGAGAGAGAGAGAGAGAGAGAGAGAGAGAGAGAGAGAGAGAGAGAGAGAGAGAGAGAGAGAGAGAGAGAGAGAGAGAGAGAGAGAGAGAGAGAGAGAGAGAGAGAGAGAGAGAGAGAAGCTGAATATTTATGTGGAACACATCACTTCTCTATCTGCTATAGGTAAATTGAATAGAAAAGAAGACCTGTATGAAATACCTTTATTAGAACCTTAAACTCTTGAATATGAACAATTATATTCAAGTCAAAAGCACTGATGAAATCATAGTTGTACCAATAAAATTTTAGGAAAAATACTGCATTAAACATTTACTAGTTTAGTAGGAAAACGAAATACTCAAAATCTCTTTGGATTTAAATACGATAGGATCTGAACTGTAAGGTACCATATTTCCCACCAGGCATTCCTTAGGAAATGAGAAAACATATATATATATATATATATATATATATATATATATATATATATATATATATATACACATTTAAGAAGATTGTGGTTTTGTTTCCAGAGTGACGCATTAGATAAGATACCAATAATTATTTATATAAAAATGTTATTTGAGTTTTACTACACTACATAAACCGGTGCTTATTAATACTACACAGTGCTGCACTGGAGCTCAGAGGTGCACGATCATTCGTTACAGCGGGGCCAATGAAGGTACAAATTACCAGCAACTAGAAGTGAAGACTATTAGTCGGTGTTTTAACGTTGGTAATGCGCGAAATGGCGTGTTTATTGTTTCACTGCTGGGTGGGGGTGTTGACGAGGTTGTCTGGTTGGGGTAGAGAAGGGCGGGGGGGGGGTGTTGAACGTTTCGGGCGACTTTATTGAGCACGTCTATTGTTTTCTGTGCACACGGCAGTGTTATATATTTATTGCCTAGGGATTTTGCTTTTACCCTGAACGTTTCCCACATGTTGGCAAGATGAATGGAAAGATTGGTATGCCTGCAAAAGCCTCTCAGAACGCGGCATTACTATGCCGATGCGGTATTCAAACAATTGAACCTATTTCTATGCGTATTACTCTTGCAACAAAAGACTGGCGCTAATGTACGAGCTGCTCTTGGCTGTTATGTAAGCATGCTGCCTATATTATATGTGTTCTATTGGAAGAACTCAAATCCTCTTTTGGAATTCCGCCTTTGAATCACGGACCTTTTCGGCGGTGTAACTATTCGTATGTTCAATTAACATGCAGTGTACGTTGTTGAGAGTAGAAATGGTTGGAAAAGCATCGTAACTGTGCATTCAAAACATATATGTTTGCTACAATTCAAGGTACGTTTCTTTGAAGAATTCTATTACTAATTTTGATTTAATCCTCCTTAAAAATAGGCAGAATGCACAACAGAATGTCTCAAAATACGCGCATCCCTTTTTACGGGGTGTTATTTTGTAAGATCGTAGAGTTAAATATAGATATTATAAACTAAAAAGCATTTCAAGAGTGCGGACAAAACTAAGCCTGTTGTACCTAATAAACTTCCGGAATGAAGGGATCAGGCACAGCTCCCTAACGGTTTCAGATTGAGCCATTCCTTCCATGATTTGTATATGACAGGTTCCTAGGTTCCAAGGAAAAAAAAATTAGCTCCCAAGTTACATGGGAAAATGAAATTTGGTGGACATGAGGGAGAAAAAGAAAATTTTGGAAAACTGGCAGAAAAAGAAAAAAGACCTTGGTAGCCAGTATAGTGGGAATAAATTTGAATTCTGTCGGATTCGAGCCTCAAACTCTACTACCTCGTTAACTTCAGTTATAGGTCAGTAATAAAAAGTCATATGAGAATCTAAGTCCTCACTCAAGTATAATACATAATTCTCCAGTGTACTAATGTCTATTTTAATTTTTAAAGCAAAAGCATGAGACACATGGAAGAATATCGTTGAATAATAAGTAAACACGAGAATTTTAAGTCTAAATTTCCGACGGAAAAAGGATTAGTTGCAAAGACGCAAAATTAAAAGCAACATGAATTTGGAAATATTTTCATTTTAGTGGATATTAATCATCAAATTTCACTGAAATGAACATGATTATTCCAAAATAGAATAAACCACACTCATATCAACCAGTGAATACACCGTGTGTCGTGCCCGCCCTGGTAGCGTAGATAGTAGCGTGTCTGCCTCACGTTCTAGAGATCCCGAGCTCCAATCTCGGTCAGAGTGAGTTATCCAAATAGGGAGTTTCCGGGGTTTTCCGTTATCATGAAAGACGAAGGTAATTCTAAGCTCTATGGACGCTGGGCTCATTTGAGCCATTTCACTCATTTAATTCATCGTCCGATATTACTTAACGTTGGAAGACTAAATTAAAAAAGAAAAAGAAATCTGTATTGTACAGGAACTTAGTCTTACAGATAAAGCAGAGCATTATATACGGCAGTACTGTGAAAATGTCTGTGAAAATATCTGTAGAATGGATTCCAATAGAATGTCATGGAAAAGTTTTATACTATGGACCGAAGTATGGAAAAAGAGATCAAAATGGATGAGAGAAATACAGTAGCTGGTCCGAAACAAACCAAAAGGTATAATCCCTGCAAGCAAAAGAAGTTAAAACCATTAACAAAGATTTGGCTTTTAGATTTTTTACTGGCAGACCATAAGGTTCATCAACGACACTGACTAGAGATCCTGCTCCATTTATGAGAAAAGGGATTGTTTGCAGGATTATGGAAGGCACAAAGAAGTAGCATTTATCTCAAATGGGTGATGGGCCTATTGAATCATTTAGGCAGGCAGGGTTTCTATTGTTGCGGTTATGTTATTCCTCAAGATTTGCTATGTGTATGCATATTTAAATTTTATTTTATGTGTAGTATCAGAGTTTTATTTAGGGCAAACTTCTTCTCAAGGAGAGACAGTTCAGGTTTGAAAATATTTTGATAATCTAAACAGAGATACGGGTGCATTTGTTTTATGCTAACTGTTGGAAAAATTATGGCGACATGGCCGCGCAACATCTAACATATGCCAAATTTGTTCACATTTGGATGGATATCTTGGAACATAGTATTGCCTCTTGCAAGCAGGAGCATAATATCTGGAGGTGCTCAAAGGCTTTATAGCAAAATGGTGCCCGCCGGAGGTTCCACCATGTCTTCAGAGCCTACGGCAACTGGAATTCAGTTTTAAAAGCATGTCACTCCAAAGATGTGCAATCTGGTTGGGAATGGGAACATTACAAAGGATAATTCAGAAAATTCCTGGAAATGTGGCATTACAGAGAGAATGGTTTGATTTCCTGCAAAAGGACAGCTGGAAGCTAATCACTTCTGGCCTTAGTGCTTCCATGGAGCCTTACATCACCCGATTTGAGCTCCCTTATACTGGTAATTGAAGTGAAAAGTAAATTATTTATTGTTTTGAGACACCCAAGACACTATCCAATATTCCGTTACCCATAGACTCCCTCCTTTCCGCCCAATGAATGGAAATCCTCACTACACTAAATAAACGACAAAATCCCTGACCATTAGCTAAATAATATATATACAAAACATTACATAGTTCCCATTAATGAATAATCAAATATATAAATTAAAATATAGAACAAAAACACAGGGGAGCTAAATCTGGAAAAAAAAAATTACAAGCAGTACATAGAATGATAAACTACCTTAAGAGTTTGTACAATATGGAATAAAAAAACGTCACGCTCACGTGTCCTCACCCATATTGAATTCTTGTTGCTGGCATACGGTGTGAGACTATGGATTCTGAAGGAGTTTTTATAGCACGAATAATTGGCACAGCATGTGGAACAGGGGAAAGACTCTTAAAAAACTGTTCACTATCTAGCATATTACCACATTAATTTATGGCATTGTAATACCAAATTATATTCGATATCGATAAAGTTCGGTCATGGTTCATATTTCGGGAAAGTTGTAAAACAAATAGTTAATTTAGTACAGAGCACAGTATGAAAATACTCCACTGTCCTAGAAAGACTCGTATATTTTCATGGAGATATCCTGCAGTAGGGGAGGGGCCTGATGAGTTATTGTTGATTTGAAACCACTCCTGTAGCCGTCACTTAAATGCAAATAGTAATTGTAGAGGAATATAAAGGACAAAATAAAACATACCAGCGGGACGAAGGACAAGCTAGAAGTAATTCCAAGTCGAACATCCAATAAATTTAAACGAGTTGATCCCAGACCACAGTACCAGATATCGATTTCTTTAAGATGGTTATCGAAACTTGTATAAATACGTAACGTAGTGGAGTACAGTGAGTAACATTCTAGGTATGCGATCATTCTTAGTTTAAATTAAAAGATGAGTTCAGAAGTGGTTTAACCCGATTTGTCATATCGGTATGTTGTAACAACAGTGTCATTAATTTTCCATCTACCTGCGTTCCAAAAGAAAACAAGGGCATGAACGTCATTAGATATTCCAGCAAAACATATTGATTAATATTTCAATAATTAAATCTCAACTTATTAGGTGAGAGTGTGACTAAATGGGAATTTCTAGCCTAGCTGCTGTGTAAGTAGGTGAAAGAAATGAAAAATAAATGAATGTATATAAAGAGAAGCAATAAACCTCGCAGTCGGTAGAGCACCTGGCTGCCTTGCGAGGGATCCCGGGTTCGATTCCCGGTTGGGAATGGTCCCAACCAAGATGACTCCCCATCTTCCCCAGAGTCTGGAAGTAAGAATAAAGTGCGAATGTGTGCGTGATCTCATTCAAAGTGCGAAGTACCAGCAACCCAACGTATACGTGTTAAAACCATTGCCAACAATAGTAATATTGAATTTATATGTATTTATTTTACTTACGTCCTTCAATGTTATGTCACATCGGACGATGATTAAAATGGGTGAAATAATGCTCAAATGAGTCCGGGATCTATGGAGCTTAGAGTTACCTAATATTTAATAGTAAATTTCAGGATAAGGGAAAACTCCGGAAATAATATATAGGTAAGTCAACCTGACCGAAATTCGAACTCAGGACCTCTTGAATGTGAGGCAGATACGCTACCATCCACGCTAATGAGCAGTATTAGTGTAGATTTGTGATTAAATATCATAAAGAATAGTTAAATATTAATATTGATTTACAAAATTATTTTCTTCAAATTCACAAGAAAAACATACTCGTAGCATAAGGAAATACCAGTGGTAATACAAATACTAATAACATCACATCATAATTGTAGAATTTGAAAATACATATGTGGTATTGCAGGAGTTGTAAAACAAACAAGAATTTTCACCAACCAAGTCGGTATTTGGGCACTAGAGGAAATACCTCTTTTCAAGTGACCACAAAATGACTTATGATCCAACAGAGTTCCAAGAAGTTGCTGAGAAACTTCCGGAGTGCTGAAACTGAACCGTTAGAGCTCCCTCTATCATAGCTATCCCCAGGAAATGGAAGTTAGAGAATAGGGTTCTCCCTCGTTTAAAAATATAACCATTGAACGCATCATGTAGTAGAACCAGTCGTGAATTTGTCATAAAAACTAATGAAACGACATTTTATTGCAGGAGCAACGGTCACATTATCTGAAGCGTGGGCATATAATGCTCGCCGCTTGGTCCGCCTCTCATATTCTTTTATATCGACTATTACCCGCGTCTCAATACAATTTATTTTACTGCCACCAGGAGCACAGCAGGAACCGAGTGCTTCGGAACTGAAAAAGCCTTGGTTACTGCATCAAAGAAAAGTTGTTTCTCTTTTATGTTTAATAGAGGCCAAATTCGGAAACATTACATTACTTCTCACATTTTAAAGACTCGTTATTATGATGATCCTGAATAACCGAAGGTTTTTTACAACCAGTAGGCTCTACAAGCTTATTTTTGCTACTTTTCGTGTGTATTAAGTATGTATTAGGACCTTCACTGAAGAATTCATGCAAGAAGTCGCATATAATATTATAAAAATATATGAGATGTTAAAGATATTTACAACAGTTACGGCTGAAACGAGAACTAGGGGAAGGCATATTTGGTAGTGGAGAGTCGGAAACAGGAATTACTGAATCACATTGAAGTCGCCATACCTTCATTCTAAGGGAATGCCATCTGGATCACTAAATAGCCCGTATTTCGGAAGGCACAAGTGATTTACATCCACTATAACCATGGATTTTTCATGGTTGCCTAGGTCGGTAGAGAATACGGGGTTGGTTCGTTTTCTAACACAACTCATCATTTCTTTCTTCGTCATCATCCGTTGAAAAACCAGGTGGCGGCGTTCGGTAAAGTCTGTCTAGTGAATGCGAGTGCAGTTGGCCACTCAAAGGAAACTACCCTCCCGCCTACTAATGAATGTCATAAATCTCCACACTTCAGAAATGGAACACTGTCGTTGAGGACCAATAGCAACCCTGATTTTCTGGAAATGACAGTCGCATGTCTACTCCACGTGGAGTCTCAGTTGCCAAAGTTGCAATTTTCAGTTGATGTGTTTCATTACGTGCAGAAATTCGTTGTGTGTCACGATGTGGAGAACTTGGGAGGGAAATGCAGTGGTAAATGCAAATGAAGTAGTAGATTACTTTCAGTCAAGTGAAAATAATCAAAGTGATGACAATAGTGTGAATAACTGGGCCGTGTTGTATTACTGGAAAAGCCTCAAAAAACAAAGTTATAACGGGAAATCTTTCTAAGCAAATTCAAGCGCTTGTTTTGAACACATATGTGCTGACAAATAATCTTTGTAAGCGGTCGTGCAATGAACCTGATTATAAATTCTGGGTATTCACAGAAATACAGTAAGAAAAATTGTGTAGAAAGGAATACCAAAGACGCCGTTTCTCTAAAGTAAATAATTTCACATGTGATTTAATTCGGCGAGAAATTTATAGATTCTATACAAAAGGGAGAGCGCCCACCTTAGATGAATTGGTTGCACATTTGCAATAAATTTGTGATTTTCCTTGTGGGCACTGCACTCTGCGCGGCCTCCTAAAGGAGCTGGGTTTCAAATACCGCACTTTAAATAAGTTAAGGGTTATTATGGAATCTAGTAGAATTGTAGCTTGGCGATATATATGTCAAAACTAAGGAAGTTTAGCAGTAATGGACATAAGTTTATTTATTTATACGAAACCTCGTACGATACCCATGACGTATAGAGAAAGGTGGCAACCTTGCAGAAAGGACTGTGAGAAGGAGGGTCTGTGTTGTAAAACGATTATAAGGGTTCGTCAAAGGCAGCGGCCGACGTGCACACAAATTAACTAAACAGACTCTATGTGTCGGGTGAGCAGTCGAAGTGCGCGTTGTGAAGGGCTATTACCTGATATTGGTCAGATTGTTCCAACCCACTCTTTGAGTGCTCACTGAGCAGCTCCACTTCAGGGGATTCACTGGTGTTCGGGACCTGAACGATATCGGATGCCTTCAATCTGGAAATGTTAATGAAGCCCTCCATGCTTATTTATTTCAACTAACGATCTGATCGCTATTCAAGAGTTTCTCTCATTCATCTTAAGTTATATGCTGATGTTTTAATGCAAAAGTTTTCTAAAAAATGCCACGTTATGCTTCTCACAATTTTTGTTTGTAAAATTTTGAAATTAAGTGTTTAAGCTGTCGTGCAAATGATTTGAAACGTAAACCGGTTATTTTACAGCCATATAGACCTGCACCATTTCAATAGGCAATAACTTTGGATCCAATAACAGGACACCTGTTCAACTTTGGGAGAATATAATACACAATTGGGAGATTACATAACACTATTTACATCTCAGAGAAAATGTTGGACGTGTCCTCCACCAGCATCTATGCATGTTTACACTCGCTTCACTATATTCTCTGAAGTTTTACGGAGAGTATCCTCGTTAGGTTTACTTTTGGGTTTGAATGTATTCCTTGAGAACATCAAATGTCCATGGCCTATTCTTGTACACTCTATTTTTAGATGACTCCCACAAGAAAAAAGATAACCGGTGAGGTTAGGTCAGGGGATCTGGTGGGCCACAGACCTTTTGAGACTATTCGATTATCGAAGAAACTAGTTACAAGTTCCAATGTGTCATTAGAGGTATGGCACTTTGCTCCATCTTGCTGGAAATAACCTTCTCTTAATTCGATGTCATCCAGCTGCTCCTCAAATGTCTTGAAGATACCCATATAAACTTCAATGTCTACAGTCGTGTCAAAGAACATGGAGCCAACGTTCCCATTTAAGACTGTCAACTGTCAACGATTGTTAGTGTTGACTGTACTCCAAGAGACACTGAGACTATTAAAACAAATTACCACATCCTACGAGCTTTCAAAGGGCAATTATGGCCTATTATAATGGTTCAGGTTTATATGGATTGCACTATAGTTCTCCTATCGCATGAAATACCTCACCTCAAATCTGTGTGATGTCCAGCGTTTACTTTGAGTTTTGTTGTATATAAAATCAAACCGAAATTGTATATAACATCAAACTCGTTAATTTTGCTCAGAGACTTCTTTTATCAGGCTTGAGGTTCCTTTACGTGCCGCTAATCTATGGCACAGGACCCCCGGCTTTAATCCCCTTTCGACAGAAGCCATGCTTAAGATTGCCACGCAAAAAAGAAAGAAAACAACCTTTCACCCTCCGCCAGGTTTGAACCTGCGACTATGCGCAGCTACAGGCCAGCAAGGTACACTTGGACCAGGAAGGTTTACGCACAGAAGGAAAGAGAGGGGATTTGAGGGTGATGGAGAAGAGAATGACACAGTGTTAGGGTAATGTAGCACTAGAAGCATTTAATTACCCTTTTGATTACATCATGTATCACAAATGATGGACACTGAGGATAAATAAAATGGAATAGAAAAAGGAAAGATTTTGGGAAGGAAATGTTTCGAGCTTAAATTTGGGGAGTGAATCCTCCCATACAAATGGGAATAAAGAACGGGAAACAAAACCTTATCCAGGTAACTCAACCTAACCGAGGTTCGAACTTGGGTTCTGATGGATGAGAGGCAGGCATGCTATCTTCACGCCACCATGGTAGGCATAAGCAACACTCTTTGGTAAATGTTTTATCGGCTAACGATTTGTAATCACTGGGAGAGCCTACCCAATGTGCATCACAATGCAATACGGCGACTGTGTCTCCGGTAGAGAATAGATTATGCAACTTCCAAGGTTGACTGCGACTGAAATTAGGGCAGCTTACTCCAGACTGAAGAAAAAGGCCATTGAATTGTGCGATACTGAATCAAAACAATTGACTGTGTCCCCTGCCCCACAATAACAAAACCCGGTGAGCTACAGGGGAGAAGACGAGGGGTAGAACGAGGCGGAAGAATGTCATTAGAAGTAATCGGTTGTTTGAACGTTTCCTCTTTGCGTATGTCATTCGTCCCCCTTCATCCCACTTTTATATCAGAACAGCTGATGTTCAGGGGCAGAATTTCAAGGACGCTTCACCTGGACCATTGCCTTTAGCATTGGTAGTGGGTGATGGTGTCAGAGCTGCACCAGAATCGTCCTTGAGGTTCACGAGGATGTCGGGATCAAGCGATTCCTGATTATCGGTAATATCCTTTTCTCTTCTCCGTTACTGTTAACTGTCGGAGATAGTTTTTCATCTGTATTTCTAATAAGAATAAAATTTACTAATCTATAAATATACTTGGACACGTATTGCATAATATTTTGAGCTCTTTGTATTATCTATTTTTTTTTTCTATTCTGCTCAGATTTGGTTTTGAAATGAGATGGCATTTTGGATGGATTTCACGAAAAGATTGTATATTGTTGTTTACGTGCGACTTGTATTAACTTCTATCACTATCCAATTCCTCTTAAAAAGATTATACTTTAGATCTGACATCACGAATAAAGCATCACACACCATTTTATCCAGAAAATAAAAATTAAACTGGTCTCATAGCAATCAAAACTCTTAGGAAACAGTTGCTCTTTAGAAAACAGTTGTTTCTTTTTAAGTTTATCTTTCTTTAGGTCATATTGGTTATAAATAAACCGTGATCTATAGATATTATAAATACCCGACATTTGTCTTCTAGGATATGGAAAAACATTGAAATAGTCTTATCCAGTTAACTAGCCCTAACCGAGATTAGAGCTCGGGACCTCTTGAATGTGATGCCTACACGTTGCTCCACACCACAGAGGTGGGCAATGAAAATTTGTTGTCCAACTAACCAAAATAAATGCCTCTCAGGGAGGAAAAAAGGTTAAAATCATTTAGATTTTTGTTCAGTTACATAACATCTTGTAGAATAAGGCTGGAAACATTTGCTTTTTTGTTAGATATTACAGCAATGCCTTACTTATGCATTTGTTACTCTATATACAAAAATGATAGCTGTCCCAAGTAGAATTCCCAAAAAGTTAGTACACAAGACATTTTATTAAGCGCACAGGAATGAATTAATATTAAATGTATATAAACAAAAATACTTTAGAAACAAAAATTCAAATCCAATTGGAGAAATTTCTAATATATTTAGGAATAAAATATTTGGTTTCCATTTTCAATGTCGCATTATGTGTTTATGAATCGTATGAAACAGATATCTTTTAATTTAATGGTAGTGTTTGCAATATTGTTAAACTTGAAACACAGAACCAATGGTAATGATGATAATGATGACGTAGATGGTAATATTGTAATACCTGTTAATTTTAATTCTTAACTGCTATGGCTGCTTTAAGTTGTAGAATTTGTTTAGTGTTTAGGTTTTAAAAGGCATTGAGCCATATATTTTTATTTACTTATTTACTTGTTGTGTTGTAAATCTGTATCCCCTAAAGGAATAAACAAAGAATCATAATAGATAAAACATAAGCTTCAAACTATTATTATGATTGTATCTTAAGAATGGAAGTGATAAATAGTATATTAAATAGTTTCGTTTTCTATTTTAGATAATACTTTTACTATAATGAACAGTATTGGTATTGCGTAAATCGGATTAATTGTTCAAAACATTAGGAAGTTCTAGAACTTAGGGATTTATGTTCTACTTACGTTTAAAAGCCTTAGAAATCATGTACAGTCCTTTAAAACGCTGAAATTACTATTCCTGTTAAAATTACTGAGTGCACTCTTTAGCCTTACCTGCTTTCTTTAAAAGTAGAAAACAAAGAGACGGGAAAAAACAATGAAATAAATGGAGTATTTTTTAAAGAGTCACGAAGTTACTTGAAAGCGTCGTTTCTATGACAGGAAGCAAACGCAGGCTAATCGAAAAGTCGCCAACAGATCCCATTTTCTTGTTTATTGGTCGTAAAACCGAATCCCTCGTTCGTTTTGTTGTACCGCGTTCGGAAGCCAGCTGTAGGTTATTTGAAAATTAAATTTTCCTTCATGCCATGAGACAAACGTTCCGAAATGGAAGCAAAAGAGAGACACGTGATTAATAAGTCGTGTCAGCTAACTGGTTGTTCCAAATGTGCCGCCCGTTATGTTAAATGGGATGTCTATCCTGATAATAAACACTGCGTGAAACGCAATACTTTTATTCCAGCTTCTTAGCTATAGCTCTTCTCGAATTCTTTTGAAAACAAGAGAAATAATTCAGAATGCCAGTTTCTATTTACGTCAAATCTACTTCTAAATTAAGCTACTCGGCAGTTTCTTCCAGGTGTGAATCGTTTTATAATTTCCTTGGTCTTCAAGGTTTCTCCTTCTTCTGGGGTATTATATCTAGGTATCTTTGGATTCTATTGGATTACGGGAAGGGGATTCGGCACTGCGACCAGTCTTGATCTATTGTGCCTATGCCTCAAGTGGGGAATCCCCGGGAGGAAGGATGAGGTGAGAGGAGACGAGAGCAGCCGACCCAAGGAGCCATGGCGGTGTAGAGGGCAGAGTCCCTGCATTTAATCACTTGGAAACTCCCCGGCAAGTCAGCTTAACGGGAAAATTATGCGACTGCCGTCCGGAGAATGGATACCGTCCTAGTGGAGGAAGAAAATTGACTCGGAACATGTCATCCTGCCATGGAACACGGAGGCACCCGCCGACATTTCTACTTTGAAAGAGACCAGCAGAAGCGAGATGATGTGAAGTGATAATGGAGATGAAATATACAGGAAATAGGGGAATGTAATTAACCTATATAGCATGGCGACCCGGGAAAACCCATGGGTCAGGTAAGTCGGCCACGGGATTCGAACCCTGGCCTCCTTAATAAGGGCCACAGACGAAACCGCTAGGTCATCCTTACAATTTTATTAAGTGGCTTACTTGAAGTAAGCCATTCTTTTCTCCTTTTTCCTGACCATTCCGCAATATTCTTTATTCTGTAACTCTTTTAAGGTATTCTCCCTTTCTCCCTTGGTAAAGTTGTTTAACGTTTTGATCTCTCCATAAAAATGCTGAATAGTGAGCATAGCTAATATTCTGATTTGATTGCAGATATTCTTTGGAATTTTGTCTATTGTGAAAAAGTGTTATTATTTGTTGAATACATTTTTAGTTCTTTGGAAATTTAGCTCGTCCTATAACAGCTGTAGGAAATCCATTTCTGCTCTTTGGGTGTGATATTCATGAGTGAGTCTATTTATGAGTGAGGTGAATCTGTCTCTTTACAAAACTTTCTTGCGGTTTTTTTTTTTTCAGTATATTTTTAAACTAGGCACGTACACAATTCTACTCGTCATTTAATATCTAATGCATTTTATATCTAAGACTTGATGACAGAGCTAATATTGCATCCTGAATAGTTAAAATGTTGCACCTATTGTACTATCTTATTATTTATTATAGTTTTATTTCAAATACCACAATTTCTTGTATAGGTCATACATAGTTTTCGTTTCTTATATGGAAATAATTATAATATTAACATATTTGGTCCGGTGTATAAACGAATCTTAGTGATTCGTATTCTTTATCAGTTAAAATTATACTATCTGCAAATAAAAGACAGTCTAATAAAACAGTTCTATTCAATTCAATGCTTTACTGGAACCCTTGCTGGAAGATCAGAATTGTTGCGTGCAATATCCTATTGAAGTTTGCGTTACATCGTGTACTGTCATGTTTGCGTGTCGGGAAGTTCTAATCTTTTAGAACCTGCTGCTTATGGCCTAAAGCTATTGTTTTTCACAATTTCTTAAATCGAGACAATAGCGAGTTTCTGAAAAATATATGAGCACATAATTGGTTTTCAACCCATGTTGGACGTTCGTGATTTTTATTCGTTTTATCTGTTATTCACCAGTACTGTTCTGTTCACTACCTTCACTAGGTAAAATAGCATGGAAGGAAGCGAGAGGTAAAGTTGAAATGCTAATAATTTCTTTCTAAATTAGTATACGTTACCTTACATTTTCATTTCGATACGTTTTTAATTTGTATGATTTGGTAAACGTTCTGTTCCCAGAGTGACTGTAATTCTTCTACCATCATTTTATTTATTTTTTCTCGTTGTGTGATGTGGGTTTGACATGAAAATAAGAGCGGATGTACCTGGCCAAGACACCTGGAGCTATAATAACTGGTGTTTCGCAAAAGGCTGGAGTCAAATCATAGCAATTCTACGAGTCCGAAATGACATACCACGCGTCCAAACCTTTACTTATGCATTTAACCCCTTTTCTCGTTTCCGACTTCAAGGGTTGAATTCCGCTTTAACCTCGTCTTTATTCCTGTCTGAACTGTAAGGTTCTGTTTCCCCTTTCCGTTTCCTTAAAACCGTTTCACGAAGGAAGCAGTTCTGTTCTAGCCTTAGGCGGTACAAGTCAGCATTTCATGTAAATGGCTTCTCCAATAAAACCCACGAGTTAGCCACAAATTTGTGTTTTATTTTGAAGAGAGCCCTTGAAATATCATCCATATATCTCCAGGTGTATATCATTACTCGATGAGCAATATGGTTAAGGAAACCTTCGTGTTTATCTCTTGAAACACGATATATAAGTGGAGTAGAAGAGGGGAGATTTACGTCATTGCACATTATTTAATCGTATTTGCAAATTATTGTCTAACTATAAAAGATTTGAAACTGACACTTTTGTAGACTTGTTAGACTTTCAGTGAAGGACATTTTAGATTCATTCTCCTCTTTGATTTATATTTTAAAGAGATATCCATGTATTGATGTTCTATTTTCTGCAAGTTCACTTTTTCATATTTGGATACACATTTCTCAAGCAGGGCAGAGCTATAACCTAGAATGTTATACCTAAAACGTAAGCTAATTCCTACCTATCTTCAACTAGTATGAGCTCATAGACGCGAATTAAAAATGTTGTATTTTAATTAAAAGAATTTTAAATGAATATTTTTTAAACAAAGAAGTTTTAAAATACAATACCAAGAACTTAACGTTTATAACAGCTTAGAGCTGTTAAAATAAGCAAACTTTGCTGCAGTGTGTTGAAGCTGTTTTTTCTAAATATTATGTGTAATTTTGATGGAGCTCTTTTGTAAACTTTCAAGCAAACTTGTTCCTGAATACATTCAATTACATTTTATGATTTATGAATACAGTTATAACATTCAAAATGATTCAAATAGAGTAATGAAACACACATAAATTTATTCCACAGTATTTAGCATAAACGAAAAATTATAATTACATGTCTTTTACAGTACCAGTTAAATGTAACGTTATTTAGAAGTGACAGAGAACTAAGGAATTATAACAGTGCGATATTTTTATTTAGTTTTGTTATATATTGAAGACTATATAGGTACACCATTTTAAAATATGGCAGTTTTTCACCCAAATAATGGTGGTAGAGGCAATAGAGGACACTTCGCTTGAGCTGTAGGAGAAGTTGGAATTAGATTACCTGCACCAAAGTTACTTCTAACAGGGCACAATTCGTCAGCGTAATCACCAAGTTCGTATGGTGATTTGTGTGACTATCACCAAAGTGATAGTTGTACTATCTGCTAAGGCAGTCTTTGGATTATAATCTGAAATCTAACAAAAAGGTTTCCTTTTTTATATTTTTATAAGGTGTATCACAATTTTTTTCAACTCGAGTACTTTCATTCCTTTCTCTTGCTTTGATTGTTAAATTATTTTATAAGGTGTTGGTATAAGGCTTAATAAACTCATTTCTGTCTTCTGTCACAAGTTAATGCAATAAGATTTATCTTGTATACATTTTATTTCCAAGGTTCATTAGTAGAATTATCTGTTCCTTAGAAGGCTAATAAACAATGTTATGGCTGCGGTGCAAAGAACACACAATCCTGAATGCATTACATTGCTGTTGCTTACCTCGCCTACCATATTGTGTGGAGTCTAGATTCATGCGATGCAACACAATGGGTAATTTATACCTCTCTGTCTCTCTTTCTCTAGAGTTTTTCATCCTCTCTCTTCCCTTTCTGTCTTTCAATTATTTTCCTTGCAAATACTTAATACTTTCAAAACTAAGTCAGAAGGGACTTCGTCCATGGTTGATTACCCGGAGGTCCCAGGTTCGATGCCCTGACGGGATGCTAATGTTTCTCTAATTAGGATTATTACCTACCCTCCATAGAACTAAGTGCCATGAGAGCAAATACGCAGTTGAAAAAAGATACACACAACGAAGTTGTACAGTAGCCTATCTTCAATTCAAATGTTTAAAAACAAAATAGAAAACCTAGCTATTGAAATTACAAAAAATACTCACGTTTGTAGATAATTTATATTTCAGAACTAATGAACTGGCTAGTCTTTGTATTCTGGTTACCTTTTGGAGGATTGCGGGTTCCACTGCTCGCAGTGTGTACCTGGATAAGGTTTTTTCCTGAGGTTTCCATTATCCTGATAGACAATGTCGGGTAGCTCTAAATTCCACGGACCCCAGGCTCCTGGACTCAGTTGAACATCACTTTACCCATTTCATTCCTCGTCCGTTAAGACCTAATGTTGTCGGATGTAAATTACACAAAAAAGTCTAGCATTTTCTGCAGGACATCTTCATTTGTGGCTATTAGTATGCAATCATGTGCACATACCATAGTTTTCAGTTTAACTCCTGAAACATCAATCCCTCCATTAACTTTATTTGACCAAATTCTTAGTATTTCGTCAGTATAAAAATTAACAAGTGCGGTTGATGAAGGACAACCTTGTCTTACACCAATATTAGCTATCACTGGTTCTCTTTCATTATAAATGTAAATAATATTCAATTTTTTCATTCACAAACACCTGGTGTAAAGTCTCTAGAACTTAAGAGAAATAAATACAAATTGCACGAAGGTTATCCAGAATTCACTTGGCTCAGTTCACGCAACTTTAAAATGCAGTAAAGAAACAGATGGCCGCACAGCTCCCTAGTGGCCTACAAAAGGAAACAAAGGAATAGCGAAATGCAGTTCATCATAACAGAAATCTTTCCGCACGAACGTAAACACAAAATATGTCCGATTCCATTTTACGCTACCGAACTCCTTATATCTCCATCTGTTTTTTTTAAAGCTCATCTTTTTGTATTTTATTATCGTCATATTTCGTTTCTCTTTCATCCCTCTCTTTCTTCATTGTGTTTCAGTTGCAGACTGTTTCTATATGTACTCTATTGCAGCCGAACTTCCTATTATATTAATTTTGACGATGATTTGATGTGACTCATTGTACAATAGCATCTTAACAAAAGCTTGCGGAGAGGGGTGGTTTTTCACCCTCCTTCTACAGTCCCTGTGGGGGAAGGAAAAGTGCAGGGGTAGGGATTCTACAAGCCTCGCTGAAAGCACTGCTATCATTCTCCCTCGCATTTTCTGATACATGTTTCAATTTCAAAAGTAAACAAAACAACGTATTAGAAAACGTTACAGTCAGATATTGGGATCAAACATGGCGACCAGTATTTCCGGTTACAATAGGATATTGCTAACAGCAAACATGTGCAATGAAAGAGATAAGAATGGAATATTTAGCCACGTGTTTCTCCCTCTATGCGGCTTAAGCCGTGGATGAAGGAGAGAAAAGAAGAATAAAAAAGCAAAGAGAGACCCTTTTCTTCTTAGTATTGTCATTGCAGCGTCCATTTCAGCTATCAGATTAGATACCACATAGATTTGCTCTGGAAGATTAGGATCCCTATTGTACAAAACACACGTACCTACAAATGGCTTTCAATGAGATTTACAAACTGACCAGTTTGTTCTTATTTCTTACTCCTTTCATCCTCCTCCTGATATACGTGTCACCATGTCTGCTTTGTTAGCATTCTTTGCTTACTTTTTGACCTTAATGAGCCTTCTACAAATACACACGATCACACACACACACACACACACACACACACACACACACACACACACACACACACACACACACACACACACACACACACACACACACACACACACTCGCTCGTTCTGTCTCTCTCTGTTGTAAAGCCCTATAGGTTGCCACAAATACAGGTTACTAAAACGTATTTCCTATATGTTTAAAGTGCGTATGTAAAACTAGGTATGAAATTTCAATTCTATTGAAATTGGCTAAAGGATTAAAAGTGGAAGCTTAAAATCTTTATATATTAGCTTTTAGCAGAAGGAGATGTACACATAGTGTTCATATCAACAAATTCTCTCTAATTTCAATTAATAGTGTTACCAATTTATGTTTTTCTATCACGATCTTAGTAAATAAGGAAGTTATTATATACCAGTCAAAATTTGATTATTTTCATGCCCTTTAAGTTCACAAAATATATTTTATAAAAATATCTGTGTATGTGTGTGTTCCAGCGCCTCAAAATTCAATGGAATAAACTTTTAAAAAATCTAAAATAATTTAAAATGGCTATAACAATTGTTATTAAAATTGAATGTGATTAAGATGTTTACAGGATGTACACCTTAAAGGTTATTGAAACGTTACTCTTATACGTCTTGTCCAGTTAAAAAAAGAAGTCACAGTAGAGAATATTCAATTCTTTTGTTTAATATACCATTACATCCCGCTATTAGTGAATCGAATATGGTGCCATATAGGGTGTTTACTATTCTATATTTCAAATTGTATAATAGTTTGGTCATTCTTAAATTTAATACGAAGTTAATTTTTCACATTTTATGCAGCATTTGTGCCAAATATTCACAAAATATTAAATTAATAGAAATATTTTGGATACATTTTATCAGATATTTTGGATACATTATAAATGATGTGTATAAACGAAAATGCGCGTGCTCATGATGTTAAGTTTGCAGCTTAGACGAGTTTCTGATCGTCGAATGAAGATAACCGCTTATTATGTATATGGAAGACTTGGCCGCAATAAGCTACCAGACAGACGCATAAAACACATTAACTCACTGCATTCCTTGGCGGAGTGTACAGATGTATAAAACAAGCGAGCGAGCGATTCTGGAAAGGGCCAAAAGGCTGCTGGAGAAGGTTGACAGGTTGTGAAGCGCTTGTAATTATGGGTTGTCACCCACACAACGTGAAATGCAGACTCCCTTTCTTCCATTCGGCGGGATGGGCTATTATCTGTATTTCTTGTTTCGACTGGAATCTTCATGGACTTTTCCAACTGCCACAAAAGCTCACGCCCCTACATTACTCTGCAGTTTATTTCATTCCATTTCATTTGGAATCGTGCCTACCGAGAACACCGGGTCTACTCCGCCCCCTGGCAAATGTATCTCTCAGGGCAAACAATGTTCGGCTCATTTTTAGGTGTGCTTTGATTTTTATCTCTTTCTTACCACGATCTGTACGAGGAACACCAAACAGAATATACATGTTATGTAACCTACTCAAGATTGTGCTGTATAGGTTTATAGACCTTAGATAATTATGGTTTCTATGCATTATCTACAGTCTGTTCAGATGGGACAGTGGATCCAAGAGTTCCATGTTAAAGCATACAGATGCCCAGTATATAACTCGAAGACTACTAATATATGTTTACTTATTTTAACAGATACTACGTAGGGCTCGTCTGGGTTGAGAGTTGGTTAGGTGGTGGCCTTCTTAATCTAAAGTCGTGGGTTCAAACTCGGTACCAATTACTAGCATGAAAACTTCTGCATGGCGAGCTTCCGGCACAGCAGTGATTTGATTATGGTAAATGAGAACATCCTAACAAACAAAAAATATACTGGAAATTAAAGTTTTCTTTAACACCAGACGTGCGGAGGACACAATTTGGACAGGTGGAGTTAGAGATTAAAAAGAATTCAATGACATAGCCAGGATTTGGACGGAGACCGGGAGATCCGTGTTCAAACCCCCGCTATGCCATTAAATTTTTCAGTGCCACTCCACCTGTCTAAAAATATATACATTTTAAACCTAATGTGAGTACATGGCTGGTAAATGCATTGCATTCTATCCAATAGTTCCATATTGATATTTCACCGGAAATGTACGTATTTAGGTCCCATGAACCAGAAAAGGACAACTTCCTGGTTAAAGTATCACGTATTTAAATTTTTCTACATGACTTAAATGTACCTATATCTTACATTATTAGGGAAGAGCTGTTGACGTCTTATATTGAATATGAAGCATTCTGTTTGGTATTTAAACGATTTGTGGTTTTTCAGTTATGCTATTTAAACACACACACACACACACACACACACACACACACACACACACACACACACACACACACACACACACACACACACACACACACACACACACACATACAAACTACAGCCAGATTATAATCGGAGATTTTCCTAAAAATATGCTTTTTGGATTCCGGGTGCCAAAGCATATTTTAAAAGAAATTACAACATGCAATTTTTGTTTGAAACACAATTCTTTCATATCGTACTTAACTATATGGAAAAAAAGTAGTTATGAATGCAAGTAGAAACAAATGACTGTTAAAGTTGTTTTTTGTGTTGTTGTAAAAGTGAGTTTTCCTATCAGGTTCTCTTTAGTGCCCAAGCATATCAAGAAACCTCTGTGGATATTCGTGTTAGATATTTTGAAGGCTTAAATTGAAGCTTTGTGATTTTATTTCCTGGTTGTGCAAATCAAATCACATACCTTGGGGCTTGAAATACGTTCCGTGGACAGTGAATGATATGAATTAATGATGATGTAGGCGGACCCGGAATCCGTCGGCGCCTGAAGCCACCTGGCGCTCGGCCAGTTTGTTACATTTGTCGTTTTCTGTTACGCCGAAAAAGGTGTGAAGCGGTGCGAAGAAGTAGATAAAAGTCACAGAATCAATATTCAAAATGAAATATATTGAAATAAGTGACAAATCTAATTAAAGTATTACGTTGTTTTTCTTACAATCTAAGACACCAACTGTTACATTCAAGCTTAAAAAAATAACTAACGCAACAATGTGCTTAGAGCCTGAGAAAGGTGTCAAAGGTAGCTATTTTCTTCGTAATAAGCATTAAACTTTTGTAAAGGCATATATTTAAGGGCTTTTTTTGCCAAAACTACTTTACTATAGTTAAACATGTTATACTTAAACAGGATTGTAGTACAACGTAAAACATAATACAATGTTTCTGTTAATATGTTTAATTTTAGAGCTCTGTGTTTGAAATGCAGTAGCCCTGAAGTTAGTCATTTGTTTATGTACATGTGGTTCTGCTTCTGAAATGAAGCAAGAAAGATCCAGGAAGTGAAATACCAACTTCCATCTAATTTACTCCAATGTACCCTTTCAAAAATGTGCTACACTTCTTTTATTTTCTCTGATACTTAAATACAAAGCAGATAGAGAAAGAATTTAAGTGAACCAAGAAAATTCATAAAAAAGTTTAGCTGGAAATTATACATTTTGAGACTTCATGAATTCGAAAGAGAATTTTTAGTAAGGGGTCCTTATATGTGAATGTGTTTGTGTGTCTGTCAGCACAACTTCAAAATGTTTTATTTTCTTAAAATTGGCTCTAAGAATTTTGATTATAATAGCAAATTTTTAAAATGCTTTTATGATAAATGAAATGTATATTTTAAAATACTTTACGTTCCGGATTACTTTTCCATAACTGATAAATCGTAAGAGATACCAAAAATATTATCTCACAAAAAACTGGATTTTATTAAATCATATAATATATATCAAATTATTTTTGTCCAGACAACCATTATGTACATTTTGTTGTTGTTGTAATTTACGTCCTCCAACGTTGTCATACGGTGAATGAATTGGATGAAATGATGCTCAAATAAGTCCAGGGTCCGTAGAGCTTAGACTGAGCCAACATTCGTCTTGAAGGATAAGGGAAACCCCCGGAAAAAACCTTATCCAGGTAACTCACCCTGACCGAGATTTGAACTCGGGACCTCTTGAACGTGAGGCAGACATGCTACCATCTAAGCTACTGAGGCGGCCATATGCATGCCTTGTTATATCATTTAATTTAATACTTATATTTTTATTAGTCGTTCGATTTTTTTCTGTTCTGGCAACAAAAGATGATTTAACTTCAAAGCCATCACAAAGCAACCAACTCTTACAGGACTTGACTATCGGTTAAAGCTATTGCAATCTCATATCCCGTTTCTATCTAGAAAGAAATAGTAACATAAGCATTTATACAAATATTTATCTCAATTAACTTGAGCGACAAGAAAAATTTCTTCTTCATTTTTGTTTCTTTTTAAGAAGGTTTAGTAAAGGTTTCAATATAATAAGTACATAAATTTTAATGGTATATCATGCTCTTTATTCGTAACATGGTGCACACATAGGATTTTTATTTGCATTACTGATTTCTGTTAAAATATGAAATTCTATTTATCCTTGTTGGATACCGTATCACTGGAACTTATTACACTATTTATGGTCATATAAAATAAAGAAAACACCTGCGGGGTCAGTTTACCAATACCATTTTGCTTGATATCAAATTTATTTGCTTCAGAGAGAGAGAGAGAGAGAGAGAGAGAGAGAGAGAGAGAGAGAGAGAGAGAGAGAGAGAGAGAGAGAGAGAGAGAGAGAGAGAGAGAGAGAGAGAGAGAGAGAGAGAGAGAGAGAGAGAGAGAGAGAGAGAGAGAGCGAGAGAGAGACAAATAAAGGTCCCCATACATACAAATACATATAACCGTAACCCATGGCGTAACAGCTCCAAGTGGGCCTGAGCCTACCAACCCGACAGCCGGCCTCATGCCCACTTACGAACGGCAGAGGTGGGCGATCATCCAACCGATACGGGGAGGAGATGTGGTCAGCATCTCGGCGGAATGTTGGTTTTCATGCCAGGGCCGCTTACCTACCGTAAGCTGTTCACTTTCCTCACAATGCTAAGAGGGCACCGGTCCTATACCCGGGACCTAAAATCCCCTTCACATAGGTGGGATCGAACCCGGGCCGCTTTCCGTGGTCAGGGACCAAGGCATGCTGCCTCAGCCCGCTAGGCGCAGGACTCATACAAATACATACAGAATTAATAGTGTAAGTACAATTATATATTGTGACTTTCAGTTACACATAACTTCGATGGAAAATTAAGGGTGTTTAAGACAGATTTCACAGGAAAATATCACACATTTTAGTTGGCTAATAGATGTATATTATTAGAATTTTAGTAAATTTTGGTAAGATTATTTTGTTCATCTAAACGTTGACTTGACTGGAAAGATCCTTACATTATCCTTTTTCTTGTTTAATACCTTAAAATTTGAAATTTTTGGCACTAATTTGATATTTCGTATCTAAAAAAGTGAAAAGAAAGTAAAAATCGCAGGTATTTCCAAAGTCTCTAGCGTGTAACCCTTTCTGAAAATCTAATTTAAACCCAAACGTTTAGACTTCTTCATTACCTGTCCTGAACTGGAGTCTTTCGCTTGGGTTAGTTTTAAACAGTTAACAGTCTACCATTTTCAGTTATTATTGTTTTCTTTTATTGTTCCCGCACTGTCATACTGAATGCAATATATTTCTCCGCTTGTTCTGCCCGCCCCAAACCCAACGCCTCTTTCCCAGACCTTTTCATTCTACTGTTTATTATTTTTTCTTATTTTCTGTTAACCAATTTTCCACTTTATATACAGTCATATAAAAGGCATAAAAACATTTCGGAACATTGCTTGCCGAAAAGATTTACAGCCGCAGCGCAATTCCAAACGTCCTTCCCCCCCTCCTTCCTCTCACCCATCCCCGTCTCTGCATGGACATGCGTACAGGTACAACGAGAAAACATTTTAATGTTTCATTTCAGTTCATAGTGCCCCTACTCTTCGTAAAATCCAGTCTTACCAGTGTTAGTTAATTATGAAGGATTTATTAATTGCATCTGTATTGCTTCATGCAATACAAAAGAGTCCTAATGACGTGTTGAAAATTTAATTAAAATTATCTTATATAGAAACGCAATATATAAAACTTCTTCAATACTTGTCTTATCCACCCTTTTTCACACATGCACGCCCAAAACTAAGAGATAAGTCGATTGGCAATTTTTCATACCTGTGGAATCGTGTTGAAAACGCATTCACTGTTCAACATTGCAAGGCAAGCATCAACTAATTGTTTCATAAAGAATTATTGTTTAACATTTAGATGCTTAAGCATTTTCACTGCCAGCGCACCTATATTTCACTATCAATTTACATTTTATATGACATAGCACCACGTAGTTTCTTCTTCCCTGGGGATTCAAACACAATACGTCTCCAATCTCTCCTGTAGCAGCATGCAATCACTCGGAGAACAAACTTTTTGTCGTACAACGCTCCTACGTCTACTTATCTCTTATGATCGCTCCAACTCCCCAAGATCGACCATGGTAAGCTCGGGCACTAGCATCTGCGTCACAATATATTTACGCCAGAAACTGCAAAACTAATTTTTATGTAAGAAAGCAATGGTAATAGATAGCTTTTAGTGAAGCAGTTCCTTCCTGCTTCTGGAATCCTAATAGTAGAAAACACAGCCCTAAGTAGGAGTGGTGTATATCACCAATTCACATAAGGGACTGAATTTGGCGGTGTGAGTGGTAATGGTGAACCGCCGATGCTCCTGTTTTGTTGTCGTGAAATGGAAGGAAGCGTGAAGAAGAAATTACCGCTTCCACTAAAGTATTCGCCCCCTAAACACTTCTGTGTGTGTCGATTTGCTTTCAGTGATGTAGCACACCTCCTTATCTGTTACAGAATGAGGTGGAGTCAGGTCCCTTATTTCCGAAGAGCTCCCTAAACAATTTAGGTATGTGATTTATACATTTCTCCCTAAAGGTTACCGAAATAAGTAACATGGTTATTTAAGTAGGTATTGCTTTAGAATAACACAATTTCCCGAGAAATCAAACTAGCTGACATTTGTAATCATGGTTTCATGTGACATATATCTGACAGTTCATTTATCCAACTCTGTATTGCTTCCTTGCAAAATATTTACGACCTAAATATATATTTTAAATTAGGTCCTATTAGCAAAATGAGAAGGAGTAAAATTTCTTATTTTCATTTGTCTGGAGTCAATATGGCTCACCCCAACTTATTTGAGGTAGCCGGATATTCATATCAAATCATCTAATTATCTACAGAAGCATCTGGCATTTATTTCTATTTCCATTATTTATATAAAACTTAATAGTTAAAATCATGATTATACTAGCTGAAGAATGTATCAAGTTCCAGGACATACATAGTAATAGTCAAAACAGATTACAGACGTTCTGTAGATTTCCGCAAGGGCTTTCATGACGAAAGAAACGTTATTTGTGTAAAAGTGCATTAACTTCAGTTAATACTGATATATAAGATATCCTCGAATGAGCTGTGACCAGTCACTGGATCACCTATGAAGATGCCAAGCACAGTCTTGACGAAACGTCGGGATCATATAAACCCACTAGACTACGGCTGCTAGCCAGGATAACATATTCAATCATATTAGAATTTAATTTTAATATCTTCAAGGGATGCGAGATAAAATTATCGAAACAATATTAGCTTAGAAAATATTTCATTTTCTCAAAAATGCTGAAAGAATTTTTACTCAGATGTAATTGATTTACACATTGAATGATCACCCTTTCTGTAAAATTCTGAATAATTTTATGTAAAATAACTATCATTAAGTTAGTTGTAATTTTCACTGAAACTGTTTGATGTGAAGACTATCATATTTTGAGCTATGAATTGAATTGCAAATCATTTTGGGGAGCAGTATTTAAATGGAGGTAATGCATCAAAGGATAGTATGACAATGATGATGACGATGATATATATAAGGGCACTCAACTATGGCGGTCATCAGCGCCGTTTAAAAAACTGGTCAATGCAAAAGCCAGATATAAAACTTTCTAAAAACTATACGAGTGTAACATAACCTATTAAAAATACACGTACATAAAAAACATCAATCAAAATCGACTAAAAATTTCGTTCACTAAATCCTAAACTCTAAACTAGACAAGAATCTAAAAACCTTCTCCACGGGTCTCCACGCACGGCCTACATTCATTAGGGGTGGGTTAGTCCCTAACCTCCCGTTTAGGCGAAGCAGAAGCCAAAGTAGTGTATTAGAAATGCGCACTCTCCCCGAATTCAGAAAAAACACTGTTACGAGCTCAGATACGCATCCCTCAACCACCAGGACAAACATTTCCACCGACAATGGTCTCCACGCACGGCCTACACGTGGGTGGGCCTGTTGACCGTCTCCCTCAACCACGAAGAGGAGCCCACACGAGGGAGACTGTTGGCTCGTGACCCCGGGTGCGCCAAACCCGTACCTACCGAAGTAGGCCCCTGGGGGGTAGTATGACAATGAATAAGGAACGCTGATATTTAATGTAATTTTAAGTCGAACTCAATACTCAGTACATTGCTAGTGTTTACCTAGAACATTGTCCTTCCTAGCATCCTCAGCTAATGTCGACTAGTGAATTTTGATTTGGTGAACTCCTTGGAGGCGATAGGGTCCTCTCTGGTGGTATCATGATGAACTTGAAGTTTGGTTTCTCTTCAAAGGTGGTGTCTGGGTAAATACGAGCAATATCTGGAGCAATGAGTTTTTTTTTTTGGGTAATTTACGACCTCCAACGTTAAATCATATCGGACGATGGATGAAATTGGTGAAATGATGCTCAGATGTGTCCGAAGTCCACAGAGCTTTAGAATTACCCGACATTCGTCTTTCAGGATAAGGGAAAAATCCTTATCCAGGTAACTCACCCCAACCGAGATTCGAACTCGGGACCTCGGGAAAGTGAGGCAGACATATTACCACCACGCTACCGAGGCGGGCACTGAGTACTAGTTCTGCTTAAAATTACATTAATTTTGTGCTTCATTGCATCATGGCCCTTACTCATAGCAAAGCTGATACTGTTTTAATCTTGATGCGTTAAAGGTCTGTGAAATTATTAATTTTGCCCAGAATGAATCATCATGCTGCACCCAAAGCATTTTTACCACATGGGTCTGTTAGTAGCACTGACTTACGCTATGCGAATAGTTTCGGCTTATTCTTGGTATTGTGCAGCAGCCATGTGCATATTACTTAATTTAAAATTAATTTTTGTTCAAAGCTTATCGGAATATAATGTGGATAGATTGTAGATATATTATAATGTATAATATATTAGAGATTATGTAAATATATAATGGATAAATAATACCATATGAGTGTGAAGTGTTTTTACGATTACTCAGGAAACAAGACTGGTTTTGTATTGGTAACTTCTGTATTTCTGCTTTTATTTCGACTAATATAATATAAATGTTTACTTCAGAAGATAGTAGCATTTATGTTTATAGTAATGTCGTGACGTTTGCACTTTTGCTGAACCCATTTAAAACAGAGAAAACAAATTAAGTGTGGGAGTGAACTACGGATGTTCGTATCTTACTATTCTCTCCCACGGAACTGTATTAAGAAAAAGCGGTAGACTCTTGAGTGCATGACAGGCGATGACCGTTTCGATATTAACTTGGAGAGGTCGTTCGTGAAGATACGTTTATAGATATCAAGTTTCTAACAAGAACAGTTTTATATCTGGATCATACTTACAACAATGACGAGAAAATGCGAAGTAAAATGTCGTGCTCACAACATTAATTATAATGTTTTCAATGGAATCTTTCATCACAATATGTGCATGTCACTCAATTAGGATTAGGATTAGGAATTCTACGGATTTGACATGTTCAATGAGGTCTACCCAAAAGTCCGAAGACCCCGGCCTCTGTTACCCGGAAGCGATGGAAAACTCCGGGGGTCCTTCCTTGGGGCAATACCTTGAGTCTAAACAGCCCCCCCCCCCATCGACAACAACGTCAAGACAGGTGGAAGTGGATACGCCACTTTCGCGCGTCAACCCCGCAGGGAAGACTACCGAAAAACCTCGGTGGGGCCGGCTGGTGATCTAGCACACCTACTAGCTCTGCAGGCTAGTATCCGGGACCTTTTAGGCAACCATCTGTCCCCTCCGGGCGGCCAAAGCCTGGCTGGAGGTACCCGATTGCCCGCGGGTTGCGAGAACACACTGCCCCCTCGAGTCCAACCCAATCCGAACAACTCCCCGACGGGAGGGCCTCGGCAGTTCGGCCCGAGGTTCCTCTAGTAACGTCAGAGGTATCACGAGTGCTAAGGGTCCGCAATGCTCGCACTAAAACAGCTGAAGGGGACGGATCCCCTCCCCTATGGGAACTACGGATTCGACAGTTGAGTCCAGAGGTTCTACTCCCATTAGTCCTGGACCCCTAGGACCAAGACCCGGGCCTCTTTAACCAGGGAGTTACCGAGCATCCTCCGCGGGTCTTTCCATAGGGCAAGACCTGGGTAACTAACAAGCCCCCACCATCTGGTCCAAGGACACAAGATGGGATGGAAGTGGATACGCCACTTACGCGCATCAACACCAAAATAACGGATTCGACACTGCGATCAGACTTAATTTATTGTACCTATGCTCTCAAGAGGAATATCCAGGGAGGAAAGTCGAGGCAAGAGGAGATAGAGGGCGGCCGTCCCAAGGAACTACGAAAGTGCAGAGAGCAGGTTCCCTACATTTTACTTAGATGGAAATCTCCCCTGGTAGGCCAGGACAACGGATATCCCCCTGCCGTGGTTCAGAAGCGGTTTCAGCAGCCTGTTCGGATACCGGCAACCGACCTACGGAAGAGGAAGTGGTTCACTCAGGGAATATCATCCTGCCATGCAGAACACACTCACCGACACTTCTACCCTGAAAGAGACCATCAGAAAGGAGATGATGTGAAATGATAATGGAGATGTAATGAAGAGAAGGAAATTCGGGGCATATAACTAATCTACATAACATACGCCCGGCGATCCGGTAAAACCCTTGAAAAACCCCATGAGTCAGGTTTTCGGCCAGGGGCTCGAACCCACATACGGGCCACAGACGAAATCGCCTGAGCCATTCCGCTCAATATGTCACTCAATAATTACAAGACGAGTATATAATCAATTCTATAATTAGGCTCATATTGCGACTAAGATATACACAGTAGTAAAGCGGAACCAGCAACTATCAGGTGATTTACTACACATGATGAAAATGTTATCTCTTGGCAAGTAGTTTCCACATAAACATTGTACAATCCTCGTCTGTAATTCTTTCATATATTTGTGAGATAGTTTCAATGTCTATTTTGCTCGTCAATTCCTCACCATAGTTCAAAGTCTCTCCACATCATATGTGACAGCTGTTAATATCCTCGTTACTGCTCATTTTGTTCCATAACATGCCGTAGTAAATAAAATTTCATTTGTTTTTCTTTAAGTAACTAAGAGATTTTCTGTTTTTCGCATTTATCGCCACTTGTAGTGCTCTTGTCGTTTATTCTCTTTAAATCTGCCTAGGATTTGTTTCCTTTTGTTCTGACTTTAATTATTGTACATATCACCCATCTTTCCCTTTTTACGAAACGTTTCGACACTGAACTAGATTTTGGGGTATAAGACGCATAGTAAAATTGTGATATGAAACAGTATGTAGCATTCTTCATTTTTTCGTCAATCATAAACAACCTTTAAATTAAAATCCCCAGTGGGTGTTTGTGAACGCGTTCTCACGTATAAACAATTGCATGAGAGTAGCGGTGGCTGAACATGGATGGCGTGTAGCCAGGGGGCTGTCATGCTCTTCGGCAAGGTAGTACGTCCTCTGAGGCGAGTGGTGGAGGTCGCCCGAGGCCGGCCCGGTCGGCAGCTCCTCAAGAAAACGAGAGAACGGACAAGGTGGGACTCAGCAGGGATGCTTGTTATGGGACTGGCCCCCCGTCGGTTGTAGAGCGCCGGTCCAAAATGGGCGCCGTATATTATCTTCCGAACTAATACTTCGCTCCTCTTTTTGCTTGTGTTTCTCCCATTAGTCGTAACCAAGGGTCTAACCTCTGCGGAAAGGGCCTATTGAAACAAATGTTACCACGGAAAATGAATTATTGGGACTGGATAATTGCCGAAACCAGTTCAGCTTCTCATGCCGTGATGTGATTCAGAAACTGTACGATATCAAAGGGTTGCATTGCCGCAGAGACACAGTTGCCTGATGACCAATCTAAATTCATACTTTTGTTCTATTGTGGACTCTTCCAGTTTTACAAACCTCTCGTCTATTTTCCAACTCATACTGCAAGAATCTGTATTACCATACTTCTTTTTCTGTAGACATGCGTTATATGCATTCCTCTGGGCTTTCGTTTGAGCTTTGTATTGTGAGACTGTGTCGTATTTCTAATTCTTCTACTATTCACTCATTTCTTATTTTATCCATTATTTATTTAATATTTTTAGATGTATCGCTTTAAAATATTCATATTAGGTTGCAGATATAGTAAGAGTTTGTATAATGCAATTGGTAAAATTCAGAGATATCTAACATGAACTTTGAGAACACCTTGATTGGGTTAACTAAAATATACGTTGTTCTAATGCTAAATTTTTAAATTAAACAATAAATAAAATTGAAGTATCATAACTTACAAAAATATAAAAGTAGTTGATCTGTCATGGAGATGTAGATTGATATGTTACTGGGGAATGAGTAGCAAGCACAGTTTCTGGCAAGTTTTACGTAACACCCACAAGCTGGTTGAAGTTCTTGCCATCCAGTTAAAAGTGCACCTCTTTCTTACCTGCCAGGGACAAATGGTGTAAAGTGCGAGAGAGAGAGAGAAGCGTGCTAAATCGTGTTTGCTGTTCAGGGACAGGGCCAATCTAAACGTATGCGTAGACACGGGGACGGGCGAGCTGCAGTGACGCGAGAGGGCAGCTTCACTTGATTGATGACGTTAAGTCCCGAATCTCGGCAGTTTAATCAGTCTCCGTCTCATTGCATTCATTTCATTTCGTGTTTTAAACTACACCACCAGATGGGGTGAGAGTGGGGAATACAGATAAAGCTGGGATTTGCGAGTCCGCCACGTTTTCGATCTCCACATTACCTCTCGTAGGCTAATTTTGGATGGTCTTCATTTAGAAGGATTTGCAATATGCATGTTTACTTCACAGAGACAAATAGCGCAGAATTAATTTAGGTTTACATCATTATGGTGAAAAATTGGTCTTTGATTTTCAATTTAAAAGTCTTTGAAGGTATTGGATTTTTAAAAATATGCTTCTATGTGTTTGATACATTATTTTAATTTTAGTAGAAAAATTTTGATTTTTCTTTGTCCTTAAATAACTGCCCATTTACTCGAAATTCAATCTTTTTCTCTAGGATAAGAAATCAGACCATACATTACATCTACAGCCTTTCTCATCTATAGATACTCCGTTTATGTCTACCTCAGTACAATCAACATAAACCTTTACAGAAGATGTTTCATGATATATTTTCTTATAAGTATACTCCTAAGGCTGAACAAAATGAAATATTTTAAAAGCCAGTTGTTATATGCAACTCCATATACTTTTCAAGGCATGTGAGGAATAAACTAATGAGAAATTAGTAGCTCAGAAACTTATTATAGCAACATAAAGTCAATCTGACTTAAGTTCGGTGTTTTAGCGAAGTATATATGTTTGGAGTACCTGTACAGATAATGTGCCTCCTTTTTTAAGGTTTCCTGAAGTTATTAATAGCATTATACTTTATCCTTCCAAGAAGATGAGAACTTAACAACTATGCACGGCAACTTTAAGACATACACTTCGTTAGTAAATCAGATACCCTATTCATATGTGATTTTAATCTTAATCGTTCGAGTTTTGACAAATTATGTCATTGCTTAGAGTTTTCAAGGAACAGTACCAGAATGTTAAAAGTTTTATGTAACTTTATAAGAGACAAAATAGTAAAGAGAAAAAGTAAAAGCTCCGGGATTCATTACGTACACAAGTCCTTTCAACAGGTACCCAACTGAAATATCTCCAGGTCAACTTTAATGAGTGTAACAATTGACCCGTAAACAAAATACCAACTTGTTTGCCCTGTTCTCGAGCAGCAAAAAGAATGGAAATGAAAGATGTGCAGATGTCTGAACTCTAATTTATGTGATCGATTCACGTAGACTTTTCTGGGAGATGCACTCGCGGGATGCCTACTCGGATTTTGGCAGGCGCCAACAGCAAGCTATCGTCGCCTTGCAAGACAGATTCGTGACCACCCCATGATTACTACACGCTTTACTGCTTGGTGCTTGTAGAAGCTGCTAGCTTCTCTTTGCCTCCCATTATCTTTACATTCTTTTCTGTTCCCCCAGCCTTTCTTCATTCTTCTTCTCCCTTCGCTCCCAAGTGATAAAATTCGTGGCCCATACATCACAAACGTTCCCACATTAAGCATAGTTTCTACTACGTGATAGCTATCTCACTGTTAAAGCTGAAAATAAAACTAATAATACTATTATTTTGCATTCTGAAGCAACATGCCTACTAACAATCCCGTAAAAAGGTTTTTCGTGAGAAAAAAGAAGAGAGAGAGAGAGAGATGATCAGCTGCAAACACTGGAAAGGAAATACATTATCTTATTAATTACTAACAGAACCCACAACTTTTTCCATTGTTCCTCAAGTACTTTTTCTCTCTTTCTTCTCTCACTTTCTCACTGTCTTTTTTATAAATCTTCCTCCCATTTTCTCACTCCTCCCTCCAACGTACCCGCTCCCCTCTTCTCCCTGTGCAACGTGGAAATGCCACGTTTGTAAACATAACTAATAAAAATTAAACCATAATCAATGTTTAGCAGTACATTTATCTGTGCTTCTTTCATATATTTACGCTCCTATTAAAATTTGATAGTTTTTTATGGTAAGCGGCAAATAATAATCATGTTTGAATGGCTTCTTAAATATCCATCATATAACATTGTCCAAACAACAAAACTTCTCAAAAATGTTATACGTTTAAAATTTCCTCCCGTTTCTTAAATAAAAAAGCTAATAAACCTCCTCTTAGGCTCCTTTCTTGTCCAGGATATGTCACACACCAAGCTGTGTTGTAATTGGTTTGACTATTTTTGATTGTCAACTTCAGAATAGGACACGCTTAGTAAGAATTATTTGTTCAAAGTCGAAAACTAACAGAAAAATTTCACTTATATCTTTATGTGTAGGCGTATATTGTTTGTATGGGACCAAAATGCAGTGATAGTTTATTTGTCGTAAGGGTCCTTTATAAATATTAATAATTTTGACAACTGCAATTAATGTTAAATATAAATATCATGCAATTAAAATTGTAATTATATTAATAGGCCCAATATGTGGTGCTGCTCATTTTAACGTCACTAAGGGGATTTGTCGTAAGGAATCAGGAAAAACTGCAGGAAAATTCAATAAAGAAGAGAAACCTGATGCTACATAAAATGAAAATGTTACCAAAGCAACAACTTAAATAAATAATGATTTTCAATGTCCTTATATAAAAGGAATACCTACATGATTTAATACTCCTGAAGGTGCTTAGTATAAAGCTAAAGTATCAGTATATTGGCATGCTTAACAGGAGAAATTGCTAGGTTCTTTAATATATTTAATATCTTAGAAGGTATAATTCGTCATAGTTTTTCTGTTAAAGGAGGTAAAACAATTAGTAAATTTGTGTTCCTACCGATAATTCTATTGTGACTATTAGAAAAAAGTTCTTACGAAAATAAAACATCCTTATAAAAAATAAAAGGTATTATTTAATTACGAATTTAATATCTGAAAATATCTTGTTTCTTGTACATCAATACTCAATTGCTTAAAGTAATTGTTCAATGCAGCAATTACTCAAGTTTTTTCTTGACGAATCCAATATTATTAGGAACATACTTTGCTTTTGGAATAATATCGGTAAATTGTGTTCTAATTCCCAGGACTTTTGTTCTTGCAAAGTTTTCTTTTATGATATTTGTGTACATTAAATAATTGAATAAGTATATTGTAGCAGTACTCATGATCAACTCTCTAGTTAATTTTGTGATAAATATTCTTCTTTGGTACTAAAGTAATTACTTTAAATATGTCTCAATCCATAATTGACTGCTATTCAATAAATTCCGCGCCGTGAGCATTATGCTAAATAATTTCTGAATTGAAGACCTAACCAGTGTTTTTATTCAGTATTTCTGAACTAACTGGAGTCTCATTGATTATTGTCCCTTCAACACAGACATCACCTCATGTTTTCTGGTGTTGAACGTCCGTCCTTGCTTTCTACCATTGGGACTAATTGGCCTTGGTGGAGTTTCTCCAAGAGGGTAGGAAACACAAGTATTGTTGCTGTCGTTGAACAAATTTTAGTTTCTCTACAGAAGGTTCTTAAAACTAAACTCCAGCACATTAGCCTAAAAGGCTTGTTGAGATAGATGCTTTCTTGTTACCATATCCTACTCCTGAGCTAATTTTAGTACTCTGCGTTCGATATGAGCTACCTTTCTTAGGCCTATCTTAGTTATAGAAAGATTATATACCTTTCTTCTCAGGAGTAAACAGTCAAACACGATTTTTTATATAATTTGATCATCCACCTGGTATAATTATTGCTGTTTTGTCCAAACTCAAAAATGTTTGTAACTTGAATTGCTTGTGTTTTTTCCTAATCGTTAATACAACAAGAGTTTTTTTTCTTTCTTTTTTTGACAGAGAGTGTTGTGATTCAAAGCACAAGTTCAGGGCCAACTGGGGTATCTGGATGAACCTTTTGTAGCTAGCTGGACAGCATTTTGGTTTCCATAGATCCCTGATTCCCCGACACCCACTAAATTTAGAGTAGCCATATGACAGTGCAACAAAATATTTAATTATTCTCAAACCAGTTTTGATTTTACTTCATCCTTATTTGTGACGATGATGATTTAATTACTGACGTATCTTATTTCTTCTGCGATCAGAGTTCAGGATAGCGAATATCTCTGCAATATTTCCAGAGGTTTATAACAATTCTTATAATTGAAGATTGGTCGTATATGACACTTCTACATTTAGCATTTATTTTAAAACTATGAATTATTTGGACTTTATATTATGAATCATACAGAGTAAGACTTTTGGATTATCCTATACACATTAAAGTCGGTGGCAGAGGTGGAGGGTGAAATAAAATAGCTACATGAGCAGGGAGAATATAAGGCAGTGCTAGGGAATCTTGTTGCCTAATTATCCTGCAGAAAACGATAAATCACCGCACGTGGTTCCGCATCACCCGGCCGTCAACATGGTGATCTGCGACTTGAGAACGAAGGGGACTAATGAACTTGCGCGCTCCCTCCAGCCTCTTTTAGCATTGTCAGCATCCCAAACTAAATCTCTGACTTTGATTGACTTCGACTCAAATCGCTCCAGACGTTGTGAATCTGCTGATTTCTCCAAATCATAATCGCGATGGCCAACTGCTGTGGAATGTTTTTGGGAAAAGCCTACAAATTTGAATGTCATTCGATCATAAGCATATGAATTCCATTCATTAACTTCAAATGTGAAAGATAATCGAATTAAATAAGTGATACGAAATCTGTTAGCAATTGTCAATTTTCTGATTGAAAGCTTTCTAATTTTCAACAGTGTTTCCAAAGTAGTTAAACATTAATCCATGGCACAACAATCCCTACTGGGCCAAGGCCTGCCAACTACACAAGGTAGAGATGAACGATCATCCAACCGATCCGGGGAGAAGATGTGGTCAGTGTCTCGGTACCCTCAGACACAAAGTTGGTTTTCTATACTAGGGTTTGCCACCTATCGTAGCTCCTCGATTCCCTGATGATGCTGAGTGGACACCGTTTCTATACCCGTGACTTGAAGTCCACTCCTCCAGGGGTGCGAGCGATCCCGGGCGCTTTCCGTGGGAAGGGAAGGAAATCAAGCAGGATTCCATAGTCCACTAAGCCACAGCGCAGGACGTTTCCGAAGTAGTAATGGATTATTATTATTCTCATATTGCAGTGCTACATAATATTTTATTCTAGACATTTCTGACACAGGGTTAAATGCTAAATTATTAAAAATATAGTGACGTTTTTAACTTTAATATGCAATGGGACACAATAATACAACTTAAAGTCTATTTCAATGCAAATAAAATAATGGCTTTTGCGACGTTTAAATCCCATTTACAGAAGATGAAGGGTATAAATGCCGGGACTTAGCGCGACTTAATTTGTTTTGGAGAATAGGATTTCCTGAAATTTAATGGGTGTACCTAAACTGACCACCCTTTAAAGAACTTTCTACATCATTGGGTTCGATTTTCACGTTATGAAAGGTTTCAATTATTAGATCCTTTTAGCTTTTCTGCAGTGAATTAGGTGTCTCGCAACAGCGTAAAGTATGCATGCGAGCAAATTCTATCAAAATTCAGTAATGATGTTTCTTCAAACATAACTGGACGAAATTGCTTGAAAAACATTGCTGTAGCGTTATGCACTTGTTATGGATCCACTGGTGTATGAGAAATCCTTTATAAGGATACCAAAGTGAATGCTTATTGGAAACCCACTCACCTAATGAACGCCAGCAAATTGTGTTCTTGTCAAGGTGGTTGGTATACCTTAAAGGTTATTGAACGAGGAGATTACGCAAAATTAAGACCTACGTAGATCTATTCTGGCTTTCAATCCAAGGAGGAAGGGATGAAGTGAAGGTGCTTAGGAGGCTACATAGATGCACGGAAGTGCTAGGCTCGAACGCTCGTCCTGCTGTTCGGAGCTGTGTAGAGACGATAGAGATAGATAGATAGATAGATAGATAGATAGACAGACAGACAGACAGACAGACAGACAGACAGACAGACAGACAGACAGACAGACAGACAGACAGACAGACAGACAGACAGACAGACAGACAGACAGACAGACAGACAGACAGACAGACAGACAGACAGACAGACAGACAGACAGACAGACAGACAGACAGACAGACAGACAGACAGACAGACAGACAGACAGACAGACAGACAGACAGACAGACAGACAGACAGACAGACAGACAGACAGACAGACAGACAGACAGACAGACAGACAGACAGACAGACAGACAGACAGACAGACAGACAGACAGACAGACAGACAGACAGACAGACAGACAGACAGACAGACAGACAGACAGACAGACAGACAGACAGACAGACAGACAGACAGACAGACAGACAGACAGACAGACAGACAGACAGACAGACAGACAGACAGACAGACAGACAGACAGACAGACAGACAGACAGACAGACAGACAGACAGACAGACAGACAGACAGACAGACAGACAGACAGATAGATAGATAGATAGATAGATAGATAGATAGATAGATAGATAGATAGATAGATAGATAGAGAGAGATGAGAGATGTCGACAAAGCAGCCTCCTAATGTGTAAGAGGAGTACTCTTTCCTTTTAGTAGGAAACAAATGGATAGAAAATGATGGAAAGGGAATTATCTTAAATGACTGATCAATTACAGAGTGAGCGGTCGAGGTGAATCGAACCGGAGAGCTCGCGAAAGCGAACCTCACAATTGCCATGGTACCATCTGGCTTGGTAGCAGTTGGTTTTAAGCGCATAGTTAATAACATTGGATTGCTATGACGAAAAACAGAGATAATGATTTATTTTTGCACTTCCAAGTGTGGCATAATCTAGTACAAATGTTTTCTTATTCAAGACATATAGACTCCATATTTGAAGTATCTTCTCTTTTTGTGTTGCAGATCCACCTCGGCTGGAGAAGTCACCGCTACTGGCAAATGGCTATAACCACCCGCCCACACATCTGAACCACATGCAGTTCATGCAACTGAATCACCATCCAGCGGCCGCGCACACGGCCATTCTCTCCCCTGCGGGGATCCCACACCACGGTTTGGCCAGGGCTGATGGTTCCATCATCAAAAACCAGGGCATACCAGGCATGGACGCCATCGCCAGGTTAGTACATATTTTTTTTTTTTAAGTTATAAACTCAAGAAATGGCAGATGATTTGCCTTCAGCATCTTTGGAAAGTGGGCTTGTAATAGACTCAAAGATGAAATTCCGTACATAGCATTCGGGTTCGCTTCGCTGATAGGAAGCTAAGCGGAAACCTTTCCAGAACAATCAGTTATTTTGAATGCGTAGTATGTATCGGTAGCACTCACCATTTCACGAATATTTGGGTACGCCTAAAAAGAAAATACCTTGTAATCCTCTTTTCAAAATCCAAGGTGCAAAGGAACGTTTCAACCACTTAGAGCACTTTGATTAAAATGACATGTTCTTAATGTCAAAGAAGACATCGCAATTTAATGAATTCTCTACAGACCTATTCAAGCAGAGTGCCATTTCTTCTCATTCCACCTTTGGGGTACATTGGGGAAACAGTGCGTTCATGCAGGTGCTGCAAATCCCTAAACTGCACAGTTTTTCATTACGAAGTGCAATGTTTCCCCCAAGTGGTCTTTGGAATGCAGAGACGAGCTGTAGGTTCGTTTGAATAGTCCTCGTATGACCTCATTAGTTTCCAGCGACGTCGATGGTCACTCAGAACAATACTTATCATAGTTTACTAAAATTATTCACCAAATCTTTAATGGCTGTTTGCTTTGTGGCTGCTGTACAGTACTTTTAGCGAAAGCTTTCTTATACCTCAATAAAGGGCAGCCCATTGATTCTCCAACTTTTAGACATTTATTGATTTTTGTGGGATGAACATTTTACTGCACTAAAGAGACAAAAGTTCTAACCAGAAATGCTTATAAACTTTTCGTGCACTCTGATATCTTCGATATGCATAATGCATATATGCATTGTTTCATATATATAGATACATATATTTATATGAAATATTACCTCCTAGTTTAAACGTACATATCTTTCTAACCTTAGGCTGAAAAAGTGACAGGACTGCGTTCCTTAGAAGTATGGGTTATTCTCACTAAAGTGTTTGTTGCATGGTTCGCATTAAAAAGGCGCCGCTGTTGGTATTAAGTTATTCGCCTTGACTTTATCAAATTGCAACATGTTTAGAGGATAATTACATAGGTATGATACTATAATGGAGCCAAGCCAAAATAGACGTGTTTCATTAGCATATGGACAGCTTTACACAATACTTTTGACCATATATGCACTGGCATACTGATCTCTCCATATTAACTAGTTTTTGCTTTTGTTGCCAATTGAGAATAATTATGATATGCATAGGTCATGATTGTATTATATGATTCGAATAAGCACAGGGAACCTTTACTCAATTGATGCTTTTCGGAAAAGCCTACATATTGGTGCTTGAAAGGAGTTTAACCTTTTAACAGATGCCTGACTGTGAACAAGTAGGATTGGAATTTAGATATTCACTTTAATAAGTACTAAATATTTTTAATATTTATAAAGTCTGTATATCCAGAAAGCAGGATTATTTCAGAGTGTAACCATTTTCTTAGAATATGCAGTATGCAGTATGCAACTTTGTACTAAAAGTACTAAATTAAGAGATGTCTTAATAACCTCATACTAAAGTACCAAATAGAGTACCTCTCTCTACTATGCGTTATTATTATTATTATTATTATTATTATTATTATTATTATTATTATTATTATTATTATTATTATTATTATTATTATTATTATTATTATTATTATTATTATTATTATTATTATTATTATTATTATTATTATTATTATTATTATTATTATTATTATTATTATTATTATTATTATTATTATTATTATTATTATTATTATTATTATTATTATTATTATTATTATTATTATTATTATTATTATTATTATTATTATTATTATTATTATTATTATTATTATTATTATTATTATTATTATTATTATTATTATTATTATTATTATTATTATTATTATTATTATTATTATTATTATTATTATTATTATTATTATTATTATTATTATTATTATTATTATTATTATTATTATTATTATTATTATTATTATTATTATTATTATTATTATTATTATTGTTATTATTATTGTTATTATTATTGTTATTGTTATTGTTATTGTTATTGTTATTGTTATTGTTATTGTTATTGTTATTGTTATTGTTATTGTTATTGTTATTATTATTATTATTATTATTATTATTATTATTATTATTATTATTATTATTATTATTATTATTATTATTATTATTATTATTATTATTATTATTATTATTATTATTATTATTATTATTATTATTATTATTATTATTATTATTATTATTATTATTATTATCATTGACCAAAGACTTTTCAGTAATCTCGACGCAATAAATTTAAAAAGTCAAAGATTTAATGGTAGTATAGTAATACTGTTTTATTACAATTGATCCTAAATCGATAATGTCCCGCTGGCAGCCTCAGGTGGCCCAAGTTCAAATCTCAATATGACTGAGTTATTTGGATAAGGTTTTACTGGGGTTTTATCCTGAAAGATGAAAACCTAACTTTAAACTCTAAGGAGGCTGCGCTCAGTTCAGCCTAAGTTCATCTTCCAATATGACTTACATTATCTTATGTTATTAATATTTACATTAAAAATTAGAAATATGGAAAATATGATTTTTACATTGATAATTATAATTCTGAAATCTGTAAGAAATTCACATAAAAAGCAACTTCATTTGCATCCTTTAAATCAATATGTATTATAGTTTGTATAACTTAAGAAGGCAATTCTTTAACTAAGTATATTAACTTACAACTTATGATGATGATGATGATGATGATGATGATGATGATGATGATGATGATGATGATGATGATGATGATGATGATGATGATGATGACGATGATGATAGTTGACGCTACAGGACATATAGGCCTTTGGCCTCCAAAAATCTATAACTAGAAAACTTGAAGATCCTTCATCTACCGTCCCTAATTTATGAAACAGATATTCCTAGCCAGAATAAATGAACATTGCTACTTAAAATAATCCCGCTAGAGTGCAGCCTAACAGAGACGGGTCCATGTTGCCTGCGGGGTTCCATTTCTGCTGCAACAAATAACTCATTTATAGTTTTTCCCTTGGGAATATAAACTACAGCATTATAAATCATTTTTTCAACCCGAAGTGGGCTAGCAAGTGTAGGCCAACACAGTTTATTTTGTTGTGTCAGTACTTCACCAGAGGTCTCGTGATTAGCGAAAGGCCGAGCATGTGAGTGTAACCTCTTCACTTTTCTACGGCTTTAATCCGTTCTCTAATCTGCTTACGACAACTCCGAAGAAAGGAGATTTCTTTTGGCCTCCTCATGACAGTAAGGAAAAGTTTTGCTCTCTGCCACCCCTCCTCTTTATCCAATTTCAAGGCTTAGTTTCAACTAGATTCTTTGAGCAGTTATTTTTCTCTCTTTCCGCGTCGCTTACCTTGCTGTTTTATGCTTCGGGTTTCGAAATACTATTGGTTAAGTGAGAGAAAAGGAAGCTCTATAATCTTTACATATACAATGTGGAAGCCTGTGAAATGCTGGCTTTACGTGTAAGGTTTAGGAATTATCATTCAGGGAGAAAACTAGTAAATCGGTTTAAACACAAATTACACGCTAAATTTGCATTTTTCAAGCGCGAGGGCATCCTTCGTGTTTTTCGTAAAGCAGTAAGAAAGTAGAAGTGTCTGATACTTCCTATTTAAAAATGTATATTGTCCTCCGTGGTTTATGAACGTTTTTTCGAGCGTCAAAATTCTTAGCGTGGCTTTAGAAGTGGGCCAAAGCTGGTGGTCCCGTGTCAGGTTGATAAAGAGGTCTCTGAACAATAATTAAGCAGGCTTTTGGGTCCAATGCAGGAGGGATGCTGTGAACCTAAGGACCGCAACAATTAAGAAGCATGCTTAAATAAATCTCAATTTCAGTTATTTGCATATTTGTTCATTCAGTGACAAGAAGTAGTCCAAAAATTGTAGAGAAATTCTGGAGGCAACAAAAAGCTGTTTTAGAGTATATAATTCAATTTTAAAATTTCAACTCAGCATATAAATAAATTATATGAATACCTATAAATGAGTCGCCCAACATTTCGACTCTGCAATCAATGGCACCTCTTTTTCTCAAATTGCGTCCTAGCAAAATAGATTTTCCCTTCTTTACAGTATGACACATATAACAGTTTTCGTTCACTTTTCTTATAACGTTTCAATTTCTTAACCTTTCCGTCTAGCAAATATTTTTTCTGTAACACCATTTCTCACATGCCGCTGCAATTTTTTCCCCTTAGTGTACGTTATGCAGATCCATATGAATTAGATTCCAGACTTAGCATTCAGTAAACTTCTTCCTTAGCGTTAAATCGAGTTTTCCTCTCTATAGCTCCTGCTTTTTGGTGAAAGCTGTTATGAAACTGAAATTCTTTCCATGGTTTCTTCGGTTTAATTAGAATCTTTAGTGATCATGCTTTTTAAATAGCGAATTTGAGATGCATCATCTGAAAGCGTTATCTTCCAAATATCTCAGCGGTTCCTCTTTCTTAAAAAAGTTTATCAATTCTGACTTAACCGAATTAATGTCCAATCCTTATTCTCTTACAGTTTCACCAGCCGATTCAGTATATTTTGTAATTTTTCTTCAGTGTTTGCTATAACAACGTCTCCATATTTAATTAATTGTTTACATAAGGGCCGCGCCATGGCTGAGTGGTTAGACCGCTTGGCTCTCACCAAGGCGACCCGGGTTGATCAACATGGCGCTGGGACGCGTTTTCTCCGGGTCCTCCCGTTTCCCCCGTCAGCATTCCACCAATGGTTCCATCATCTTTCCTATCATTCATCTCACCCTCATATATATCATCAAATTCATTCACCTTCACATCAGCCATTGGGCTGATCACCTATCCTGATTCGATATAGGATGCAAAGCTTCGATTCCTCAGGCCCGACCATAAAAGGGATAGAGGAACAAGAATCCCCTAACACCACGATAGGGAAGCTAAAGAAAAAGAAGTTTACATAAGACAATTAGAGGTGCAAGATTTTATAGTGTTCTGTATATCTTGTCAAGTTTAACCTCCTGTAACCCGCAAATGTTTTAGTCTCAGTTCTTCAAATGTTTATACATTACAGAACGTACTAGTAGAAATCGAGGCAGTAAACCAAGAGACCTCTGAGTTGCTCCAAAACGTAACAATAACAAATAAAATTACGACAGAGAATATACAAGAAGTTTATTATGCCGAAGCACTCTAAGGGCTCATTCACTCAAGATTAATTTTTAATTATGTACATCCATTTCATCCACAACTGAAAGCCATTTGCCACTTCTTCATCTCATTAGTCGTGCACATAGTATCATTCCCTTCACCTACACACAAAGGTAAAATTACTCCTGTAGATTAACGCCTCAATTAGTGTCTATGTGATCGATCTCCTCTCGTTACAGAATTAAAATTTTACAGGAAACATGTCCCTAGAACATGTCTTACTATATTTGAAACCAATAAACACTGGCCCCCATTATTTTAATTGGCTATTATTATTCATTTTTGGCAGCTACATGAACCAATGCGTAATAGAAGTTATTACATGAAAGCGGTTATAGTTACTGAATACATGTATATTCCTGTGGCGGATCATAAATTTTCTTCCTTGCAGATGCTACAATAATACTGCTTTGTTGAATAGTGAGAAAAAATGTACAAGAGTCGGTGACTTCCTTATATGGTGGGTAATACCCTTTCCAATGTTAATCGTCGGCAACATAACGCGTGTTCTTTTACAAAATTATCCAGAGAAAAGCATGCACAGTTTTAGTTGATTGTGTTTTCATGAACTACATACAAATAGGAATTTGCTGTACTAATGTTGGAAATCTTGAGAATGCTACTACATTCCTTCAAAGCTTTCAGTAGGTAATACGTTAAGAGCCCTTTGCTTCAGGAAGCTTAATATTTCCAAGCTTCTTAAAAGAATATATATATATATATATATATATATATATATATATATATATATATATATATATATATATATATATATATATATAACGTTCTTAGTTATATAAATATATTTCCAATCAAGCGTAAACATAAGTTATTTCTAATTATTACAGTTCTTATCGAAATGTTGAAACCTAATTTTCATATGCTACTCCACCATAATGTAGTTTGTTTTAATTTTATACATCTGAATTTAATAGTTATTATTAAAAATTCTACGAGGGCTGCTCAATAAAGAATGATCACCATTTTTTAACAACGTACCTTTACTCAACCTCATGCTCCTTCTCAAAATAGTCTCCCCTGAATCTGATGCACTTGTCCCAGCGTTTCTGCCAGTCTTCAAAGAAATGCTGGAAACCATTTTTGAGAGATCCTTCAAAATCTCCTCCGCAGCCTTCACCACTGCTTCTGATGATGGATGATGCCTCCCACGAAGGCGTTTCTTCAAGTTAGGGAATAGAAAAGTCACATGGGGCTAAATCCGGACTATAGGGAGGATGAGGGATGTACTTCATGTTGATTTTTGCAAGATATTCAGCAACAACATTGGCAATATGCAGCCGCGCATTATCGTGGTGCAACATCCAACCTGCTTCATGGAAATGTGGTCTTTTGAGCCTGATATGGTCTTGCAATATTTTCAGGACATCCCTGTAGTATTGTACAGTTACTGATGTGTTTGCGGTACAACATGCTGATAAACCATTCCATGAATATCAAAGAATGAGATGACCATAACTTTCCCAGCAGAAGCGACCACTTTTGATTTTTTTGAGGGCTGATGATGGAGGATAATTCCACACTGAGCTTTGCTGTCTGAACTTCCCTGGTTCTCACAGGCGGGAAGCAGGAGTACCAACAATGAAGCTACTACGGCGTGTTTGTTTCACATTAAGCTAACAGAATATAATAAGTTTGAATTTTAGAGCGAAAAATTATGACCGTAAAAATGATGATCATTCTTTATTGAACAGCCCTTGTAATATACCCTTATTCTGTTTATTAGTCGGGTATTTCGCAAAATGCAGAAATCGTAATCTTAGAAACACCAAAATAGTTTAATTTTATTTCAGAAAACTCATTTATGAAAAAAAGGTTATAGCAAAATCACGTATCGGTTTACTAAGTTCATTCTCACTGAGTTTCTGCTGAAAATGTGAACAAAATCAGATAGTTACTACTTCCTGTGTAACATTGTTAATGGAAAAAATGTAAGAAGAATCAATCATGGGTATTTCAATGGAATGCTTTAAGAGTAAAGACCATTCTATCATATGCAAAATGATTTTTGAATTTTTGAAAATGTTGGCCAAATGTAAGTAATATGAATGCTAAAGATATGTCATTTTAATCTAAAGTCAAAGCAAAGTCCTAGTTCCATGAACAATTCTTGTAGATTGGAAAGGCAGTTTTTTTTCTGAGAACCTGTCAGCAGATGTCTAAGGTGGAGACTAGAATACCTCAGCAACAGTTCGATTGTAACCCTTTAACAATAACGAATTGTAATAAAATTATGTTAATTTTTTTCTTCCTTTTAACGAAAAGGCTTTATATTTTACCTAAGCCTTGCAGATTAACAAAATAGAAGATATAATTATATTGAAAGGCACTATAAATGTGTTTAGTTATCTCAGTTTTTAGAAAATGGATTCCGGATAAAAAAGGAGTGCTACGATAATAAGCACAGCAGAGCGCCTGTCGTTAAGGGAAATGTTTCTTCTGAACATTTGCTTTCGTGGTAATATCTTAGTTTTGTTTATTGAAGATGAATAATATATTATATTTTCTGAACATCTGTTGCTGCTGGAAGAAGAGGTAAAGATAAAAAAGAGAAAATAAATTGATTGGATTCTCTCCTAAGAAATACACCAGAATAAACATTGAATGAGGAATAGCTTTGGAGTTGAACTTAGCAGAAGATGGCTTTTCCTTTGGTTACTTAAACTAAATTGTCGAAAAGATTGGACTTGTGTTGTAGGAATTGGACTTTTTTTATGGAAAGCTATTAATTATTAATAGACAGGGGCAGCCATGTGAATGTTACACAAATAAAGCTTTTGGATATAGTAGTTATCTAAGCAACATAGCTCATAATGTTTCCTAAAAGTCCACAGTGCCTCCTTGTGAGTGAACCCAATATTGTATTTGTCAAATTTAATAGATGTAAAAAATTCGGCTACCCATAGTAAATTAACTTCCGTAACTGTGTTGACTTTTCGTGATGCTTAAGAAACCATCAATGGAGAGAGCAGCATTCTAGCGGATTAATCATTTAGTTTCTTTTCTCACAGTTTCTGACATTTTACATACCAACCCCTTTCATTGGTTCACCCCTTTTCTCTCTTCTCTCGACCCCCCTTCTTTTAACTCATCCCTTTCGCATATAATCCTCCTTATGAAAGATTTGCATTTTAATTAAAGGCAAAGTGATGAAATGATAATCAAGTCGCGCGCAAGAGAAAGGCCTCTTTCACTCTCTCCTTTCTTCCTATGGAGATGGGACGATGTTTCTTGAACTACAGGTAGGCGTTGAAAATGCAATGCTAGTGGTCCCCGAATTGCACAATTGCAGGCAGCTTCCTCTTATTCTTGGCGTTTCTATGTACAAAGAATAACTTTATACTTGGTAGGCACGGCGCTTTTAGTAATGTCGAACCTGAATTTACATTCCGAGCATCGAACCATCAAGTCTTGACCATAGAGTATAATGATGATAATGATTTATATATAAGACGCTCAACTACGGCGGTCATCAGCGCCTTTTAAAAAACTAGTCATGGCAAAAGCCAGATATAAAACTTTCTAAAAACTACACAAAACCTATTAACAAAACCTATTAAAAATACACGTACATAAAAATCAATCAAAACCTACTAAAAATTTCGTTCACCATTTTCACCTTTTTTGCCCCTTTCCACCGGTACGGGTCTCCACGCACGGCCTACACCTGGGTGGGCCTGTTGACCGTCTCCCTCAACCACGAAGAGGAGCCCACACGAGGGAGACTGTTGGCTCGGGACCCCGGGTGCGCCAAACCCGTACCTACCGAAGTAGGCCCCTGGGGGGACCATAGAGTATGTTTACTTGAGTAGTCTATCAAATACTAACCAACTCCAACGAGTTGGTTCCACTGTAAAGTTTGGGGCTCACATTTAGAGATTCCGACTTAGATTTATCGACGTCCACTCTGACATTGGGTTTTCCGTAGCTTTTTCCGGTCTGTAGGGAATGCTCGGGTTGTTCCTCTTCTTCCACGATTTTTCTCCATTTTCCTTTCATTACGTTCCATCTCATCTTTAAGGTGTGCTTCCCGGTTTCGTGGTCTATGGCGCTGGCAACGAATTGCGCCAGTGATTGTTCTTTGGTGAGTTTAAGTTAATACTTGATACCGGAATTATGGGCGGCAAGATCAATAATTTTCGAAAAAAAAAATGATAGAGAAATAGATAAGTAATTGCAGTAAAAGATTTCTCAACACATAATGTAATGCATGAATTAAGATTTTGTCTTAAAGACATTAGCAATTTCCTGTTGCGGAAAAGGAAATTAATTTAGGACGCGCAACCAAAATTCATTACCTAAAGCTGTTCAGTTATGTTCAACTATCAAGCATGTGCTAAGATAAAGTTCCGAAAATTAGGATGGAAGCAGGATACACGGAATGACAGTAACATTTCGCATGTGAATAAGACACTGATTAAACCCTAGAGTTCAAGAGTGATTCTTAATAATGGGGCTTAATTTGATAAGAGAACATTTATTCCTAAAATTCGCATCTTTCCCTTCGAGTTTTACGAATTCACTATTGACTGTGATCGACTATCGGCAGTCGTAGAGCTTAAAGACCAAGCTCAGTTTATACAGAATTAGTGATCTCTGACAGAGAACCTTCCTTTTAACAGTTTTGTGTCTCAGGTAACGTACGTTTTGCCTAATTATTACGGAAACAGCGTTTTTTAAGCATAATATTTTAGTAAGCCTTAAATTAGCAGTTATAATTCAATAGTTGTAATTTCGAGCGATTATATTCAGAAATTGTTTACTTATTCACTCTCAAACAGCTGGCAACTCGCTTCAGACCACTCATCAGCCACGCATACCCAGAGAAAAACATTTCATAGTTATATCACTGACGCAGCTGGCAGTAAATTCATTGGAAAACAAGATCGTAATGGTGTCATAGGTGACGTAGTATGGCTTCATATCATATATTTCACGAACTATCATATAAGTAACAAGCAAAGATTTAGTGGAGGTAATAAATGTTCAAAGTGCATGGTAGCTGTTGAAATATAGCAGGAGAGATGATGACGATTGATTTCCAGGGACCCAAGGAGTTAAGAAGAAAAATATAATCACGAGTTTTGTGACACCAACTGTATGCTATTGTGAATGTTCTTTAGTTTTTAATGAATCTCTTAATGTTATAATGTTAGGTCTAAAATCCTAACATATTTTCTCACAGATATAAGTCATTCGTAAAATTTAACCAAGGTTTCTACTTTAGTTCAATGCATTATATTTCATTCTTACAGATGTGGAAATTAGCTTTAAAATTTCATCAGCTTCTGAAGAAAATTTGCAAACACTTCTGAGTGTGCTAATAAATCATAACTCCAAAATATTTTATTCATATGCTTCATTCCAACTCGAGAGTCAATATTAAACCACCCTCCTTTATGGAGAAGGTAGGATGAACATATGTATCCATTGTACAAAAAGACCTCCACTAATGGCAGAAGAGATCTTGTGAAAGAAAGAGGAAATGTAATCACATCCGAGAGATATGCTTAGCGGTAATAATATTCTTGTCAAGCCTGTCTTTAGGGGGATTTAAACTTTTTCTCTTATTTATTCCCTTCCTGACTTATAAAGGAAAACCTTCTCTTTTACCAATCAGAATTAAAGCCTCAAAAAGACGTTGGTAATATGATATTGGAAGGAAGGTGCATGACGTTCTTGGGATTTGCTGTAGGACTTCATAACCTTCTGCAGCTACTGTAGGTCTCTAACCAGAAAAGTTTTGAAAGGTGTTTCGCTCTCTGGAGGGGGCAAAGGAGAACTGCAGCCCATGTCAAATAGTTCTACTATCTACTGTGCATCCCGCACGAAAATGTGGCTGGCAGAAATGTGTTTGACAACAACTATAGTATTTTCTAAGAAAACATAATTAATATCCCTATTGCTAGCACAAGAGAATCTCAGAGGCTAACATAATCTTGCTCAGAAAGTGCCAGAGTTGTAGGTGTCAAACATATCCTTTACAGCCTTATTCTCATGAAAGGAACACAGTAAGTTGCAGGGTGATATGTCTTCATGCACAGTTTGGTTTTAAATAGCCGTTAAAACACACAAAAACTTTCCGCAGCCCTAAAAGTGTTTTAACTGTACCAAGCAGAAGCCTAGGGCATGTTTAACCACGCATGTCATAGCCACTTCTTCAAATAAAAACGTTCCACTTTATGAAGTGGCCAAGAGTGAAAGGTTGTTAGATTTAGGCTGAAAATAGTTATTAGTATAAGGATACATGATCTGCTGCCCCTTCATTTTAGAGTAGTTAGTCTTTCTTGACCACTCCATAAAGTGGCTGTTTTTTTACGAAAAGTGCTTATGACATGTATACATTTCTTTTTCAATTTTCAGGTCCGGTATTTGGGAAAATTGTCGTGCCGCATATGAAGACATCGTTAAACACCTCGAAAGGTAGGAAAATGTTTTTTGTTAACATGCTCTGTCACTGCACAAAACTTTCTTCTCTATGCTTTAATTTCTATAGAACTCTTCTGTAGATCACTGCCATGAAGTTGACCGGCAGTGTTTCCTTCTTAATGCATCAAACCGTTTATGCTTAACAAACTTTATTTTTAGTTATTATGTATACTTATTTAATGATGTTTCAGTATTCTAAGAGTAGTTCCTCAGATAAGTAATATATAAACAATCCATGCTAAATATGTACATAAACACCTAATTAGATGAAAATATTTAAAAAAATTTTAAAGACTATAACTGCCATTGTCAAAAAAATAAATAAAAATAAAGCTTGGAATAACCACTTAAACGACTGTTTTACTTAAATGAAAGATGCATATATTATAGCGCAATAACGGAAACCTGTGTGAAGTGGAAACATGTTTTTAAATTTGAGGCATAATACCTAAGTGTGCAGAATTTGGAAAGAACGAAAGAGAGTGGACGTTAAGTTCTCCTTCCAAGTCCACGCGTGAATTATATCTTTATTCTACGTAATACGAGTTCTGAATGACATGATTTAGTAGCACAACCTCCTCTAACACATCCCGGTATAGATGGGTGGTTTCATCTGTTACAGTTGTGTTCCATTTCTGCATCCCCTTTATTCAGATAAATATATTATATAACCGTTATGTTTTAGGTACATATGGATATAAATCAATATAAATAAGATAAGAGCTTTTCTCCTATAAATTCTGTTTGGGCAAAACTAACGTTGTTTGGAACTTAAATAATTTGTTAAATTGTATTCCCTAAAACATATGTCGAATGACTGAACTATTTATTCTGAAAGATTCGAGCGTAAAAGCGTAGTTCCTGGTTAGCATTGTGTTGTGCTCAATTGAATGTTAACATTTTGCTTTGAAAATTCAAACAGCAAATTACGCCTAGAAAGAAAGACAGATGAAAAAAATTAGAATTGTTGTTAGTATATGTAATAAGACTTGCATTAATCGTTCAGAATTTGAATTAGAATGGGAGAAAAATACCATTCTTTACATTATTTCCGTGATAGAAATAACTCAAAATAATGCAGTGTTTGCATTCAGAAAAGGACATGTTGCAAATCGTATTTTCTTTAAACATGGTCCTTCTCTGCCTTCATCTCTGTGAATGCTATTTTTCAGTTACAATTTTTCATGCAGAGATATTTGTGCTCGTGTTTTCAACTGACTTATCTGGTGATTAAGAACATGCTTCAAGATAAACCCATACGAATAAGGTGTAAAGAGCTTAGTGTGTATTTGGTTTATTTCCTTGGCAATTAAATTTTGCATAACTGAAGTTGTATGCATACTTTGGCCCACCTCCATATTACCGTATTATTTTTGCACAAAATTAGTGCACCTAGAATGTAGCCACTAACCTCCCACGTGCAGGTTCTACTGCACATATTTTTGCGTGTGAAAGTCTGTTATCCGAAAGAACCATTCGCGTTTGCAGAGAGAAGACTGTCCTTTTCCTAAATGCTGGCTTAGTTAAGAGATTGTGGTAGAAGAGAGAACGGTCTTTGATGTTGCTGATTCGCATTGCGACAGTGATTTGTCGTGATGTCGCAGCGTGTTACGTCGCCCGAGCGTATAGAGACAGCAACAGTGCTTGGGATTTCCTACACGGCACCTCCCCTTTTTTGGTGGTAGTGGCGCAAGTTGACAAGTCCATAAACCATGTTTCCGACTCGCTAAACATTGCGCTGGCAACGCACGTAACTCATTTTGAGGCCGCGGGGGGAGGAGGGAGGTGGCTGGGGCTAAACGGGGTCCAGCCCGTGATCATCGCAGACCGGAGTAACACTATCCCCCACCTCTTACTTCGTTACACGGCGAACACTCGGTCTTCACGCGGTTCAACGGATGTTGTCGCCATAAATTGATAAATATGCTTCAAGCTCCATATTTTACCTCCGAGAGAGCTGTATGGTCATCAGAGCAAACACCTGAGAACGAATTCTAGAGCTGTCACACTCATTTAATTAATCACCGTTACTTGCAGAAGGAGGAAAAAGTTGATGAGCATTCCGTAGTGTTAAACTTCACACGGAAAACAGTGCGACAGTATTAATAAGTAATTTTATTTCTATAGTTTTTATTAAAAATATGATTTGTCAATTTTTTTGTAAATTATCTTCAATTATGCTACGAATCCAATCAAATTTGAAAAGCGTTCACAAATTTTCTTAAGGTGGCAATTTCTAAAACTAATTTTTGTGATTGTTTCACAAACATTTATTTAAATGTTTAGCTTTTATGGCGCACTGTGCATTCGGAGAGTTTTGCACAGCAGGTGATGTTTTAAATGCCAACGAGGGCCAATATCCTGAAGTTCTATTTTTTTTTCTTTTTTGCAGTTTTTAACCAATTTCTGAAGAAAAAAATAACAGATAAAATGGGTGTTATGATTTAAGCTGCTCAAAATGTAACATTTAATTTAAGTATTAGCAGTAACCTTAATAACTGTTTTGTGTTATTTTCACAATTTCAGTTTTCTTATCGTACACCATGCGATTTTAAGTTTTGGTGTTATTACCCAAATGCACTTCTAAATAAAATAATTAGCTTTTTATGGTATTACATTTTTCCGTAAAAATAAATTTAAAGATATCAATCATGAATTAAATTACTTCTTCACTTTAATGTATGAGCATTAAATTGTGTGGTTCGCCTTTACATATCTTCCATCAATTTTTTCCTAGATCCACCTACCGATCTGCTTCTAAATTAAATTAATATAGCCGTAATTCTTAACATATACTTACTGTCGAGAAAATGCTCTTTGGATGTTTTCATTAAACCTTAAAAAAGCACAATGCGAATAATTTAAAATAATATGCTTATAATTGTGTTACTGTGTAAAACGTTTTGAAACGGTAAAAATGGAAGAAAACGATGTTTAAAATTCCATTCTCTATTTGTAGGTCACATTTGAACATTTAAATGAGCGAAAAACTGCAATTTTAATTTTACTGTATATTGCTTTAGGTATATTTTCATTAATATTTTTAAAATATTATTTTTTGACTTCTTTTTTCGAAAATACATAAAACAATTTGTGAACATGCAAGTAAGAGAAATGGAACCAAATTAAAACATTTTATGGGTTATGCCATTTCCTACAGGTTATTGAAATAAAATCACAAGTTTCTGACAGTTTCATGTCTCTTCCTCAGGGACCTATATTAGACGTAAAATAGTTTAATCCTAGTCAACAGTGGTCCGGAAAGTTTACGCCAAATGAGAAGCTGAAGCTTTACTAGAAGTATTCCGTAAACAGTACAAAATAACAAATGCACCTTATGTTGCCCACGTATATTCGTACATTTAGTCCTGCCATTTTCTTTAGACAGTCCCCACTTCATGTGGCAATAAATTGGTTCCAGCCTGGACCAGCTCCCCGCAGTTCCGTAATGAATTCAGAGAGCGAGAGAGAGAGAGAGACTTGGCTTCTAAAGACCATGGGCACTCATTTGTCGGCTAGAATAATCGTTGCTGTGGTCACAAGATTAATTAATTTTCCATTCTAAATTCAAATCAGTGCATTTACTCATTTAGGCGTATACACACTTCTCCCTCCTCCTTTTCTTCACCCCTCCCTCCCTCCATCTCTATGTATTTAATTTTAATTGCTTTAGTAAGCAAAGTGGAGAAGAGAGGCTTCGCACCACAGACACAAAACATGCCATTGAACTAACATGGTTTGACATTTGCTTCATGTGCGTTTACACATGGAGACACTCTGGTAAAGACGGTCTCATCGTAGCTTTGCTTGTCTTCCAGGCGCCAGCTTTACACATGTGTCTGCAACAAGAGGGTGCGATTACGCTTAGAACCTAGAACAACAATGCTTTACTATCTTTAAACTTACTGTAAATATCAGATAAAATAATATACACTTTTTCACCTGAAAAAAAAAAACTATGCCTTTTATCTTTAAACCAATGAAATTCAAAGAGTGTTTACCTTTAAAATCACACAGTAATATAACTGAATCATTATAATTTGAATAATATATTTATTAAACTTTGGGAAAGTTGAAATATACTTCGTGATAATGAAGCATTGGGTAAGACAAGGAGTTACATATGGCTTGAAAGAATGTCAATGTGATATGTTTAGATACTTGGTTGTAAAGCTAATCAGATTTGGATTGTTGGGATTAACTATATGGAATTGGGTTTACGGCACATGAAGTGCAATAAATCAAGAAATAAATCTTCGTCCAAAATTGGAGGTTGTCTTTCAAGTATGATCTGGAATTTTTTGAAAGTTTTCAGAGCCACTCCTGTCAGATGGAAAGCATCGGCGAGAAAAGCCTAAAGGCGTTGTTTCAAGTGAATTTTTCAGGTCTGATTCACATTACCAAACATATTTTCAAAACTAATAAATGAACTCAAATATGTTAATTTGAAATACGAGTGTGGAAAGTGTTCCAGTCTTAAGGTACCTACCTCTCATGACGATTTGAACTGCAGACCTGTTCACAATGATGATGGTGATGATGATGATGATGATGATGATGATGATGATGATGATGATGATGATGATGATGATGATGAGTGAGTGAGTGAGTGTGTGCTGTTTAAGGGCCCGTCGACAACAAGGTCATTTGGGCCCTGATGATGATGATGATGATGATTATGAGGAGGAGGGGGAGGGTGACAGTAAAACCTGGATATAACATGAGCAAAAGCAGTGAATTATACAATAAAAACCAATTTTAAATGCTCTGTAACAATTTAAATTACTGAACTATGGTGTAAACATTTGAAATACTTAGGTTAAATCTTATATATTTAAGAGTAGCTGGCATACTTTAATTTGTATAAGAGTACTCACTCAGGCCTTACATGTTCAAATGTTTCCTCAGGAACATGTTTTTCAACCACCGTCGTGGTCATCTTCAGCGGCCTGCAGCATGGCCCGCTGAAGATTGCCACGACGGTGGTTGAAAAACATGTTCCGGAGGAAAAATTTGAACATCTAAATTCAAAGTGAGTACTATTATACAAATTATAGCAAGCCAGCTACTCGTAATTAATCTAAAAGATGTCTCACTTTAAATAATTTGACAATTCTTTATAATCAATCTTATATGTTCATTGGCCATTATATTGCAATTTCCCAAGAGCAAACTCGAACAATTATATGTTAGTTTACCTCATAAAACTGTGAAAGATTATATTAATGATGCATTTCCTTTCAATTACACCTCAAAGAAGCACTGTCGTACCACTGATATCTACCCGTAAGTGCATATTGGCAAGAGTGATGCTTTTGGAATCGCTGAAGCTTGGATTTTAAAATGATATTGCGAATCGCACTTGTTCCTTGTCATATCTACCATCTTTCATGAGAAGTTTTCCTGTAACTTTAAATTGATAAAATCCACATTGCATATGTATTACAATATACAATACTGTACGAGTGGTAAAGGACGGGTGAATAAAGTTACCTCACTCCATCGCAATATATTTCGGGCATTCTTTGTTACCTTCCCGTGTACTCATGCATAATATAATTGTTTATATTATTTCATTCCTATTCCTATTCATTCATTAGTGATTCCTATCGGTGATATACAAGAACTGCATTTTATTATTAAAACTAGTGAATAAATGGCTTCTATTCAATTTAAAATGGTGCATCAAATATATAAGAGTTAGTAAGCCTAGGTAACATTTCTTGTAGGTATAGTTAAAAGTATATCTCGTATATACATTACGTGAACACTAACAGTTCGTGTTTTAAAAATTTGAAAAATAAAAGCATAAAAATTCAGAAATGTAATTAATGCGGAAACGACCAGAATACCTTGATATGTTCACCGAAAGAGAGAATTTCATTTCTTCCTGGAAGGGAAGTTCTCCAATAACTAAGCATCAAAAGATTTCTTCCGCCATTAATCAAAGACGGAAAGGAAGCGAAGCAATCTAAAAACCTTATCAACTTGAGCTTCGTTTCTGTTTAAGATGTAATGAGACATTTGTGTATTGAAAATGTCAAGCCGTATTTCCTTCGCCGAAATACACTGTTTTGAATGTGGAAGGTGGAATGCAGGACTTTCAAAGCCCTGCAGCAGTAAAAATGTGCAAAATTGTTGTTTCTATGGTGTAGTTTTATCTTTTGTGTCTTCAATAGCTGCAAAAAAAAAAAAAAAAAAAAAAAAAGACATACTAATATACCAAAAGCCTACTTGAATATTTGCTGTCTACTGCCTAATACCGCCCAAAGCATTACGTAGAATAAGTATTACTTGCCATCCAAAATCTCCACATGCAAATTTCAGCGTAAAATACACGTTTTGAGGTCCACCGAATTCTCTCCAAAAATCATTAGAAAAAGTTCAGGGCTCTCGTGGTTTGCTGATCGGATACATTTCTAATATCCAATTAAGTGATAACTTACAAATGCTTTCCAAGAAAACTGCCAATCCCGGATTATACTTTGCATAAAAACACTAACATATAAATATACTCGCGTAATGTTTATAACAATTACTGTATGGCAAGATGACTACTACTTAATTTTTGTTTGTAATTTTACGTCCCCCAACGTTAAGTCATATCGGACGGTGAATGAAATGGGTGAAATGATGCTCAAATGTGTCCAGGGTCCATGGAGCTTAGAGCTTAGACCGGTAAAAACCTTATCCAGGTAACTCACCCTGACCGAGATTTGAACGCGGGACCTCTTGAACGTGAGGCAGACACGCTACCATCTACGCTACCGAGAATGACCCTGAGTTGCTCTTCATACTAGTTGAATGATGGGCACTTCTGTACAGCTAGAATATAACAGGGCATAAAGAAAAACTAAAAGCAGGAAATTTAGAGGACTTATTAACATCCACACTTTGTGTTCAACAACTTTTTTTTAGCATTGTGCGTTTTCGGGATATTCTATGAAATATTTTGTTCTAAGAACATCACCTGATAGACATGCTTAAAGTTTGAAATTCTTCTTCTTTCGTTACAGGAATTCCTTACCTCTTCTGCTTCGGAATGCTGTATCTAAATAAGAACTTATTGCTTAATTTGAAGCCATTCTTAGTAAAATGTATATTAATATAAATAGAAAGGAACGTTTATATCGTATTTGTGAATGTGCCATTCGTAAGATAGTATCGTGTTTTATTTTTTACTTTCAAGGATCAAAAGTAAGGAATGAGATGAAATGAATGGTAAGGAATGAGGTGAAATGATAGAATATCTTGTTAAATAACATGACCAACTGACCTATTTTGGTTCATCCATTTATTTTATAGCTAGGTTGTGTTCCCCTTTACTGGGCTTTCAAATGTATCCTTGATATACAAATGTTCCTAAGCTTGACATCACTAAGTGAGCCGTAACAGTAAGCATTTGGTAGAAGTCCTTTATTTTTTTTTTTTTAACAAACACGCGTGGACGCCCCTGGCAAGGCGCTGTCTCCCTCTGCAGAAGAAGTAACGCCGCGCACGCCGCGTAGCTGACCGAGTAGTTATTAATGGCAAGGAACAGACGACAAGCCGAGAAAATGACGTTCTCCTCGCTCCCGGCCAAGATAAGGGATGCTAATGATGCCACAACCACTGCCACACGATAAGAAGAAGAATGCCTTGCATCTGATAGCTTTTTACGTATAATGAATGTGACTCTGATGACTTCTGACTTCCGCGCGTTGCTAAATGAAAATCAAAGTTCTTGCCGGCAATTTGGATCGATGAGTATAAGGGAGGTTTAAGACTAAGGATACATAAACGTGGATCCAGTATATACATATTACTTCCGCATCCATCAACTTAAATTGCTGATGTTCTGCGAATAACGACGACTTCTATCAAGGTGATTTATAGTGAGTGAAATTAATTAAAATTTACTTTAAATTGTTTAGAATTCAGGAATAACAACAATGACAAATTAGCTTAAACATACTGCCTTCTTTTACTTTATATATATATATATATATATATATATATATATATATATATATATATATATATATATATAATATTTTTCACTTAAGTCGCTAGCGACATATTTGGAATTTCACACTCCTATACTCAATCATTAAAAATATTCAATCGAGGAAATTAATTCTTAAACTAAATACTCTATTCAGTAAGGTAAAAATACTATATTTAATAGGAATCCGTATTGTCACTTTGAAATTATAGGTATTTCTTGCCCACCTCGGTTGCGAGATGGTTGCCTCACGTTCAAGAGGTCCCGAGTTCGATCTCGGTCAAGGTGAGTTACCTGCATAAGGTTTCTCCCCGGGGTTTTCCCTTATCCTGAAAGACGAATGTCGGCTGACTCAAAGCTCCATGAACCCCGGGCTCTTTGACCATCATTTCACCCATTTCATTCATCGTCCAATATGACAACGCTGCAAGACGTAAAATTAACACAAAAAGGGATATTTCATATTTGGTTTTCATTTTAATAGATATTTACCATTTTCAGTTCTCTTTATTACTATACTAAATTCTGCGAATTATGCCATTTGAGTCCAAAATATATAAAATAGAGCACAGTTCTAAATAAGTATACGAATTAACAAACACAATCTGAGCCCTTATACTTGTTAAAAAAAATACGTTATTTGAGTTAACAATCTGTAGCACACGGAGTAGAACCTTCACCCTAAATTTGCAGAAAGCAGCAGTCATTTATTTTGGCTTCATTTAGAGAAATCCTAGCAATTAAGTACAAGGTTAACATGCTTCTCAGTCCTTCCCTCCTCTTTAGCCCCTGTTTTCACTCCATTTATCCTCTTTTTTTCCCCCTTGGTAGTTGTTAATACGGATTTAGAAACAAAGATTCTCTGCAGTGATTTAGTGACAAAGGGTATGGAAGCTTTAAATATTTAAATATTAAGCATTTCAGAATGAAAACTGACGTACGAACTACTTATTGAATATTGCGTTCATGAAATCATTTTAGGTGAACTAATGAAGCAAATGTTCTGAGGTACGAGGAGTATAAAAGAAGTGAAAGAGACGGGTAGGGAGAGAAAATAGAATTTGAAATGTCGCACACTTCAGGTACTTCTTTACTTACAGGAGTTAAGAATTGTTCCTTCGTCACTCTCAATATAGAAACTTTATGAAACGTAACTTGAGAAAATGAGAATACATTAAGACCTTCATGAAATTTTTAAAACTTACCATAAATAGTAAATTATCATGACTTACGGATCTGTAATGATTATGTAGCTAGCCATTAAAAAAACAGCTAATACAAAGTGGAAGGAAAAAGTTAAGAAATGATGAGAAAAGAATGTGAAAGTTTAAGCTCAATAGTATGCACAAACAAAGAGGGGTTTACGATACGCACAGTTTACAATTTATATCTCTAAAAGTTTAGTTAAAAGTTAAAATCTCAATAAAGCATAGGAATCATCGCTAAATATTTGCTAGACAAATCCTGATTGCTGATACTGGCTCAACTAACTGGTTGAATATCAACTTACTGTTTGTGCGTTCCCTTCCTTTCATTCTCACATTGTCTACAACTAAATCGCTGCAGGTATCCGGGCGGGCCACATACTGTCCACCAACGCAAAGTCCCTGAAAGGAATATGCCACCCAGTACCATCCTTACACAGTGAGATAAGGGCAGCGAATGTGTGTGATGAGAACGCATGTTACACAAGGTGTAGAACCGTTAAAAGAAAACACGCGCCCTGTTCATTCTGTACACTAAAATCAAGAAGATTTATTCACAAAAGAAGAAGACGTCAGAATGTTTTTGAATGGTCTGTAGCTGATGTGACATGGGGTGTCATAAATCTATCCAGGGAGGGTGTGGGAACCTTCACCAACCCCCCTGCGTCTCAGGCCCCGGAGACTTTCTTTGCTGTGCTATATTGTAAGTGTACCTTTCCATTTCTCACAGCTTATAGCTTGCAAACTTTAAAAGCGTAACTTTTTTTTCAATTTTTGAGAGTTAGTACACGATTTCTTGATATACTTGTTACAGTTTATAATTTATTGTTAATGTTACACTGGAATATGGAGATAAATACAGAATTGGGCAATAAATATACCGAAAGATAATGAACATAGGTGCGATCGTTGGCAAGGGATGATATCAGCTGTAACAATGCAATTTCATACGGAGGATGAGGTAAGATGTGTGTTATATAGGAAGGGAAATAGGATGAAAAGTTCTTCGTTTGTACAACTGTCTACTTAATTTGCATAGTATTGACATAAACTTGAAAACATAACGAATATAGGTATTTATTTTAAATTGTATGCTGTACTGAAAAATTGTTATTTTAAATGTGTACTTTCGTTCCACTCATAATGTGTGATCACAATATATTCTAAATTTAGCACATTACTCATTGGCCATAAGCCACGAGTATCAGCTTCCAAAATTGCATGACTACATTATCACTTACCCATAAAATTAAAAGTAGATTTCTAGGAAGTGTTAAAAGCTTTTCTGACGCACTGCTTTGGTTTTAGTAGCCTGTTATTTTATTTTCGGAGCTGAAAAACAAAGCATCTGCAGCAACTGAGCACGCAACTCTTTCTTGCTGTTATTTTTTAATATCCTCCCAAATAACACAACACGTGCAACTTTTACGGCTCGTTTAGAAAGTTTATGACGTTACCAATTTGTCTTTTTTAATTAATCTATTTTTAATCCTCTGTCTGCTCCACTCTCAGGGAGGCATTCTGTAACAAGTAGTCAAGCAGAAGAACACGTGTTCGTCACTCCGCAAGCGCTAATGACGAGTCCAACACGCCCCCTTTTTTGTTTCGCCAATATTAAGGATAGTTTTCAATCTCACGCACTGCTGCCGAAAGCTAACACATTTGTGAATCAGCCACGAATTTTAAAGGAAACGAGATGCCAGCTGCCAGCTTCTCCTTTTCTAAAACAAGGGAGAAATATCATAATGCATCAGTATAGTTAAATAAGGAATGACATCCAAAAATAAATAGCAAAAATTTCCGGAAATAATGTCTTGAAGGCCTCTGAAGCAAAAAGTAAATCATTTAAATTTTATTAAGTTGAGAATCTTCAAATCTTCCAATACTTCGACAAAAAAGAAAAAAAAAATCCTTCAAGAAAACTACGCTTTTATTTCTAATATTGGAGCATCTTTTAAGGATATGAAGCGAAGATATTTAACAAAATATTCCATCCTAAACTATACAAATTACATGTATATTACGTTTTGATTTTCTCGAAGACTAAGTTTTAAAATTTAGTTTAAATAGTGCTATTTTAAGATATTGTCATAACGAATCAATTGTATATTTTAAATTTCCTGAGAATAGCCTTTCAAGTCCTCTTCATTTTGAATTAATTCTTGCATCGCTAGCAAGTTATAAATATGCATAAAATCATTTTATCTAATCAGAACTCGTTATTGTAAAACTACATTACTTTTACGGAGTCAACCACTTCACAGATATTCCTTATTGGATGGGATTTACCATGCACTTTTGAGAAATGGGATGTCATTATTCTTCTTTCTTTTTCTTTCTTTGTTTCTTTCTTTCCTTCCTTGTTTTTATTTATTTATTTCAGTATTAAAAGATCTGACTGTCGCTTAAGTCTACTGTATTCCCATATTCCCAGTGTAATTATAAGGAAGTATTCAGTAAAACCCATTACTAAAATGTTACCTCAATTAAGATGAAATAGATGTATCATAAAGTAGATAAACGATTAAGTTTTTTTAAGAGCAGTTTGTGTGGAAAAGAAACTTATTGAATATAACAAGTTCGATTTTTTTGATCTCAACTGAATCCCTGAGAGTTGTTAAGCTGCCCAGGATATTCTTTAGAATGCAACCGAAGGGTTGACTAAACATTGGGCGTATACAATTTTACACATAGACCACGGATATCTAGGTCATATTTCTTAAGTAAGGGGAAAGCCTGTCATAAAGATTCCTATAAATTCATTGATAACAATCATTATGAGATTAAAAGTCAAATAGACTTTCTTTAAACCCCTAAGTTACAAAGCAATATACCTTTCCCTTTGGCTAAGTTGGTCCGTGATAATGATGTATTTGCTTCTTCCTCGCGAAAGAAGAATTCGTAAAGAAGGTAGCATTGCAGGCCACAGATCTAACCTTTCACTATATACTATTCCTTAAAAACAGGTTTTATAGCCAATGTTCGAAAATAGTTGTTATTCCTTTATCAGCAGTTCAATGAGATATTACGTATTATTTCTCATACTCGAATATCTTCCATATCCATAATTCAAACTACAATCGATGTATCGTACTTCGTCAACATGTGAGAGTATCAGTACTATACATTAAATGCTTCACCACTTCCATGGTGTTCCTCATATTCATGAGGTTTCGAGTTTAAATCTCTGTTAGAAGACTTACGCGGACAAGACTTTTTTCCTCTAGAGTTTTCCCTTGTGAATAAAAGAAAGTTAATAATTCTTAACTCCGGGAACATTTGAATTTCATTCAAACCTTACATTCATCGTCCAGTGACCAATAGAATTAAAGATCGTTAAAGTTTCAAAAGGAGACTAAGACGTCGAGTTATACATTCACCAACACTCTGTGTAGAACTAAGTTTAAAATGAGAATCATATATTTAAAATTTCTATTTCCTCCCGAAGCTCTTATCTCCCTAGCATACCCCAGTAAATAAATTAGATACCAGAAAGAAACAAAGTCGGCTAAGGTAGAGAAAACTTGGGTTGTAACATTGAACATTCGATTCGTATAGCAAACCAACCTAAGCACCATCTAACACGTTCTTCCACTTAGTCAAGCTTACTGTATTGGGTTCTAAGCAGTTTAGTTCTAGTAAATGCCTGAAATTTTCCATCATTTTACTCGCTATTCAGTCATCATGTTCCTCTCTCTTCACGACAAGGAACTAACGAGAATATGCAGCATAATGCACGGTTTTTGCAATATGAAATTACGGACGCACATAAACCAAAGATAACATCTGAGAATGTGGTTAGCTCTGCCCAGATAATAGAAGATAATTGAAGAGAACCGATGTCGTTTCTTTGTCGCAAGGGGTTATCGTATATAAAATCAATTCTTCACCTATTTTTATTTAAAAGAAAGCAAGGCATTTGAAAGGGAGCTAGTGTAAACCTGGTGTGGATTTTTGCATGTTTATAATTTCTGTTATAAAGGTTATCTCCATCAGGCAACATAAACTTCCTACGCAGGGTTTTCATACTCTGTATAGAATTTCAGCAATACCGCGCCTTTGGCATTATCGCCCCATTTTACCCTGTTCATGTAGACACGCTAGGTTTTTTTGGATAATATCGTACCATACATTATTATGCTGTCACTTAATGTCAAGTTTCAGGATATCTACATGGTCTGTGTAAGATCAGAATTCTTTTCTAAAGCTATTTGGGCAATAGTGACTGCACTCTATTTCCTGTGCTTGTATGATGAAAATAATGGAACCAGAAAGAAGTAGAAGGCAAGATTCATTTTCTGTTACAGCTCTTATGATGTACTGAAACATTTCCCCCAATGGTAAATGCCACGTTACATTACATGAGTATGCATTTCCCTAGGAATGACATGCAATTAAGTAGTAAACATTTATTTATAACATGCACATACAAATTGAAGTTTGGCTAAAAATTAATGAGATGGAAAGAAAAAAGGAAAATCCTAAATTTTCAGTCCATGAAACTATGAATGTATGGCAAAAAGTATTTAGTAAATGGCTAAGATTTCGAAAAAACGATTGTTTGTCACAAAAAATATTTTAATGGCCTATTACGATTTCCAGCGGTATGTCTTTCACTCTTTCAGATGCCTTTCTGCTCTTAGAAATTTACGAAATTTAAGGTGAACGTAATTTTTTTTTTTTTTAAGTTTACGTCCTCCAACGTTAAATCATATCGCATGATGAATGGAATGGGTGAAATGATGCTCAAATGAGCCAGGGGTCCATAGAGCTTAGATTTACCCGACATTCATCTTTCAGGATAAGCGAATACCCCGGAAAAACCTTACCCAGGTAACTCACCCTGGCATGTTTTAAAAGTTTTTACACTAAAAGAGTACATGAAAAGGCTAAAATTCTTGAAAATTGATATGGAGAATGGGCCTATAATGCACAAGATCACTAAATCTACCTTACATTTTTCTGAGCTTTAAAAAAAGTTAGAATTTGGCAAAAATGATAAGCTATCCTACACATTTAAAATACTTCCGCTACCTTATTTGGACCAAGAAGCAAGATACAAATAAATATTTTTAGCCTACTTAATCAAAACTTGCTGAACCTATTCTATCAGATCCAAGCTTTGTTACAACTCTTTAAAATTTCTCCTACAATATTTCAATATCTTATGTTTACTACATGTGGTAAACACAGAATACAGTTATAAAATGAAAAAAATTCAAAGTGTACCTTACAATATCAAAAGTCTACGTGCCCTTAGGTATATTCAGTTATATAGTATCTCAAATCTATTTTAAAAATGGCCTACTGTTACATTTTTAAAGACTGAACTTAACCAAATTCAGTACATACTTTCCGTTTGCGAATTAATATTGCTTGCAGAGTTCTATCGAATTCCGAGAAACCTAACCCCGAAGTTGAGTAAGATGGCCAACCGAGATAGTTTCAAGTAACCTGTGAGACCTGCACTCGGGAGGTAGTTGGTTCAATCCTTGGTGTCGACCATCCTAGCCATGGATCTTAATGGGTTTCCTTGCTTGGCAAGGGGAATGCTGGGTTAGTTTTTCTTCTATCGCGAATCCCCCCCCCCCAAAAAAAAAATCTCTCTGCCAGTAGACAGCGATTCTCAGCCACATGTGTAGTACTCTACGGTTCCAACACAGGGTAGTCTTTGTAAGCAGCTCGCTGGTGTGACCGAGTCATCAAGCTTGTTATGTCATTAGAGTTCTCTGCACATCTCTGTTGACCGGCTTACATACACAGAATAGCCTGCTGCGGTTTCTTAACTTCATCCGTTTCTCCTGGCGATGGTAAACACAAAAGATCCGCTTTTGGTTCGAGGTGTGAGATGACTCCTCCGTTCACTGGCCATGCAAGGTGACAGGAATTTTTGGAGGTTTGCATCTTGAGCCAGGAGAAATATGTGATCAGCGATGTCATGCAGTATCTACACATTCATATTCCACACAGTGTGGAGAGTGACCAATTCTATATACATTATTTTTTACTCTATGGCCTCTACTCTTCTCCTGCCATGCCAAAATAGGCCATTTCATTTGACTCATATTTAGATCATATTTAAGTGATAATTAACCATCTTATATTTAACTAATTTTTAAGCCTTGAGCTATGTTTTCCTTTCCCTCTGCCTATCTCTTTCTCTATCAATCTCTATTTCTCACCACACACATACACCTTTTATAAAATTATCTTCTTTCTTCAGTTTAATATTGGAGCCTAATACATTTTCTATTTCTACCTCTCACAAGAAAAGCAAAAGTTGTACAAATTATGTAAAATTAGCTGCAAGATGAGCTGTCTCTAGGAGCAATGTTTCTGTAGTTTAAAGTATCTTAAAACATATTTCAGAGCAACGTTTCAGGATGCCATGCTTTTGAAAATCTTACACCTTGGCGTGCTTAATTAAAACCTTCGGAAATTAATATGCTATATATTCATCACTTCATGGCCTTCGTTGTTTCTTTTCTTCACTGAAACAGAAACGCACTAAGATCACGTCACAAGCTTCTCAAGTCCTCATTTTCCCTCGCCCGAAACGTTTATCGGACTCCTTAACGACCTTCTGCCTCTCGTGCACGCATCCAAAGAATCGAAACAACTGCACATCGCAGGCTCAAGTGAATAATGTGCCAAAAAGTTAATAAACGCTACGCTCACAAACATATAATAACATCCTCTCTTCCACTGGCGCCCCCTTCCATTCCTCTGTGTAGTTATTATTAAAATACGCTCATTAATCATGATCGGACGGAAGGACAGACAGACATAAACTCGCCGACACGTCCTCACCTTCGGAAGAAGCGGAAAACACAGTTGTTGATGATGCTGTTGTTCTAGGCTCATGAGAATTTCTGCGAGGAATGCGACGCTAAGAGAAAACAAAATACTCCCGTTGGAGCGGCGCCTTCTTTAAGACATTACTCATTTTCTTAGTACCAGTTGACTACGGCGCCTATGATTATATCGCTGAGTTCTTGAAATACATCTTTTAAAAATATCAGTACTTATCCATGTTTTGATAACATACCGCTTTCAACATGAAGAGCACGTTAGAATCTCAGGGTAGTAATGTCAATAAGACTGTTTTTGTCTTCCCTACTGCCTACTCCACATTCCACTCAAAGATTTAATATTGAGATTTCACAGGAAATTGAAGTCCATGAAATCCAAACAAAACATAAATAGAAGAACAATCTGAGGCGTCTCTTTTATCTCTTCAGCATAACTAGAAACAAAGTAGTATATAAACATCAAAGTTCATGCTTAAGTTAAACGTCTTTGTAGACAGGGATACGAAGATATTCAGGAAATTCTCCGCACATAAAACTAGCTTTACTTAGGTTAAAATATTGGAGTACTTCTTGATTTCCCCCAAAAAACTCTAATGAGTTTAATAACAACATCCTACATATCTTAAATTTTCTATGAATAGCCCGTAAAATTTCCCCATTCAAATTGATTCTGCCTGACTACAAAATTATTACAGATAGACGAAAACTTAGGTTAGAAAAAAATAGTAATAGTTGCATTATTCGTAGCATTAGCCGCTGAAGTACTCCAAGCTGTTTATTGCTTTCTCGAAATGAACATGAATATAACGGAAGTGCTTAAAATAAAAGTCTGATACTTTCCTGACGGAATTTTGCAGGGCTCAGTTGGTTATTAGGCAGTGGCCTCTGACCACAAGTTCGAAATTTCAAATCTAATTAGAACCACTAGTTCCTAAGTATGCTTGAAATAACTCCTGTAGGATGAAATTCCAGCACACCGCTGGCAATGATATGACCTCGGTAATTCACACAGTCGTTAATGAACAAAATATTTCTTTCATTTTTATTTTAAATGTATTTTTTTTCTTTTATTTCTTAGAAATTCGTTGCAGAGACTTAAGTTTATTTCTCCGAGCTTCTGGTTAAACATGTTTGAATGATAGGAGAAAACAGAAAACCCGGAGAAAATCCGCTCAGATTTTCTATTATACGATCCCCTGAGATCGAACCAGCCTTGCTGAGTTACTCGATCGCAGTGCCGCTATGGAGAGAAAAACTTAATGTAAATGTACCACAAAATAATAAAAATTTAAGGCACTTTAGTAAATTATTTTGTGCTTATACATATTTTAAGTACGTTTAAATGTTCCATGAATCTTATTGGTTGACAGGAAAGCCATCTCATAGCCTGTAGTACAAATGCTTTCTCTCACTGAATACAGAAAGACTGTTAATGAACCTGAGCGGTGACAGTTATGGAAATTACGCCGTCATTACAAAGAAAACACTCGAACGTTCTACCCATAATCTAAACACAATTTATATATTTCTAAGAACACATTGAATCCTCCTTCATTTTACATAACTATAGTACTTCACGTGCATCTTTTGAAAGCACTAAAAGTGATTAATTGACATTCGATACCCAATGTAGCTTTAAATAAGAGCCTGGATTTGCGCGGTAACTTCCAAAGACCTGGCTGATTTACATAATCGGGATAATTCAACAGGTTTTCGAAACCTAAATTTATGTGGGATTGATTCGGGTTTGTAGGGATCTGGTGGAATGGCTATTCTTTATTATAAGGATTGTCTGTTATATCTGATGTTAAACAGCTGTGTCAAAAATAATTGGCAGCCCTTCTTCCTTTTTCTGCCTTTAAGTTACACCGCTGTTTGATGTCGATAATAAATAGATTTTGGAGCCGTGCTGGATTAAGCATAAGTTTTGGCAGGAGTTCGATCAAAGATTAACACTGTTATATATGCATACAATACACACTCTCCAAACTAAACAAATCAGTGACATTTAACAGCAGTGTCACATTCACATGACATTCTCTACCTGGTATTATAAAAACTAATTTTCCAATAGATTGTTTAACTAACTTCTATTTAATAGATATAAACTTTCATTAGAAATTTACACAGTTTGAAGTAGGCAAAAGTTGAATTCAATACATCAAAGCTATAGTCAAAGTTGAACCGTTCTCTAATGGCATTTAGATTTTAATCTGTTTGCATTAGCAGGAAAAAAAATGAATGGCGACTTCCCAAGGAAAACCTTTTTTTTGTTATTTACATCGTCTAACTTTTTAAGTCATATCGAACGATGAATGGAATGGGTGAAATGATACTCAAATGAGCCCAGGATCCATGGAGGTTAGAGTTAACCTACATCCGTCTTATACGATAAGGGAAAACCCCGGAAAAAACCTTATCAGGTAACTCACCCTGACCGCGATTTGAACGTGAGGCAGACATGCTACCATCTACGCTACCGAGGCGGGCAGGAAAAAGTATAATTTATAATAATTCAAACTAGTAATAAAGCATATCTTGTAAATTTTAATAGAAAACTCTTTTTTTTAACACGAAATGTATACTTTAATAGTACGTTTTTTCTATACCTTACCAGTTATAAAAAGAGTATTCAAATGCATTTTTTTGTTTGTCATGCAAATATATGTATTAAGCATTTGGCATTTTAACAATGAAAAATTTTCTAGTGAAGTACAGTTCGGGATGTTTTTTATTTTCGAAGACCAATAAAAAGGGATGCACTTAACAAAATCTTATTAGAAACTGAGCAAATAAGGAAGATGTGTTTACGTTAAAAAAGATACAAATAACTAGTGAACTATGTTCTCACTCAATACTTAACTGGACATGGCAAATTTTGAGCTTACTTATTTCGATTCAAAATCAAATCCACATGTGATTGTATTTGTGGAAATCATCCTCAAGATGTCCCTCACAATTCATTTGATTGCCCATTTTTCTGTTTTGAAAGATACGAACTTGAAATATTGCTTCAATCCTTAGGTTGCACTTTCTCAAAACCACTTGCACATATTCTAATGAATTACAAAAGTTATCAATATTTCATGGCTTTCTTAAACAAAATATTTCTTAAGCTAAATGATTCATCTTGATGTTTACTGCTTTCAGCTTGATATTGAATTTGTTATGTTTTGTAAATTGTATTATATTCATAAATTTGTAAGCTATATTCCTAATATACCTTTGGGTAAAATATGAATCAAAACATTGGATAACAAATAAATAAATAACTAGGGAAACACGGACAAGCGATTTGCAAAGAATGGGTAACTCTTGCATTCCATTAAAGTCATACCTTCTGGTTATCGAAGAACAATAAAAAGATCGGAAGAAATATGAGGCTGGCACAAGAGAAATGTCCTAAACCATATATAGTTGATGATAATTATGTGATGTCTAAAAGGTTTGGTAATACTCCGAGTTTCGGTTTTTAGGTAATGCTGTTCACAGGCACACATTTTTTTTCTTTTTAAAAATGCTCCTTTTGGATTCATTGTTTCGAAAACGAAACTGCGAAATTTCGGTAAAACGGCGATATAGAGATTTTGGGCGTATAGTACCTTTTATAGCTACTAGGTAGATGCTAGAGGAGGTTAACACAACACCAAAAGAAAATTTGACATGAAGTGATACATGTTTTAATTATTTTATGAGTTCAAATTCAAAACGTTTGGTGTTTCAGTTCCAGAAGGTCTACCTATAGTATGTACACTATATAACGTAAATGCACTGCTTAAGTAATGAGGGGGTTCAGGGGCTATTTTTCACTGTGCTAACCATCTTTTGGGTAAAGGTTTAAAACCCGCTTTTAATCACTTACGCTGAAACCACCTTTGCAGCATGCGTGGGTTGGCAGCATGTGACCTAGTGGAAAATTGGATAAGGCACGTTTTGGAAGATGTTTGCCCTTGCTAACTGTCTGGTGGCATTGTGCACTTCCCCTCGCAAGATAGATGTGGAGTAATTTCATCAGGAACAATGAATGTCAAGCTTCTTCACACCTCCCTTTGTGTCGTTTGTTTGTTTGCTTCTTGTAGCCAAGATTTACGAAGATGGACTTTCTGATAGTGCTGTGGCTAACATTTCTGGGGTAGGGGATGATATGTGTTATATACTGCTCCGAGTGACGTTATTTCCACAGACACGCGAGCCTTCTCGGCATATGTTCCCGTTTTCCCGATTCCCAAGGTTATGAAAATTAATGGTGTATTAGAGGTGTTTTTGTGGATTGGCACCACACCCAGATAGTGAATTATTTCTGTGATAAAACTTACGGCTTTAGTGGAATGGCGAAGCTGACTACCGATTACATTTGGTCTGCTTTCTTGCTCTAACTTGGAGAGACCTAATTTCCGTTTATACTGCATTATTGCTGTAGTAGCGTCTGGATATATGTTTTTGACAAATTTAAATTCACATTAGTTGCTATAAATATGTATTTTTGGGTCCTTTACTTAAAAAAAGTTGTTAATTTTATTGATCACTTTGGCATCTTTTAACTAGAGAATGGGCGGTATAAACAAAGAATTTCCAAATTTGATTCACAATTGCTGCGAATGAAAATCAAAACGGGAAAGTAATCGAACGTTGAATACCTGATGCTAGATCAATTAAGAGTGGAAACGGCAAGCTACTCCTATCTAAACGGAATAATTAGAATTTAGGGTTTCTGAAGTTATTCTCTAATAAAACAAGAAGATGAGCTAGTGTGAAAAGATAATAAAACCCGTGAGTGTTTAGGGCTTTTAATATACCCTATAATTTTAATAGCGCTTAATTTTATATTTAAAACTTTAGCTGATATTACGGCATTCATACGACTTCTATGTGCACTGCTTTAGTTTTTATATATCATGTGTAATATATTCTTTAAAAAGCTTATTTAACTGTCTACACTATATTAATGGAGACAAATATTTACAGAAATGATTTCATGTGGATTTCTTTGGCTTATAGGAGATGGAACAAAAATAATAAAAATTGTAAAATTCCAACAAAAAGCAGGGAATCACTCGATAATTCTTAATGCCACAGAAAGCATTCTTTGGCTTAATAGAAAATAATTTTATTCGGAACGAAGGTAACTTCAGAGACAATTCAAAATATGTGTATTGTTAGTTATGTTTATATCTTAAATGTATAATATTTTAGAGGTATTTATGAGAACGTTACAAACAGTGGAACTCCTTTCATGAAAAGTGTAATTTGAGGGAAGGAAACGTGGTGTCGATAGTTTAAATATGTTGACGTTTGGTATTTATACAAATTTTTGTGTTATTTATTTATTTAACGTTTAGTTTGACATACAGGCTTGGAGGGAGTTTGTTTAAAAGCTTTGCGTTCAGGCTAACTCAAAGCATGCACTTCTGGTGGAAAGTCAATATTGTCGCCTATCGCATTGTTGAGACTTGCGCGGCCGCCGCGCACAAAGGGACAGGTAGGGCAGCGCGTAGATAAAAAAACTTGCCGAAGCAGATAAAGATAGATAACTGAAAGGTTCGTCTCTCTAGCGCCGTCTTGATTGTTAGAAAACATTCCACAAAATTCTAGGAAAATGCCTGGAGCTATAAAGGAAGCCGCGGATCGCCAGTTGAGTCAGTCGTAATCGGAACTTGAGAATAGAGCCAGTGCAGCTCTGTTTTGAAAGTGAACTCGTTTGTTTGTGGTTGACGACCTTGAAGATAGTATTTGTGTATGCTACTGTAAGGGTTGACCAAAATATGTTTCTACGGAAATAAAGAGAATTTTGAAATTTCTGCAAACTGGACCTTTAATTCTACGAACCCACAAAGTCACAATATAGTATTTTGGAAAGAATAATATACTACAACCAACTTAAATATAAATCGTTTTAACTTAACATGTAACTTCCATGGTTTTCATCTAGCTAAACTTTCATCGTTTCTAATTAAGAAATTGTGGAACCAAAATGTCTTATTACATTCAGAGTCACACGCGTTTACCTTTCGTGTGCTGCAGAACAAAACAAACAGAAAAGAGAGGGCCAATTTATGCGCAGGTATACAGCAGTAAACATTGTAAGCAAAGAGCCATTCCAACAGAGGGAGAGGAAACGGGACAATAAACAAACAATCTTTACTATTCAATCTCTGACTTCGCTGCGGCCGACTGCACTGCTTGACGGTTTCGAAATTAGCTCTGAGGAGGAAGGAAGGTTGGGATGCACATAAAACAGGCAATTCCAACTCCTGCGAACGTAAACCAACATCTCTCGGTGATGTTTGTATCTATAAAAGCCCATATAAAACAACCATGATGTGACTAATCTGCTCTTTAACCTGTACGATAGCCCCTTTTTAATGTCACTCCCATCCACAATTTCCACGGGGCAATTTAGTGGGTGTCTCGCCCCTAAACCCGCACTCTAAGGATCAGCGCAGGATTGTTGCCACCTCTGTAATTGTCCTTACGAATCCACACGATCTTTTACGATGCTGGCAAACGCTTTTAATTAATGGTATCCCCAGGGGTGTCCACTATGGATGAGTATTAACGCGACGAAGCCTAGAGTATTAAACACTTATGTATTGCTTCCACATCACTTTCTTTATCCAATATCGTTAATTTTTTTTCTCTATGATGTACATAATTTGGGAAGCTATTACATTCTTACAAAACTCCGGCACTGGGATTTTACTGCAAATATACGTTTTGAAACCTCCCCTTGAGGCCCCAAAAAGAATTTACAGAAAAGAGTCCATACGTGTAAGTGTGGGTGTACTTTTGCTCCGCGCGTGTGTGTGTGTGTGAATAGCATAACTTTAACAACAAAAGTTGGTTTAATACCAAACTTGGCATTTCAATTTAGCGTTTTCCAAGAAAAATCATGCTTTAGATGGGGTAATTTTTTTAAAAAAATTGTGATTTTCTCAAAACTGGTTTATAATAATTTTTATTGAAATGCCACATCTTTGATGCCTTGATGACAAATGAAATATATATCTTGAATAGCTACTGAAGTCCTCTTCATTCTGGATAACTTTTGCATAGCTGATGGACCTCAAGAGATAGAACAGCTTCTTATTCAACTTCCCTAGTTAAACCCATATCGTGGATTAGGGGATTCTTTTCCCCCTATCTCTTAAGCCTTTTAGGCGTCGGGTTCAGGAGTAGAAACTCTGGATGAGATAGAGAAACCCAGAATGGGTGATAAGCCCGATGTCTGGTATGAGAGAGAGAGAGAGAGAGAGAGAGAGAGAGAGAGAGAGAGAGAGAGAGAGAGAGAGAGAGAGAGAGAGTAGGTGACAGAATGAGGGGAAATGGATGGAAAGATGGCGGGAGAAACCAGAAATCCCGGAGAAAACCCGCCCCTGCGTAGTGTTGTCCACTACAAATCTCACATACGCTCACCTGGGTCGAATCCGAGCCGCCTCGGTGAGAGTCCAGAGGTCTAAACTCTTGGCCACGGTGCGGCAAAGAGATGGAATAAAAATGTAAAGAAACGACGAACAAATACAACAGACTTTAACAGCATACTTAAACAAAAAGTTTTTCAGGATTCAATTACTGCTTTAGTTTGTATTTAAAACTTAATGTATTAATTGGCAGTTTCTGGAATTTCTGTAAAACTGTTTTGACTAATGCCTATGTTACCGGATAATTTTTCTTGCTTATAGCTTCCCAGAAAACACAGTCTTATGTAGTTCACATTGTGACTAAGAATGGGTGCGTTCAAGATATCTTTGATATTTTGTGAGCTACATCATTCTTGTTTCCATTTCAGCCATTAAATCGCATTTGCTTGTTCATTTAAAATCGATACTGTCTCAAACTATTCAGCTCATCTGCTTTTGACAGATTCAACCATTTTTCTCTCTTCTGCATTCTAAATGTGCTCCCAACCCCCACTTGTATAAAATTCTAGAGAGGAGTCAAGTTTCCAAGAAAGGGCAGGCAGGAGAGAAGAATCTGTTTTACATTGCAGCATCCATCCCATTTACTCATAAAAATTCACTCGCGTGTGTTGGCTCAGACCGCATCGAATTATGCCTCCCCCCTCCACTTGAATACTAGCTGATGCCGCATTTATCGGGAAAGTGCTGGAAAACCATCAGCTGACATTTTTAGAGGAATATGTAAAGTTCCTATCCCACCCTCTCAATCTGTTATATTATAAGGGCAGTAAAGGGGGATGTAGGGGGTGCTTCAGTGTCAATAGTAATCTAAAGTGGTGCATAACCCCTCAGTGACTTTTCAAAGCGTAGCTTGGGTTTATGCTGGCATCGTAATCAACTTAGCTTCTGACTGGGAGAAATCAGTTGCACTGCAGTGTACAAATATTTTTGGTAACTTATTGTTAATAGACACACACACACACACACACACACACACACACACACACACACACACACACACACACACACACACACACACACCCACACATACACAGTTTATATAATCTCTTAAGTCTTTCAAATGTTTTAAATGTTAGATACTGGTAAAGGTAAAAATATTAGCGACCAGGGAGCAGTATATCGCATGTAAGGTATTACCGCCCGTTTTACTTCTAACGTGACTCTTCGGAGGGAGAGATGGGAGAGATCGGAAGGACATTGGATCCAGGCGCAGGCGTGGACGACGTCCTTAACGTTTCCAGTTAGAACGAGCGCATCCATGCCTCTGGACCTACTTCCTGAGTAAGTGAAGCATCTTAATTTTGCTCAGAGGACTCTTTATTTTTACTCCCGAAAAAATCCATGATCCTTTGTCAGGTTTAAACTCAAACTTGTAACATATCTCTGAACCATATTTGATATCGTGGGTATGAAGTTTCACTTTGAATTGAAATCCATTTAGAAGGGCATCAGAGAGTCCACAACCTCTCATCTTAACTGTGCAGGGAGTATGGAATTAAGCCACGTGTTTCTGATAGATGGAATAATATATTGCTGTGCAATGTCGTGTGTATGTGTGCGTTATAATGACGTGGCAATTGTGCAAACACACAGTCCGCGGGTCAGCCACTGTGCTTGCTTGCCTGCTTCTCTCTCCCCCTACCCAATGTAATGGCGTGGGGTGTTTGTAAAAAAGAAGATATCCCTCCGTCCTTTCTTTGCTGGACCTCTTCTTTCCAAACAAATGAAACGGACACACGTAATACGCACAAAAAGTGGTAGGTACCGAGCGCGTCCGTTTTTTAATTAATTTTAAATGTGTGTTGAACTCGCCAGTGCATAAGGATTTCCTGTGGCAGGCATTCATCATCATCCATTATTACTTACTTCGTTATCAGTTTCATCTGAGGGTGACCTCTAGTTTACATTGTCCCTAAGCTTTTTTTTTCTCTCTCTCCAAAATATCACTTTGTTTTCCTTCGTGTCCACCAATTTTGTCGGCTATTTCAGCTTTATTTTGCCCTGCTTTAACTCTTTTCATTCTGCTTCATATTTTCAAAAACTAATTTTAATAACAAAAGCGAGAGAGTAGGCTGAAAACACTGGTATTGCTTTTTAAAATAAAAGTTTACATATTCGATCCCCACCGGGGTACATTTATATGCACCTCAAGGATAGAGTTGTTTTATTACAGCCGTTAGGGAATATAATACTCTCAATGCAGGGGAAAAGATTGTTGGAAATTAATTATTCTTTCACACTGGCCGTGTGTAGGCTAAATTGTGGAAAAAGATTCCCGAAAAGATTTTTGTTTACTAACATAATAAACAAAGCAAAACTGAACAGTTTCAATTGCGAGGAGTTCAGAATTTCGGAATTCAACGTCCAGACTTCCTCTTTAAGACACTCGGCGTATGCTGTTCAACTGTTTGTGCTCAATGCGTGCCGTAATCTTTAATATTACAATGTATTTTCATTTTCCTTGCACAAAAATATTTCTTGTGAAATTTTATATGGTTTGGAAATAAAGTTTTGTACGCAACTTAGTGAAAGTGGAATTTTATTTATGCTCATCTCCTTTTCATTATGTTTGCCATTGTTCCGTAACGTTTACCTAGTTGGTCATCTATTCCTGATTGATTTTAACTTGAAATTCATTTGACACTTTTGTCACATTCTGTAGTTAAGATAGTTTCAAGAAGAACAGAAATTAATAAAATTGGCTAGAACGTTAATATAGTTAAATAGGAGAATGCTATGCTTTTAAGGTAGACTTAAATAAAAAAGTAACTTGCTGTGTCACTTAAGATAAATGAAGCATTCTTCGAAGTAAATACTGTGCTGAAAAGTGGAACAAGAAGGCCAATACAAGCTACATTTTAAAAAATACATGAAAGTAGCAGATATATTTATTATTGCAATTTGGATCAATTCCTAAGTGTTAACATTTAAAATTTTAACTAATCAATGAAGGAATTTGCACATAGGCTTACATCGCCACCTTATTTCTAACATATTTTTAAAAGTGCTCTTTGCATTCACCGAATTTCTCTACTCTCTCATGGACGAACTGTTCTTATAAATGTTTATTCTTATTTGCTCATGTTAAATGAGCTTTATTTTTCAGGTAAATATAATAGGCTTAACCAACAGTTAACTCCTTTAAAATTGGTAATTGGTATGCCAGTGTTGAAAACAAGTTTTCTTTGAATGAAAAGGAAGAGAACCGTCTATCTTCCATTTGCGAAAATATGAAGACAGTAAAATTCAAAACAATAACAAGTATTTGAGAAACATCCTATATATTATATAGGATGTTTTTATATGATACACGCTGTTCATAGCGAAGTCTAAACAATGCATTTCTGATGAAATCTCGAACAGAATTGTTGGATGCAGAAAGGTGCTACAGAAAGTAAAAATAATAACTACCAATCTTATTAGGGCTTACAATACATCTTTCATACGGCATATATCAAGGAGACTCCTGCAAAGCAATAACTTAAAAATAACAGGGTTAAAGGCATTTTATGTATTGGCTTATATGTGGATATTCCGAAAGGAGAAAATAAATTTTAATTTCGCTAAATTAAATTTGGTTATGTGGAATATCATTTCGAACATCATTATTTAAAAAAAAGTCCTCATCACAATGTTCTCAAGGAATCTTATAAAGATAGTGGGGCCACTGCTGATTGTGATGCATTTCTCTTTGATTTCAATCAAAAGTCAACACTTCGTTGCGATGTCCCTGTGGTAAGATCTGGAGCAGAAGGGGCGGGCGTTGCAGAAGAAGTGAAAGAAATGGGGAAGGGGGAGAATTAGCTTTTTATTCAACGCCGAGACGGGCTGTCAATGTGCTGACAAATGGAGGCCCGGTCACTCATCCCCAGAAGAAAAACGAGTTTCAGATTGAAATCCAATATTTTGATATGCAATTTGAGTCGTTTCTCCCTCTATGTAGCTCACCCTTTTGGTAATGCACGCGTACGCGTATGTGCAGGGAGAGAAGTATACAATCTAATTTATTACCGGTTCAACAGTAATGGACTCGCCATGACAATGGAGTTCTTGGATTTTCAATTAATTCCAAATACTCGGAAGGGTTCCTTAACGGGATAATCTCTACCGAAAAAACAGTTCAGCTTTCAAATACGTACGCTGCCCTCCTCAGAAGAGCAAAAGTGGAATTTATTGTCCCCTAAAAGCTTAGGTATATATCACACAGGAAATATGAGAAAAAATACAAGAGGCAGTTAGGATAGTGAACGTAGCAAACTTTTAGAAATATAAGCACACAAATTCCTCAAGATCCTGTTAAGGGTTTTCTTATAATTTCGCACAAATGTTCCTACGGGCTACCTTGAAGCCAAACATTGTAATTTTAAAACATTTATATCACCTAACGCACTATTCATGGCAACAAGCGGTCTCTTTATTTTCATATTAATAGCACTACTTCATTTCTATATTTTCACAGCAAATTTGACCATTGGATGAGCCATAAAAGAGCATCTACTTCTTTTCGACATATCTTAATATGTATACAAATATGTTACTGGCATACAAAGTGAAATTTACACACCTATATACTTTTGGAACCACCTTTGGTGTCCAAATATGTATTTATTAATTTCAGAATGAATTATACAATAGATGAGAAACTTATATCTTAGATCCTGCTTAGACAAAGGATTCATTAAACACGAATTAAAGAATTGTAAAATATGGCTTATAGAGAGGCAGTTGAAATTTAACATCATTTAACAGGTTAGGCCACATAGGACGATGACTAAATGAAATTAGTGAAATTATTCTCAAAGGAACCCGTATTTTAATGAGCTTAGAGTTCCTGGATATTTGTTTCTCTAGGTTACATAGCCCTCCAGAAAAATCTTTGGTAGTCAGCTTACCTAAGCAGATACGTTTAACTGTATAATACATGATTATTTTAATATATTTAGATATTATAAAATTTTTATTTTTATTCAGAGATTATAAACCCGTTATCTTTATTTCTGCCAAAATAGGGTAATTAGCAGTTTTTAGTTAAACCAAACTTATTTCAGTCATGACAGTTTTTTTGTTTCTTATTAAGCATTAAAATCCAAAGAGTTACAATAATAAGTATGTAGTTTAGTTTTTGCATTTGCTCTTTAACTCCAAATCTTTTGAATGTGACGTAAGCACTACGTCATATCACAGAGAGGCAATATCCCGCTTTTTGCACTTATCTGAAAAATATTACGCAAAAAGATGCTACTGTTACATTTGCTATCAATTACCTACAACGTCTACTGTAATGATTAGTATTGAAGAAGATGAATACATTTGATATAATAGAAATCAAATGTAGTTTCATCTCTTTGGGCATTTAAGATTCATTTCTGGTGCTTACGAACATAGAATCCTTAGTTGACAATTACACAGATATCAGAAACCGAAATACCATTATGCATTAAAATAATGCGGGTACGTAACAAAGTTACAATCGTTTATTTTAAAATAATGACTGAAATACACCGGGAATTGAACCCACGAGCTTGCTTTCTTCATACTTTGTGTTGTAAAGTTTGTGCAGTAAACTGATTTGTGCCAGTTAAAGTTAGTGGCCGGTTCCAAATTATCAGCGTTAATGCTTAAAGTGCATACAGATCGATGATTAAGTGTGCTTAGAAGCAACAACCCCATGTCAACAGATTGTCTGGCAAAAGAACTGCGGGATTAAATCCCGGCAAACCGGTGGCACTGATATGATCCTGGCAACAAGCAGTCAAAATATCTGAATATTTCATACGGTGCCACTATTCTAGCCTTGTCTGCTTTAGCACGGTACGCTACGCCTGTAACAATTTCTTCTCACTCAAGTAAGTCAATTGATTTTCAAGGCGAGTGCACTCGATGGTAGATGTCTCTTCTTAGCATGAGAAAAACCCATATCTGTACTAAAACCTGAGCTTGTACTTGTACCACAGCAATAGCATTAAATGCAATATTAAATCAAATAGCTGATTTTATAATCATGAATTCAGATCTGGCAGAAATAAATGCACATTTTTTTGGGGTGAAGAAGAATGTAGCCAGTCGGTAGAGCACCTTCCTGCCGTGCTAGGGGTCCCGGATTCGATTCCCGGCCGTGGGGTGAGGATTTTTATCTGACAAGATAATTCCTCATCTTCCCCAGAGTCTGGAAATGTGAATGAGAGTGCAAATGTGTGCGTGGTCTAATGATTAAAACCCTACGAATACGAGTTAACACCTTGGATATGTTCCAAAGGAGAACGGCCGCCGATATGACCACTGGTGTTAAAGGCGGAACAAATAAAAGAAATGTAACATATCTTCTGGGAGAGATGTGAAACTTCGTCTAAGGTTTATTCCTGGAAAATAAATAAAATTTCGAGCTCGTTAATCTAGCGGCGTTTTAGCCAATCATTCTTCACTGACGAAATTTGATTGTTATTCCAAAATTGACAAATAACAGAAAACCTCTCCAAGGAACCATCTATATGGACCAGTTGAGGCATTGTTTTTCGTCAGTATCAGACTAATTACAACGCTTTGATTTTTACGAGTGTCATGAGGAAGATACTTTATAAAACGGTTATGGAAATGACAGTCCATAGAAAGATATGTGCATGGGAATTTTAGAAATTAATTTTCATTCGCGTAATATAATGCTAAATATTTTATTCTTTTATTAATAAAAATATTTCATTTCCGTCCATAATGAGGAAAGCTAAACGTTTCAAGTGCTAGAAGGACACAAATTTATTATCTTAAGTACTGCAGTACAAACATTTCACAAAAGTGTTTTGTTGTACTTTGAAAAGTAAATCATGTACAAAACATTTGGATCCCGGAGGGGGGGGGGGGAGTGATGGTCATCAAAGGTATAGTGAGAAAACTTTTCCAGTCATAATAAAAAAGTCCATCTTCAGTCACAAGTTGCGCAAATAATTAATTCAGCCTTGTTACTGGAGTAATGCTCTTTTATAAACACATCATTAGCTCCCGATTCCGAAATAAAGTTACACTGATTGTTAATCAATTGCTGTTAAATGATGTGCATATAAATTTGTATATAAAAGTTGGGAAGAGAGAGACAAATGAAATCACACTGCAGCAGAGTAAGAGCTAACATATTGGGTCAGACAATCAGTTACGTTTCTATTTTTTCCCCCAATTCTCCCTGGTCTTCCGCAAAATATCGACTCCCTCCAGCTTCATATATCTGAGTGAACGATTGGATGCAATCTACCAACTGGTCCAGCACTTGTTCATCAATCCACTATCCTCTCCTGTCCCCCCTAGAGTCCATACATCTCTCAGCACTACCCCAACTGTACAATATAAATGTTTGGTCTGATGGATCAAACACAAAGCTCAATTTAAATTAATTGACTATTTTATATTTTATTTATTTGGATGTTCTGTGGGGGTGGGTGGTTCCCACCACCATTTCCCCCTGTGGGGTAGAAAAAGACAATTAACCACGGCATGCCACTAATTTATTATCTACCGGCAGAGTACAGATAACCAATAACATCGAGTTTTCAACTGCTAATACTATCAGTTGATTATGTAAGGCCTAGCTGCTGTATCAAATGGTAATCGATAACTAGTAATCATTGGGAGGGCCTTGACATTTCCCCTGCTGTGGTGACTGCAAGTTGGCTCCAAAAAGCCCAATGTTCCAGTGCATGAAATTATAATTTCAGCGATCATTGCCTCCGATAGCAAAGATGAGAGAGCCTGACAAACAAAAACTCCTCATTCTACATTCATGCTCATTTGGATTGGGGCGATGGGCAGTGCTGTGCTGAAAATGACCATCCGATGACAAGCGGCTGCCAAATAGGGTCAACTTGGTGACAACGAGAGAAAAATCAAATCACTTCTATTTTTTGCTCAACTGCATAGAGATGTCATGGTTTCATCAGCTGCCTACATAAATGTAGCTCATATTTACCTTCTTAGCACCTACTTAAAGGAATTTGAAAAAATTCTTGCAATCCATTCAATAAATTGCAATAGGTTTTGACCATAAATACATGCTTCAAATGTGTTGAATCCAGAAAATGCAATATTAGGAAAATATTCCTCTGAGCTTATTTAGAAAACGAAAGCTTAAACATCACAGTTTCTAAGGATGCAAAGGAAATTGTTTAAGAAAATTTCTCACCTTTACTGTACTCTCAAACTTACTTTACAGAGAACTCTTTTTATACTCTCAAAAACGTTTGAGACATTTGATGTACTGACATAGGAAATCAATACACTGTAATTTTCATTGAATATCACTAAACACCGCTTGGAGGTTTCCGATTTACAGCAAGCGAACTATAAGCGCCGGCCCTCGTAGCCACGGTCTCTAGAGCGTATGTCTCCAGCGTTCCGCCGGATTGCGGGTTCGAGTCCCGCTTGTGCATGGGCGTTTATGTGTTTAGTGTATAAAAGGTAAACAGTTAAGAAAATAAACGGAAATAATAAAAAATGTTTAAATAAGAAAGAAAATAAAAGGAAAAATATATATCTATATACTTAGAATAAAAACATGCCTCAGGTACCATGTGAGCCCGTTAAAATATATAACTGTAACTATAAGAGGTGCGCTTAAGTTATAACACCTAATTTTTTTCAGGACTGGGACCAGATAGGAACTTCAGTTTTTTTTTTTCTCTTTGTAAATGCGGGACAGAGATGACAGCACTGTACAATGCATAGAACTCTTGTGGCAGTGACAAGAGTTAGGTCTGCTTTTATATTTAAAATGATGACGTTTTCATTGCAAGAACAACTTGGCACCTATTGGAATTCATCGCCAGTTGAGTGAGGCATGTAGTGATGGTAGATGTGTCTAATGTGCGTTTCTGGGTGCGACTGTTCAATGAAGACAGAATATCGTGTGACAACAAACCAAGACAGTTGTAGGCATCGCCTCCAAAATTGGCATTTCCACGGGATCTGAGCACACAATTCTGCATGAAGATCTGAGATCCTCTGAAATAACGTTCCCCACTCGCTGGATCATGTCGTCAGACCGGCTGGTGCGAGGTCGTGCCTTTCTTGGTTTGTTGTCACACAATGTTATGCCTTCATTGAACTGTGGCACCCAGGGACGCACATTAGGCACGTCCATAGTACTATCACCACATGCCTCACTCAACTGGTAATGAATTTTAATAGGTATCATACTAGGAAAATGGAGAATACTAATGCTGTTTTTTTTGCAATGGAAACGTCGCCACTTTAAGTATCAAAACAGATCTAACTCTCGTCACTGCCATTAGAGTCCTATTCGATGTACAGTGCTGCCATCTCTATCACGCAGTGACAATGAGTCCATGTGTATTTAGAAAAAACAGAATTTCCTATCTGGTCCCAGTCCTTAAAAAAATAGGTTTTATGACAATAACGCACCTCGTGTATAGTTGCAAACCTACAGCTTTTCCAAGTTTAAATACAACAGACATGATTAAGGATTTTCGAATCTTTTCTTTCATTGCACGATTTCGTTACCATTTCGTTACATTTTGAAGTCATATATCAGCCAAAAATGCTTTGGGTACCAGCAATGCAGAATGCGCATGAAACTCTTTTTATACTACATTGGGCATTTGTTTTGATACAGAAAGTCATACGAATGTATCATATTAGAAGATTCTATTACAGAAGGTAGAGTAGAAACTTTTTCTCAGAAAGCTTGTGTCCATTCGACCTGGATATTGCAAACTCAGAACGATGAAAACGTAATTTAAATGAGAGGAAATAATGTGCTATTCCTGCGAGGATTTACCAAAAGGGGTCACTGAGGCCAGTAAGAAAGGGAACGAGAATGGAGACGACGGAAACGAGAATTCTAGATAAAATCTTCCTGAATGAGGTTTTCCGCAGTTCTCATAACTCGCGTATGCCAGAAAAGTGCTTCCCAATTGCAGCCAATTAATTAAATTAAAATTAAATTGTTTTAATTTAAGCTGTAAATTGCTAACTGAGAATATGTTTTTCTTTTAATCCTAGTAGCTCATTAAAGAAACAAGGAGCTGTTAATAAACCACTGGAATAACGCTTAAATCGCACACAGAAGAGACATCTGTTGCAGGCAGAAACACTAGGCTGTGCAGCTGTGTAGGTATAGCATTTAAGAGTGATTGCGTTCTCTTCTCGGGATACTATATCCGCAATTCGATTTAGATAGAGGACAATGGAGTTCCTTGGGTGTGGCTCAATGGGCCATTATATCTTTCAACTATTCTTCGGCCAAGAGTCACCCTTGACATTTGTAACAGTCTCATTAATTGATCCTGCTTTTGTGAGAGACAAAACGACATGACAAGATGAATGCGGGAAAAAACTACCAATAACTTTCCAGATTTTGTCAGTAATTTATATGCTAATTTTTGTGTTAGTTCAAAAATAAGAATGCTGTTGTATGTATACTGCTTTATGTAGTTATATGTTTTACATGCAAACATAATGCAAGGAACATTTTATTTTACGTTGTAAAGTAAACCAAGAGTAGTCGCTGCTGACCGCTACTTTGGTGAGATTGGATTTGTGAAGAGTAGATCACAAAGAAATAGAGCTAGAGTTGCAGAATTCCTCATTGTGACCTGGAAATTTTCAAATAACTTATAAATATCTGTGGTCTGAAACATGGGTCTGGTATTGGTTCCACTTGTGACTTTCAAAAACGTAATCTACATACATGTACATTTTTATATATATTTTTTAAAATAAGAAATACGCAGAAAAGGAGGAGATATGCGAAGAGAGTGGCAAAAGGGGGAAAGAGGAAGCGAAAATGTGAGAAGGGGAGAGCAAGTAATACAAGTAGAGTTGCGCGTTCTATTAACATAAGAGTAATGTTCCTAAGGTAACTTTCACCAAATAGTTGTCTTAGCGGTAGCGCCTCTGGCCTGCGTTCGGGAGGGTTTCACATCCCGTGGTTGATCTTCATAAGGGTGTTCACGGGTTTCACTGGATCGGTATTTGTGTTGGGACTAGTTGACAGTCCATTTCCCCTTACTTCTCATTTCACTTCACTTTCATGCTGGTTAGTTGTTTTCAGGTGTTAAGTGTTGGCAGGAGTTTCGAAATCCGTGGTATATGATTTGATCTATGCAAATTTTCGTTCTCCGTATCGGGAGAGATCTCCACGTCCATAATTTCCAGGGGATGTATGAGCTTGCAGGACTCGTAGCCGGTTGCAAGAGGTGACACCGGGGAGTTCTCCGACCGGCCACGCTTAGTATCCTCTCACTTCACCTCTACCTCACAAGGGTGCCCTCTGAGGGGTACAGGAAGAAAAATATCTTCTTTGGGACGAGGTGCTGAGCACCTCCTCATCAGTCATAGAGTCAAGACCACCTTTTCAACATAAAACACAGCAAGCACTAAGCTAAGCATTAAACGGAATAATCTGGAGAAAAATTAACGTACAATATAGCAACGGAAGCAAGCCCAGTGTCGCATGTAAACCCCCATTAAGCAAATAAACTAGCCGTCCTAAACGAATTCAAGCATCCTTGCACCAGACAAATGCACTTGTTCAAATGAAACCTGATCTTGAAGAGATCCCAAGCATTAGAAGGCAGATTTACCCTTCGGACAGTTTTACAGGATTATGTCACTCAACTAGGAGATTAGACCAACCAAGTTGGGGAGTGTATAATGCCCTTACTTGCTCACTGTCTGGAGTTCGGCCGTGCGTTAAATCAAAACCCTTGCTCCTTTAACTTCCTAGTGTTAAAGCGGAATATGCATCATTCTTAATTCTAAATGTAGGTGAAACCATTAAGTGTAGCTTTACACTACAATGGACGCCAGAATTGTGGAATGAGGAAATACTAAAGTGTTACAGTAAGTTTCTCCTTACCCTGTAAAGTTGAATTACAGATTACCTTTGAGCAACTTGATAAAGACAATAAATCGTATATGTATCATCCAAAAGTTAATATTTTAAGCGAATGACGTTAGCTCATGGTCGAAGTTGGTCAAATAAAATATAATTTTTCTATCCCTGTTATGCTAATTATTACAAACAATAATAAACGAATCAACAGATAACAACTCATAAAAGAAGTTGATATGACAGGAAAGAAAATAGTGAAGGATTCCAGTATTTAGACTGAAAAAATGCAGACTTAGAAATTACTTAGAAATTTCTAATGTTGCAATAAAATTATTATTTGCATTTCTTACATTTATATGAACGTAAATGAAATAAGACCACCGGTCTCCTTTTTCACCACTGGCAAAAAAGGAAGTAAATGAAAAAGGAACTCATTGCAGCAGGACATAGAATACATAGACAGAATGCAATAATGTGGGTGATATGTAGTGAGCATGCCACTTGCCCATGGCTGCTTATCGAATCAAATAGTTAATCAAAAGAGGCCTTGCATCCGTATAAGTGTACTAGGAATTGTTGAAGTATATGTACGTTAGTGGAAAATATTATTACATTAATTTACTAAATAAGTAAACAAATTAGACTCACGGGTAATTAGGTTAACTTACTCAATTCTAAAGTTACCTCTATTAACGGCTACACACTTGTGATTATTTTCGAAGGTTACTCTCTAATTGTTAATATTTAAAGAGTGAAAAACTTCTTGTATTCGAAATTTCATTTTTCTGAATTTTGAAGAGCTAGAGAAAATTAAACAACAGGACTAACTAACTATATAATTAATTTTGAGAGTTTAGTGACTTTCAAACAATATCCTGTCCCTTCCTTTCTTACTTTATTTCTCCTAGCTGATGAGGTTTGCTCGTTTCAGTAAAAACATTTCTAAACCTCAATTATTCAGTTTAGAAAAAAGATGTTCTAATAAAAGTTTTCTTAGTTTATTGAGGGGAATCAGAATATAAAATGAGGCAGGTTGCATTTAAATGTTTGAATTTACTATGTTTGACGTATTTATCGATTTTACAATTTGGAAGGTCACTTACTCCAACAATATTTGGAATTCCTTTGGTTCTTACTATTCATTTAATGGATATTTTCCATTAGCAATTTATTTGGGTAATCCTGTGTATGAGTTAGAACGCTAAGATCCTTTAAAAAGTTCTATATATGAAAAAGAAACTGTATATGAGAGGCAGTAATAAATGTATGACTTAGAACTAATTTCAATCAATGCTGTACTCAAGTTTGTAAAATGCTATTCACAGTGCAACTAATATGAATAATAAAATTAATATATAATTAATATATAATGACATATATATATAAAGCATCCGAAGATTCAAATGCCTAAAAGTTGCATATTACCTAAACATATAATCCATGGCTTTCGATAACGATTTTGACGTCGAATGAAGTGATCTTTGTTCTAAAATACACTTGCTACTCTTTATGTTAAAGCAACAATAACTCTAAGATGTTCCACCCTTTGGAGAGGAACGAATATCTGGAACTAGGGTTCACGCCCCTTGAAATTCTTCAGATTGTTTCCGATAGCTCCAGGTACAGTTGCTAGTGTCCGGAGGAGGATTCCAAATGCTCCATCACCGTGGTAGGATTAGTAATTTGGAGTTCTGTTAATGTGTATCACAGAGTGCTATGGCCAGTATACCCCGAGGGTAGATCCTGACTTAGATCTCGTGCCATGGAATATGGAGGGGAGGTGCAGTGACATGCACTCCACACGCAACCCTTGGTGTTGTCTTAAGTAGTTAAAAGTTATTTGTGAGAGCGTGATCGCAGATAATTAATATAAAATTAGTAAAGGCAGTGCCATGCATGCTTTTACATAAATCAAACTCAAGCGCCTTTATTCGTACAATATTATTGAATCGTATTTAAAGTTAAAATTACTATTCCGTTTAATATTATGCATTACTAGAGATACAAAGTTAAAAAAAAAACATATTTCACTCAAATCAGATTCGTCATAATCAACAATTAATTCTCAAACTATTAAATTTAAGAGAGAGTTTATTTTATCTTCTAGCTACCTCAGTTAAATAATTTCAAAGTTAAAATTAGTTTTAACCTAATTAATTACTACAAAAATAAACTAAACCAACATTTATTATTTTTACATGCTTAGCATTTCGAGTGAACGTTAAAACCACTCCAAGACAATTAAATCAAGGTACTCTTGGAGCCCTTTACATATTTTATGGTACGTATTGAAACTATCAGAAATATTATTCATCGTGGTACCTTAGCTATTCGATTAGCTGTTAATCTTTCGCAAGAAAAATTTGATTAAGACCTCCAATTGCCTCAATGATTGCCAAAGAAATAATTATTATTTAAGTGTAGAAATGCAAACTTCTTGTAGTATTTTATGCAATTTTGGAAACTTATGGCATATCTTCAGAGAACAGAGGACGTAAATAAGTATTGAATTACATTCGAGAGTTTAAAAAAAAAAAGATAAGGAATAAACAATTTGAGGTTCGACGTAAATAGTTACATTTTAGAATATGAAAGCAGCACAGAAAAGCAAGAGGAAAATAAGAGGCAAACAATGTGGAAAAATGACATTATGTTACTCCAGGAAGAACGGCTGTAGAAAAGAGAATGGTTTCGTGCAATGAGACAAATGTATGAATTACTCTAAACTGGTATTTGTGTGTTTGAATATATCAGTGAAATTAAAGAGAGTGTAAAAATAATTATTACAGCCTTTGGTATTACAAAATATTCAAGAAAATTCATCCGCAGCTATAGGGCAATAGACAAATACTAAATAGCACATGCTCAGAGTATCTTATTTCCTTAATGCAAATTTCAAGAGATAAATGGTTTATAAAGCTGTAACAGGAAGTGATTATTAAAAATACTTGTCAGAGACCGCTAGCGAAAACAACTTCCACAGGCAACGCTCACACTTGCCTAAGGAAGAACTCAATTTCAGGAGCAGTTTCGTCAGTGCTAATAGATGTTATGTGTTATTTTCAAAAGGCTGCCTCATGATCGCTGTAGCAAATGTGAGGATACAGAGTAAAGAGGGCTATTATACCAAGCAAGAAAATTGGACATGGGTGTTGGTTGCACACAATGCTAGGTGGAGACTTGCGGAGGAGAGGGGGGCTAGAACCCAAGCTCACAAGTACTCGCCGTTTTCTCAGCGCAGAGAGAGAGAGAGAGAGAGAGAGAGAGAGAGAGAGAGAGAGAGAGAGAGAGAGAGAGAGAGAGAGAGAGAGAGAGCATCAACCTGTCATCAGATAGACTCGTGCTCAGCAACACCCCTTTTATACAATTATTATTCGTAGTTCGACTCTTCTTATTAGCAAGGCAAAGAGGAGGTGAAGGCTCTGTTAACGCTGGAAAAGAAAGAAAGAGAGCGATGAATGCAGGAAGGACAAAACAATAAAAAGAAGGAGGAAGAAAAAACAATCGAAATTCACATAGCCAATGGGAGGAAGAAGACTGGCCTTGGCGTCATTTTGTGATGGACTTAAAAGACAGCCATGTTTTGGATGAGATCAAGACACAGTTGATTTGTTGTGAGGGAAAAAGGGGCTCAAAGCTCTTGTAGAAGAAAGTGGAATCCTAATTATACACAAATGAACTACAACCACTCAAGAAATTTCTAATTAGCAGATTTCATTACATTTACAGATGAAATAAAGGTTATCAACAGTTATCAATAGTTACAGTAGTTAAGTAATTATTGGAATTTTCAGTATTCAGAGCATTAATAATGAACGTATCTAATATTCTGGCACTTTTGGGAAACAGTTTTGATTTTAAATTTTACTAAAATTAAAGTGTTTTACAAGATTTACATATTATGTGATTATCTACTTCAGTTTTCCTTTCTTAAAAATGAATTTAAAATTTCGAATACTCATTTGTATTGAAGCTGAACAAGGAAACAGCGACGACATTTACTAACTACAGCTAGGCAAGAAACAACAATCAGTGGTACTCTAAGCAAGTATTTTTACTGTAAAACAATGGGTTCTTTTCTGCTGACGCACTGCCCCAGTGCCCTCAAAGTACATAGTACCTTCGAAGTGATAAAATAATCGTACAGTTAACAGTTAAAGAAAGGTATTGGAACCTCATACGACAAGAGATACACCTGTAATTAGACTAACAATCAAACGTATAATGTGGGAGAACAATATAAACCCCAGCCTAATTTATGTAATGTAATTAACAATTTACGTCCTCCAACGTTAAGTCATTTCGGACGATGAATGGAATGGGTGAAATGATGCTCAAATGAGCCCAGGGTCCATAGAGCTTAGAGTTACCCGACATTCGTCTGTAAGGATAAGGGAAAACTCCGAAAAAAACTTATTCAAGTAACTCACCCTGACTGAGATTCGAACTCGGGACCTCTTGAACGTGAGGTAGACATGCTACCACCACGCTACCGAATCCATAGATTCTTTGTTTCCTGAATGTATATGGTTAGTTTTGGCAAGGAACTCGATGTAAAACAGTTACTGGTTTTTTACCTTTTCTTACTTGGTCTCATTCTTTCTTACCGTCAGTATCTTCCACCTATGCTTTTGCATAATTTGCTAAATTTAACGTTGTTCTTTTACTTTGTTTCTATTATGCCCATTAATACGTAATGTGATCTTATCTATAAATATAATTTTTAACAAACAAATAACATTTGATTCTGTGGGAACAGAGTGAATAAAAATATAAAGTATTGTACGAGGTCCCTGATTATTTGACTTTGAAATGAATGAGATTAATTAATTATGTCGGTTAGTGTGAAGAATTTAAAAATGGACAGTAAGAAAATACAACAATGGCTCTCCCCTGTTACGTATCGCAGCTGGGGCATGAAACGGGGCCCTACAAGTGAGTGACGTCCCCGGTGCGTTGCTCTTGTTTTGAATGGCACAGTGTTATTGTTTGGAGAGTTAATATTGACGACTGACTGTGGGTTGGTTTAGCAGTACAACCCTACCGCAATCGGCCGTGTTAGCAATGTAATTATGCCGGACGTAGCGAGACAGAGAGGGAAGACAGAGAAGCTGAATACAATTGGCGAAACGTGTGTGAAGGGAGCTGTTCGCTTCAAAGTCACGACTGACAACTGCCACGTTCCATTGACAGTGACACTAATAATGTCAGATGTCAGAACGTCCGTCTTTTCCAGACTTCATTCACTGCTGTTGACTGTGGGTTATTAGCTTTCTGCCGACTTATTAACTCTTTTGTATATTACTGCGTCGCTCGGTAACAAGGAAATGACAAACCGCAAACAAGACTGGCTTTATATGCAATCATATTTAGCGTAAAGCGTTTATGTCCTCATGTTTGGTAGCTAGCAAGGAACTGGAAGTGTTATAGACTACAGTGAATTAACAGAGTAATTTAAAGAATTTTGACAGACGTAATCCGTATCCGCTTAAATAACTGCTTTGTGGCAAGTTAGCTCACGTGAATGTGGAGGATAACTGAGTTGTAGTTTAGTGTAACATTCTTTGGTCGAATAACCTCATGAAGCTGTTTAACTGTTTAGACATCATGGTGAATACCAATGAATATTGTATATTATATTAATTTTATTCCAACGTTGTGGATGTCATCATGAATTTAAACAAAACTGCTAACAAATCCACGCTTATTCGTTGTTAGAAAAGTAGCTTATAGAAGCTGATAATGTGCTAAACAAAAGGATATAGATAGGTCTATTGTAAGGGAAATTCTAGGACAATTGCTGCCTAACCTTACAACGCTTTTATAATGCCAGAATAGTTGACTCACCTGCTCACTTTTCTAATCTAAATCTATTTGATAATCAAATTAATTCTTGTAGAGAATTCGTAAATATTAAGTTAACGGAATAAATCTACATTTGCTCGGGGAATTAGAGTACAGTGTCTTTCCTATTACTTCTAGCAGCATGTAGCATCTTTATTTTTTCGCATTATTTTATTCCACTGTGTTGAACAAACGGATATGCACATAAGATCGGTGTCTAAGGGAGAATTAACAGCCTCTCATTCAAGAGAAACCTAAAAATATCAATTAAGGAATACCGTATTTGCCTGAAAATTGTGTCGCAATGGATACAAAATTGTATGCATTTGTTTTAAACCGCTGCTGTCGTAGAGTTGAATTTTGCATTTAACCTTTTTTATTAACAGTCTAAAAGTTTAATTGAAATCGATAAGAAAAATCTATTGAGAGTATCTTGAAATGTCATATTAATTCTATTAAATAGAATTAGAATAGAGTTTCAAAAAGGAATATATTTTATTGCTATCAATGCATTGTTTCCCCATTTAAACAAAGGCACTGTTTGTCATGTGGTCAATAGCAGTCCAGAGATCGAGATCTCAAGACGCCTATACAAAGCAACATTGTCCAACATTTCAGGGCCGGACTGACAAGTCCAGCTTGTAAAAGATCACGCAAGCGATTTACTTTACACGAGGTTGGACATGTTACCCGCCGGCTTCTTGTGGGTTAGTAGTCGCAGATCAATATTGATCATTATATCGGGCAAGCTATAAAAGTCTAGACTTCAACTCCATGGTAAACATCTACATTTGTTTTGACATAAGTACTTCATGCATTATTGGTGGTGTATAGAACAGAAATTGAGCAGTCAATAAGAAATTTGCAAGTACAATCAATGCAGGATCATCAAGAAGAGATTCTTTGACGTTTATGGGTACCCAGCAGTGTATAGTTAGCATAGGACAGAAATCAGCAAATGCTTTAGGCGCCTTCACGATATTGCAACAAAGAACACGTATAGCTTGAGAAACATTTATGACCAAGAGAACAATGGAATAAAGATGTAGAGGATCGCAAATTGTCAACGTTCATTATCTCACAGGTGATATACTGGATCATTTGCATTATAAATGTTAATTTAAATAAATATAATCTTTTGTATGTGATCTTTATAGTTAACGTATTAAAATAAATATGTTTATATAATTAAACCATTAATAACATCTTCTATGGAAAAAGACACTAATATTCTCTGTTTAAATATTGGTAAACATAATTTCTACTAACAAACTTGCTGAACTAAATGTATAATGCTTGCGTATTCTTCGAGGAAATAACCAAGGAGAAAGTCGTTTTTCTCAAATCGGTAACACGTAGATCTGTATCTAAAGGCTCTTCAAGTTGATATATCAATCATGCAAATGCCTAATCATGTGTTGGAAACGGGTGGTTTCTCAGCTGAAAATGCGTAGGTGATCACAGTGGTTACCCAGAACGTGGTGACCTTATAAAGACGAGAATCAAAACCCATACTTTAAGCATATGCGGAGTTTTTATGATATGGCTTCTTCTCTCTTCATTCTCAGATGTTTGAAAGTTTGTGGAAAACATTAAAATGAACGGAGTTTACTGCGTGATCTTTAAAGAATTTATTATACAAACTCTTAATATTGTTAAATTTTTGATACCTGTATTGAAGAAAATGAAGCGAAAAACGAAGAATGTGCAGGAGTATAGTAAAACGTTAACCAAAAACCAGAATACGTTTCAGAAAGCTCTGATGCGTGCACCGCCATGACTGTCTCCACTCATTTTTCTACAATCGATTCTTAAAAATACTCATTCTTCCATGTACTTAATGGTGATCGAGATAAACGTTTGTAGAAATGCCTCTATTACACTTTTTCCTATAGGTAAATTGGAAATAAAAGAACATGGTAGGCTTAAGCGATAGTCAAATCTATTAAGAGTTGTTCGATATTTTATAGCTTTGAAATTTTGATTTCTTGGTATAACTAGAACGAAAAAGTGAATAATGACTTCCCATTTGAGAAGAGTGTAACTATTGGAAAATTCAAGCACGTAACATGAAATATCTAAAAATAGTAAGCTCTATACATATTTTATTTTACAAAAATTGTATGCTTTAACGAAAATCTACAGCTTTTATGGTAAAACTTGTTCTTTTCCTGTTTATCAGTTATGCAAAAGGCATTCGAAGTGTAGAGGACTTCAGAGGCTATACCGAGAAAATCCGAGGCGCATCTATTCTTTAAACAAACGATATTTTAGTGAAAATTGCTGAAGTCATAATTGAAAAAGCCTAAGTTTTCGAAAAATATAATATGGAATGGGAGCATTTTCTTCAAACGCTTCCTAGGAAGATGAACACAAAACCACGTTTTGTATTTAACCAACTTTTCGTTTTGAGTTATGCTGTTCAGACTCACACTCACGACATTGTTTTAAAATTATTTTTTGGGGGTTCAGGGAGACTCAAAACATATTTCCGGTACGATCTGGTTAGGTACTGACATTTTGTGTGAAATTTAATTGTTTACCAAATTACTTAGGTATATAGCAGAGAAAGTAAAATGCTTCACCTCGGTAAACTTCCAGTTGTTTATACGCACTTGTAGCAGCTAAACCGAGTATAAGCAAAAATAATCAGATAGAACATCTTTTCATACATCTTTAAGAATAGGGAAGACGTATTATAACTCTCATAAAGCTGGCGAAGCGAATTTTAACGTGCAATTTCACAGCTTTAATAACTCTGAAAACAAGCTAGTATGTTTAAGACATTTGACAAAAGATAATTAAATATGTGTGTTTTGAAATTTCTGGGAGTAGCCTATAAGGTCCTCTAATATTATCAATAACCTAAAAGGCCTGTCTTAATCAACTAAATTCAACAAACTTAAATTGATTATAATGAATTAATTTCATATAATTTATAAACTGCAAGAGATGCATGAAATCTTACTTGACAAAGAATGTCAACTAGACATATTTAATCTGAGTTAACAATTTCCGAGAATTGCATTACCTATTATTGGTCTGAACATTCAAACATCTACTTAAGTTTTCTCCGTGGTTTGTCAAAGCTCGAAATTTTTTCTCGTGGAAAGGCAAAACGTGCGGGATTTTAAACTATATACCATCACGCTCTTTGCAAATTTGACTGCTGCTCTACCTACCCAACGAGATGGATGAGATGATAGGTTATGATACCTGCAGTCTAAAGGTTTTGGGCTCGATTGGTAACTGTACTTCCTAAACCATGGATATTTACGGACCATTGTCCACGTTGCTAGGAGAATGCAGGGAAACATAATTACATCTTCCCAGTTCTCTGTCCCTCATTTATCATTACACTTCATCTTTCAACTGTTTGGCTGTTTCAGTGATATAACTCTCGGTAGGAGTTTCAGCATGCACGACATAAGAGGTCTCCGAGAAGAGGATGTAGAAGCCCACACGGGAGAGCGGAGCTGGTTGTGTAATCTATCAGCGAGGAGTTTAAATAATTAGTTTAGGGACTTGCCCTCGGCTGATGTCTCTCCTTGGTATCCTCTCATCTCACACCGCTCTCCCGTGATGCGCCCCATCCAGGGTAGAGATGCTAAGTCTCCCTTCTGAAGCTTATCATAGAGTCAACGCTCTCTTTCAACATAATTCACGTAATTGTTGGTTTAACCAGAAATAGATTAAGGACAGGCTTTTGAAATAATAATTTTCAGAAGAGGGAGCACAATGCAACATATACAATTTTTCCCCATTCTGTGAATGCTCTAAACCCCAGGACGTTTCAATTACGAGCCTAGCACGACACCACCCACGATCTATCCACTTTTCTTCCCTTCAAGGTTAAAAGCTTTCCAATTAGAATAATAGAGTTGCTCGGAGTTACGCTGCATAGCTCCCCAGTTTTCGATTTCTTTAATTCGTACTCATCACGAGAGGAAACAACTGAAACCTGTGGAGGAAACATTTAAGGGAAATCAGTTTATTTTCTGCTTCCTGCCACGCGAGGGTCCATTACGTGTTCGCAGGAAGTACATGATGCCATCCATCCACCTTTTACCTTAATGGAGAATTTCTTTGCCCAAAAAATAAGCAATAATGCTCTAAACCCAAGGGTACTCGACTACAAAACCCTAAGAGAACACGTTTTGAGTAAAGATATGTGAATTACGAACGTCCTTCCACCAGCGGCTGCACACAACAGTAGGTAACTAAAGCATAAGAAAGCTCAATGGTCCACAAAAATGTTGTGTTATGTATCAGTCAAAGTGTGTGTGTATGTGTGTGTGTTTTGTGTGTGTGTGCGTGCGTGCGTGCGTGCGTGCGTGCGTGTGTGTGTGTGTGTGTGTGTGTGTGTGTTAATTCCTTGTTAGCTGTCAGAGTTGTCCTCCAATCTGTAAGGATTAATATGCTTCTCTTCCTTTAAATTCTATCTATTTGAATCTAAAATTGAATGAACTAAAGAAACTGGCGTTGGTAAACTGAATGCTATTTATATATGTCTAAAATATTTCAAGTAAAAGAGGAAAAATCACGCTACAGATTATAATTTCAGTTATAATATTCCGTTTCTCAGAATTTTCAGTACAGAAATACACCGTTCTTAATTCTCAAATCAATTCAATGGCATGTCATTGCCCACCCAAGTTTATTAATAAATCCTAAATTCACAGTGTGGAGTGGGAAATTGTTCCAGGAACTACCACTGAAATCACTTCTTGTATTATTATTATTATTATTATTATTATTATTATTATTATTATTATTATTATTATTATTATTATTATTATTATTATTATTATTATTATTATTATTATTATTATTATTATTATTATTATTATTATTATTATTATTATTATTACATTTAATACTGTACGAGATTTATTGTTGTTTCTATGTCGCGAACCCGATCGTGATTGCGTGGCTTGTGTACACAAAAAGCCTGAATATGCAGGAAGAAATAATGATAGTGCGAGAAAAGACCTGCCGGCACCGATAGGATTACGCTTCTGGAAGGTGATAGAATATTCGATTCCTGTTTGGTCCAGAAATATCTCGAATTTACGAAATATGTATTTAAGGACGTGACGGCTCGCAAAGATTTAGTTGTGAGACAGTGTTGTGAAATGAGAGACAGCCAGCTGTGTTGTTGTAACGAGAGCAAAGGATTTAATCTGCCGTCACTGTTTGTTATTGCGATTGACCTTGTTAGACTGATGGTGTATGTAACGTAATGCTGCTGTAATCTATAAGAGTATTTCCACGAAAATAAAGGAGATTTTTAATTTCTGTAACTGGGCCTTTTAATTCTACGAACCCACAAAGTCACAGTATTACATTTACTTTTGCTGCAAAATGTCAATTCAAATCTCCATTTCTTCCTTATTTCTCTCCTCTCTCCTTCCCACTTCCCACTATTTACTTATGTAAACCTATATTTTTATTTAAGCTTGTATTTAGCCTGGTCGGTTATAACAGTATGAAATTTATGAAATCAATAATTGGTTATAAGCTTAGATGAGTCTGGGGTGCATAGAGCTGAAAGTTACTTTACAGCATAAGTTGAAGTAGACGGGGGAAATACCTTTTCCTGGTTGCTCCCCTAACTTGCTACATTCTGTCAAATATCAATTATGTTAACAATTTTTACAGGCCTTGTGCTGTTACAAGAACAGAATCGTTGTTTACAAATATTGCTGATGATTTTACCTTTATCCGTTTAGCATTACGCTTGGTAAATTTCATAAGATTGTTTTTCTTTCTCTCTCTTTTGTTTTGTTTCGGAGTTACAAATGTGCAAGCGCATTTGTGATTTTCTTATTTGCTATAATATTATTAACTGGAAAATAGAAAAACAGCTAAACAAATCCATTTACATATTCAATAACACTAACACATAAAAACCCTTTATTTTTCCGCTGTAACTTAAATCTGTTGAACACGTTTCAGAAGAAACGATTAACTAAGAATTTGATATGTTATATATACAAGAAATTATGCAATACATTTATAAACCTTTTTTTCTTGTATGTGTAAATGTAGTTCCCAAGTAGGGAACGTGCAAGGAAGGTTTTTTTTTTGGTGTAATTTACGTCCTCCAACGTTAAGTCATATCGGACGATGAATGGAATGAGTAAAATGATGCTCAAATGAGCCCGGGGTCCATGGAGCTTAGAGTTACCCGACATTCGTCTTTCAGGATAAGGGAAAATTCCGGAAAAAAAACTTATCCAGGTAACTCGCCCTGACCGAGATTCGAACTCGGACCTCTTGAACGTGAGGCAGACAGGCTAACACCATGCTACCGAGGCGGGCATGCAAGGAAGTGTAACTCTATACTCGCAAATACACTTTATAGTATAGCATAAAATAGTGCCAAAAATAGCAACTTCTGTTATACTCGGTGTAGCTGTTTTTATATTGTTACACAGACTCGTACTCCTCTGTGTCATTAGAGCTTTATTTTGCAGTGATATGTTTAAAAATTTTCGAAAATATAACCCGTTCATAAGCCTCAAGAAAGAAATGCGAAGTAGAGATTCTTATTTCATCTTGTAATGGTAATCACGTAGCTACTCTAAGAGGTTTTAATGTCCCTTGCCACTGGTTATTCTGACAGTGCGACGTCGATTTGTCATTGCAGACTTTACCGCTTGTCGTCGTTGTGTGCATTAGGGGACAGTTGCTTAGGGGAACTATTACTTCACAACATGTTCTTCATCCGTGTGTCATTTTTTATCCAGTCGTCCCCCCTTTCGAAAACTCTTTATGATTCCCCAGACTTTCTTGTTCTTCGTCTCCTCTGATCTTCCTCTTATTCTCTACAATATGACGGTATTTTGCGGTGATGTTAGTTTTTTCTTTTCCTTTCTTTTTTGTCGCCAATGACTCTAGAGAGGGGAAAAGCAGGAGCAGTAGAAATACAAATGAGTGTGAAAGTGACATATTTAGGTTTTCCATGAGGTAGCAATAAATTTCTATAGTGAAAACAACATTCTTAAATTTGTTGAACAACTTGTTGAAGCAGTCGATAGCAGTCCGCAATCTCTGTCACATATGCAATTGTTTAAAACAGTTAAACAGTAATAAGGGAAGGGGGCACCTACTTATGTTGTAGTGTAATGAGAGAAAAATGGATTTAAATAGCTTTAGGAAGACATTTTAATGATAAAATATTTCTGAAATTTTTCTTCTAAGTAAGTAAAGTTGACAATTGAATTAAACTTGAATTGCTTCAGTCCGGTGATTTATATGCTGTAAATTACATTTTTAAATTTAAACGTATATTGATGTATCGGTACAAACACGTGTAATTTCAAATATTCCTAGAATGTAGCAGTAAAATATTCTGTCAATACGATTTTTGTTTATACAGTATATTGGAATAAAGAAAAGATTGGCGTAGGATGTATGCTCCTAAACCATTGCGCTTTTGTCCAAACTTATGGTTTCTAATTAAACATACTTTTAACAAAGGATTGTAGAATATTAACTAGCCTCATTTCTGAGAGATCTTCTTCTGTCTTATTAAATAGCCTTCTTTCATTAGTACACAGATTTTGGTTAATCTCCGATTTATTGGAGCACTGATTGCATGTCCCGTTAAAGATCGATAAACTTAAAGAGCCGGAAAACAGAAAAAAGACGGTCTCTATAGCATGCATATATCATACACGTAGAGTTTTTTGGGGGTATTTCTATCAGAAATTTCGTTGGTGATGCAATTTGGATTTGGAGAGAGTTTCGTTCCTTTTCACTGTATGAATTCAACTATTTCGCCTTGGGGAATTTGCAAATTGTTTTGTGACCGAGTCGGTAGCGTAGATGCCTCACGTTCAAGAGGTCCCGAGTTCGAATCTCGGTCAAAGTGAGTTACCCGGATAAGGTTTTTCCGGGGTTTTCCCTTATCCTGAAAGACAAATGTCAGGTAACTCTAATCTCCATGGACCCCATACTCATTTGAGCCTCATTTCACCCATTTCATTTATCGTCCGATATGACTAAACGTTGGGGGACGTAAATTACGAAAAGAAAAGTTTTGTGTGAAAAAAAGTGACTTTCTGCCATCCTGTAAAATATAGCTTTGTTGTGTTTTAGAACTTATCTTTTATTAGTACGGAACGAATTTAATTTGTCGATCGCTGACATGATTGAACGTTATACTCGTACTTTGAAGTCTGCAAATCGCAATTGGTTTGCACTTTTATTATAAGTACGGAAAAAACGTGACTGAAACGGATTGTATTTTTGGAGAAAAAGGTATGTGTGTAGTTGTGTGTGTGTGTGTGTGTGTGTGTGTGTGAATAGGATAATTACGAAATGAAAAGTTGATTAAATACTAAATTTGTTAGCATTTAAGCTCAATGTTTTCCAAAGATGTGACAGAATATCACAATTCAAGAAATTGCTTTACCCTAGAGTACCCTTTAGATGGAATAATGATCGATTATCTTTTATTTTCTTTAAGTGGCTCCAACAGTTTTGTTTAAAATAACATTTGTTTAAGTGATGACAATTGCGCGGCTTGCCTGCCTAAAAATAATCTTTGAAGTCTTTTTCACATTGAATGACTTTAAGAGATAACTGGCAAAACAGAGACAAAAACTCACTACATGACTTATGTGGTTCCGTTAATGTACATAGTTTATGTCAAATAAAATTGCTTGCTGCGTTATCCATCTCCCAAATAATTTTTGTCATTAGTTTGAATTTTGAAATACTGTTATATTAATTGGTGAGTCGCTACTAACTGTTATGGTAACTGTGTATGGAACATAATGCACAATTTAAAATTCGTTACATAGCGATTCAGCTTTAAAAGGCTAAGTACCAGTTTACACCTAAATTTTTCCTTTAGCAATAAATTAAAAATATTTAATTACATTTTATTGTAAGCAGTATTGTGGTGAGAGTATAGAATGTAATGTGAATGCAAGACATCAGAGTTTATTTTCTATAGCTATGGAATATGTTTCTAAGTAAAGAAGACATGTGTCACTTGTGCAGGAAGTATTTTTTTCTGGGTTCCGCAGCGGAAGAGATGATTTTTATGTGCGCTGTCGAAGATGGCAATTTGGTGCACGGCGCCTTGTAACCGAATTAAAAACTGTTGTAGCTGGATGTGCACATCTGTGTCCCCCTTGCTGTGATAAATGATCCAAGACAAGAAAATAAATGCTTTTGTCACAGCTAAGAAAGAGAAAGCATCTCAAGTTTTAACGTTTCTCAAGTAAAGTTTCCTCAAAGAAGATAATATATAAAGCATATAAAAAGGTTTAGGCTTTTAGGTTCAAAGATAACTATGAGAAAGAGAATTCCATAGATTATTGTAATACAGAAGTACAATGAATTGAAGGAATCATTAACAAAGGTATTTTTTCTTATTCGTTATTGTTCTTTATGGTAAACTAAATTGGATAGGAGAATAGATTTAAGCATGAATGATATAATATGTGCATGACGAGTATTTTTGAACTGTCATCGGTAGGTAGAAGTCTTGTAAAAGCAATCGCATCAACTTTATTTAATAGGTAGTATCATTGCCGATTTTTAAAATACAGAACTGAAAATAAAATAAATATCTGCAAACAAGTTAAAGCAGTTTTCACTTCCAAAACTGTTTATCGATGTCAATTACAACCACTTTAGTTGAAATTTAATACACAGATTTTTTCATATAATTGCATAACCTAATTTAAATGGTCATATGCACCCAAATTTGAAAGTAGAAATTAAAAAAATAAATATCGAGTCTCGTGAAATGTCCTACATTTAGAAACTGTAATTATATTACTCCCTAAACACAAAGTTTTACAATCAAGGATTACATTTTTTTAACATTAAATTTTTTACTGGGAAAATAATAAACTTTATAACACTTTTAATATTCTATAAGCTTAAAATGCTAAATTAGTTAGTTACTAACACTCCCCACATGGCAACCTTGGCCTTCGGGGTAACCTCACCCCACCAAGTGATGACCGGACCCATTTCTCAGGTGGAGGCACCCAGAGGGCGGTGTCCATTACCTCCGATGATAGGGTGATAGTGAAGATGGCGGTGAGGTGAGAGGACCTACAGTTTTTACCGTGGACTCCGAACCACGTTGGGCATAGGGGATACTTCACGTGTGCTAGACAGAGGTGAAGGCGTGGATAGGGCCGACTTAAAATCGCCAACCCCAGAGCCGGGAATCGAACTCGGGACCCTTAGAACGGGAGCCGCGAACGAAACCACCGCGCTACCCCCGGCGCCCAAATGCTAAATTATTAATATCATAAATATAAAATATTGCCTGCTTCTACCTTAAGGTGTATGGAAGAAACTGAACAGAATTGCATAATGGGAAGCATTTTAAACCAGCAAAAATGTAACAAAATAATTTGAAAACAAATTTTCAAATACTATTTGGATCGCGTGATCATCCATCTAGGTACCGCGTTAAACTTAACTGGAAGACATAGTTATAGCTATTAATATTCATCAAATATGAACAACTATAATTAGAGATGTCCATCTTCCCTAAAAGGTACTTTTATATAAGTGAGAAATAAGCAAATTTTAATGTAAATAACCACAGAGACAGTACTATTACTGAATACTGCTTCATTTTAATGATTTTTGTCTACTTTTGTAAAATGTTCAATACCCAGTATTTATAATAAATCTTATTACTGTGACACCTGCTAGAATCTCCTAAAGTTATTCATTGAAAAAATATTTATTATTTCCATAGAAAGTAGCATTAAAACATAATTTTTCCTCAAAATTTTGTGAAAAATTCAGCATCTGAAGTCCTTAAACATACAAAGGCCATCTAAACAATGTTTTTCGTATTTTATCACAATGACACTGGCTAGAATGTGCTGAGGTTATTCAATCAAGCAAGGTTTACAATTTTCCTAGAAAGTAATATAAAAACAAATAATAACTGGTCTTTATGAGTAAAATTTAATTTTGATATATTTAATTTCTGCTACGGTCTCCGTTATGAAATGTCGACGTTATTGCCCAGCGCTATGAGACAGACGTAATAAAACAGCCACGGTGAAAAAAGGGGAAAAAGAATAAAATCCAATATGGAAATCGACAGCTGCTGTCTAGGAACCAATGTATCAGTGGTTAAAAGTAGTGGGCGCTGAGGTTAGTCCTGGAAAAGGTGTACACTTTTATAAATGATTTATTAATTAAAATCACAGGTGATGTGCTAATAATTGCAATGGGAACGACTGAAATATCGCTATCTTTTAATCTAATAATAAACAAAAAGAGAGAGAGAGGGTAGGGGGTGGGAATGTTGAGCGTAAATACCGGGGATGGAAGCTTTTCATGTGGCCGGGTCCGTTTGTACAGCCACACACCCCCTCCCCCTCCCGTCGGTCGTGTTTTGTTTGAAGTTGCGATATTTGCCATTGCCAATCGATAGACCTAGCAGCATAGCTCTTGCACGAGAAACAACCTGTATGCGCTATACGTAAACATATATACCGTAGAATAATACAGGGACTACTACTACAACTACCCTTTAATATCCATCCCCTTCAGCGCCTACAAAGACAACTGCCGTTAAAGGGATACGGCGGGGAATGCTTTACTCATCGCCACCCCTGGTGATAGGCGGGGGGTGGGTGCAAGAGAATATTATTACCTCTACTCTCTAGCCCGATGCACCCACCCCCAAATATCTACCTGTGCACGTTAGATTGGGGGCGATTCATACCGTCAACATGCCACGCGTCTGCTACAACTCTAATTGTAAAATATTGACAGTCCACAATTATTATTTTCCATTCTCTCGTGCCTCAGCAAAATATCCCATCTCAAAGCTTCTGCCTTGTCTGAACATCCGATACACACGTGAAACGAAAACCGATAATGTTTTTCTGCGTAAAGGATTTTGAATTCACGAGGTGGTTCTTCTATCCGAGGTGAGCGTGAAGCTTTTTACGCCCCCTTCGTTTTTCTCCGCTGCTTTCTTGATATTCAATCCGAGGTGCACAGAGAAACAATTTCATACGTTTCGAGAATGTACAAGATATAAAATCTATATTGATCTAACGACAGATGGGCAGTAAATAACGTAAATGTTCCATTGTAAGGTCTATCTTAATGTAAGGCTTATAGAAGTAACGGTGGTAGTAACTAATTGTCTGTTAACTGTTATAACTAGTTACCAAAGTAAAGAAGATAGTAACTAATTGTCTCGTTAACGGTTACTGAGTCTGAATGACATCATTCTCTACATGTGCATTGGTATTGTTTATCAGAAAATAATTACCTCAACAGCATTAATCTCCTCCGCAGGAAAGTGTAGCAGTATTATGGGAAAATGCCTAATAAGTATTCACTGTGCGACATATATGTAACCAATTAAAATTATCTGCATATACTATGATATAAGACTATAATGTGAATTTTTATTTTTATGCAACATTCACTTCTCGAAACGTTACCATGTTTTATCTAACGTCCTGTAAGAATTTGATTATTTCATACTTGTTTGTGTTGGCAATATTGACGTATTTCTTGCAGTAACCGCATTATATGATGTTGATATCTGTGCGGAAGTGTAGAAACAAGTGTGAATTATTTTGCAAACCAACGTAGGTAAAGTGCGTAGCCACAGCTAGAGAAATCCTTATAGACGGTATGAGTATTAAAGTACAAACTAACGGGGTTGGCCTCGTAGCTGAGTCGTTAGAGCACCTGACTGCCGTGTTAGGGGTCCTGGGTTTGATTCCTGGAGGTGGCAGTGGGGATTTTTCTCCGACCAAGATGATTTCTCATTTTATTCAGAGTCTGGACGTATGAATGAGAGTGCGAATGTGTGCGTGATCTAATGATTAAAACCCAACGAATACAATTTAATACCTTTGAAATGTTCCAAAGGAGAATGCCGCCGATGTGACCATTGCAGCTAAAAGCGAGGTATAAATGGAACAAATAAAAAAAATTAACGAAGTGCCCTTACAGCTAGTCCTTAGTGCAATTAAGCGCGAACATAATATAGTAACCACGAAAAGAAAAATTTAAGCCTAATTTTTACATTAACCGTTACATTGAACATTAGGCACTGTAGCTACTACAATTACAACCGTAATCCAAAACTAACTGTTAGTCTTTCTCCTATTACGAGGACTGTCCACTAAAGAATGATCACATTTTTTTTTTTTGACAACGTACCTTACTCATCATAATTTTGATGGTCCTTCTCAAAATAGTATCCCTTGAATGCGATGCACTTTTCCCAACGTTTCTGCTAGCCTTCAAAGTCATTCTGGAAATCATTTTTGAGAGATCCTTCAAAATCGCCTCCGCAGCCTTCACCACTGCTTCTGATGATGGATAATGCCTCCCACGAAGGCGTTTCTTCAAGTTAGGGAATAGAAAAAAGTCACATGAGGCTAAATCCGGACTATAGGGAGGGTTAGGGATGCACTTAACGTTGATTTTTGCAAGAAATTCAGCAACATTGGCAATATATGGCCGCGCATTATCGTGGTGCAGCATCCAGGCTGCTTCTCGGAAATGTGGTCTTTTGCGCCTGATATGGACTTGCAATGTTTTCAGTACATCCTTGTAGTATTGTCCAGTTACTGATGTGCGTGCAGGTACAACATGCTGATAAACCATTCCATGAATATCAAAGAATTTAGATGACCAAAACTTTCCCAGCAGAAGCAACCACTTTTGCTTTTTGGGGTTTGGTGATGAAGGAGATTTCCACACTGAGCTTTGCTGTTTGCTCTCAGGATCAAAATGATGTAGCCAAGTTTCATCAGCAGTGATTACGTTTGAAAGAAACTCCGGATCTTCCTCTAACATCAACTTTAACTGCGTGCAGACCTGCATGCGAATGCCCTTTGGTTCGGGAATCAGCAGTCTTGGAACCCATCGCCTCAAACACGTCTCATGTGTTATGTTTCTGTCACCAACGTATGGGTGGCACCCAATGAAATGCTCAGAATTTCAGAAAGTAATCTTGAGGTAGTATGTCGATCTTCTTTCACAATGGCAGCAGCAGTGTTGATGTTTTCTTCCGTAAGAGCAGTAACTGGAGCACCAGGTCCATCTTCCTTTGAAATCGATTGTCTCCCCTCCTTAAACATTTTAAAACACTTCGAGCTGTGTTGTAGGGAAAAACAGTCCACCTGTAACATTGTATTGGCCTCAACTGAAGATTTGTTGAGAATTTCCAAGTCGTATATTGTTCCGCGCGTGTTACCTCCATTGAAGCGGTAGGCAATACTGAACATATCTGAACTTGCCTGGTTCTCACAGGCGGAAACCAGGAGTACCAACAGTGAAACTACTACAACCTGTTTGTTTCACATTAATTTAACAGAGTATAATAAGATATAATTTTGGTGCGAATAATTATGACCGTAAACAATTATGATCATTCTTTATTTAACAGCCCTCGTAGATATACTGTTACCAGGGTGCTCATAAGAAGTTATTTTACTATTATGAATCTGTCGCATAATATTATATATACACTTACATACCATCGTCCTGGAGTGGGATTGAATCGCTTAAGCAGATGCACGATGTACCACAATTCATGGACATAAATGTATTCAGAAGGAAACTCACAAAGTGCGTTTACCTATTTAATACACGAAAACTAAGGTATGTAGTGACCTTCAGCTTTTCTGTCCACGTATCTTTAGTTTCGTCGATAACTTAAGATGTTACTGATTTCTCTTTCATTCCTAATCTATCTTTTGTGTGACCTGGGCAGTACTAATCTTAGTTGACTTCTTTGATGTGCAATACTAACACATTTTAGTCGCGAAATGGAACAGTTGCAGGGCATTTCGAAGTCCCATTTCGCCGACATTAACACAAACACACTGCACATGTATGAGGCATGGTCCATCGTATGATAAGTTCTTGGAGGCTCTGAATTTGAATTTATGTGTTAAATTGAAGAACTAAGCAGATGACAACGATATAAAAAACAAAGTACTGAAAGGTTCAATAGGCGGAACACCATATTCTATCATCAGGAATGAAACATTTGATCGGACCCCAAAACAAGTGCGTGTAAGCCGTTTAGTAATTATGATGAAAAATAAAATAATGGTTCAGAAAGTAGCTAATGTTATTTTTCTTGCTTACTTTAATCTGTTCGCCTATAATTTCTTTTCGTGTCTCGCACAAGGTGAATGAAGGTGATTGTGTAACTGGAAAACCGCCAAACACTTATACGTGGTACATATAGCTTGATTTTATAAAACTGGTAGCCTTAAGTAAATAAAATAGGTTTAGGATACAAAAGCAAAGAGTCACCTGTAATTGTTGAATATTTTTCATTTCAAAGAGTAATAGCCAACATCTTAGTTTGGCTACAAGTACTGCTGGAAGCCTGCATTTAAGATACCGAGAAATTTAAGACAACGCTTGGAAGCCAAAAGAGATTGTGCTTGATCAAAGCAGTTTGTTTTCCCCGTTTAACCAATAAGACACTGTTCAATGTTTCTGCAAAAAACGATTATGATAATTTAAAGTTATACTTACTAGTCTAGTCCTGCGCCGTGGCGTGGCGGGCTAAGGCAGCATACCTTGGTACCTGGCCACGGAAAGAGGTCCGGGATCATTCCCACCCATGTGGTGGGGATTTTAGGTCCCGGGTATAGGACCGGTGCCCACTCAGCATCGTGAGGAAGGTGAGTAGCTTACGCTAGGTAAGCAGCCCTAGTCACGAAAACCAATATTCTGGCTGGGGAATCCGAGATGCTGACCACATCTCCTCCCCGTATCGGTTGGATGATCGTCCACCTCTGCCGTGCGTAACTGGGCGTGAGGCCGGCAGTCGGGTTGGTAGGCCTTGGCCCTATAAGGGCTGTCGCGCCATGGGTTTACTTACTAGTGTTTTCTATGTTCTTTCTTGACCAAATAAACTCCAAACGTATTTTATGGCATCATTTGTCTTGAGAAGATGACTAGCAAGTTTCATTTGGCATGCGATGACCCCAGTTCAAACCGATGACCCGAGTTCAAACCGGGTGAAGAGTGATGAATTTTTCGGGCTTCCGTTGGAAGGGTCGTAAAGCCAGCCGTCCCCTGTCATATATTTGTGGCATGTAAAAGAACTTTAAGACCCATAAACAAGCCTCTAAGCAAAATTAAACTGTTTTTCAAACCTTTATATAATGGGATGCTTACTACCTCAGGAGTTAAAGACACCCAAAATAAACGTTAGAGAGAGATAGAGAGACAGATTAATTTAATAGATTTTCTGCGACTCAATCTTTGAAGCGTTTATATTTACTGTATACTTTTAAAATTTCCTTGCCAATAATTTTTAATTTGGAATTGTAACTCAGAATAAAAGGAAAAACTGCGATCCTGCTTGTTTGAATCTTTAGCTCTCCATAATCCACCTGGAGTTTGCGACGCTGCCTAGCTTTATCATTATTTGCCCTTTTTTCTCGCGTTGCTCCATCTACTGGTAAAAATGTTGATAATTAATAAAGCGACGGTATTTTAATTCTCCGCTGCTGCTGCTATGTTGTTGCTTTTATAACTTTTTATCGCATATTTCCGCCTGCGAGAGCCGTCGCTCCTAATCTTAAAATTCGATTCATTTTTCACATGAAAGAATATATCCTGGATGCTGGCGCAGCGCAGCAAGCTGGAAGGGGGAATTTTGAGCAGTGCAATTTGCCCACAGAAAAGGAATTCTGGATTTTTAGCATCGAGGTAAAGGTATACGTATCGCAGAACGAGATTAACAAAGAGGTAAATCAGAATCAATGGCGTGAGTAATGTAACGTGGTAGATTGCATGGATTCATGCAAATACAGTGTAGCGCATCATTGTGCATGCATGTATTGTCGGTTATAAGATTAGCACGAAAGTCTGGCGTTAAATATATTTTCCAGCAGACCTTTCAAAAATGCATAAAAGAAACTGATCCACTGATTAGAAGAACTTGGAAAGCCAATTAAGTGGATGCAACATAATATTTAGAACAAATTGATTCTAAACTTCTAGTGTTCTGTTTACGAGTTGAACGAATAAGATTTTCCTAACGTTAATTGGTAATCATTTTGCAATACTAATGATCCTAGATGTTGCAATGCTAGATGATTTTAAGGTTTCTGATATTTACTTATCATCAAATAATGTATATAGAAGGCATTCTTGACTGACCTCGTGCCACACATGTTGCAAATATTCCATTTTCAAATATTTATCTTCAAAGCTCTTTAATTTCAATGTGTATATGTTCATCCTATTCTCATACTGGAATTCAGCTTATTGGTCCATTTTAATCCCAAACTTGTTAATCACCATATCTTTAGTTTCTCTATTTGTATATTCCTAACCTTCTGGCGTCCAATTCTGTAGCGTAAGTGGTAGCGTCTTTACGTCACGTTCAAGAGGTCCAGAGTTCCAATCTCGGTAGGGTGAGTTAACTGGATAAGCTTTATCCGGGGTTTTCCTTTGCCCTGAATGTTCAGGTAAATCTAAGCTCTAATTATCACAGGTCCTTTGGAGCATTAATTCGCCGATTTCATTCATCGTCAGCTGTGGCTACGCTGGATAACGTTTAAAAAAGTTGTAGTCTGCAGTTTTATATTTGTCAGCCAAATGTGCATAAACATTATATACCTGTTCTGAAGTTCTTTATTGCTTCGTTTAAACCATATATTCAATTCTTAACTTTTATTTTATTCTGCTTAAAAGCGTTAGCATATTTTCACCTCTTAATTTAAAGTCTCGCTATCTTATAAAAAAAAACGTTTGTAACGTTTGTATTTAATTTTTTTATATTTAATTTTTAAATTTTAATTCTTATAGCACACTTTGTTAAATTTACTATTGTGTATTGTACACCTCCATTTGTAACTAAGCCCGCCTCGGTAGCGTAGATGGTAGCGTGCTTGCCTCACGTTCAAGAGGCCCCGAGTTCGAATCTCGGTCAGCGTTAGTTATCTGGCTAATGTTCTTTTCTGGGGTTTTCCCTTCTCCTGAAATACGAATGTCAAGTAACTCTAAGCTCTATGGACCCTGGGCTCATTTGAGAATCATTTTACCCATTTCATACACCGTCCGATATGACTTAATGTTTGAGGACGTAAATTACAATAAACAAATACATAATTTGAAATTGAGGTGAAACCTTAAAATATTTTACATATTTCATACTTCAACTCAATGATTTTATCAGGGTGAAAATTCAATTGTTTTGATATTTATTGTTACTTTGACTGTCCATTCTGTAGTTTACCTAATTTATGACCACTTTTCAGTAATATAATTTCATTATCAGAAACCAACAGAGATAAGCTATGGACATAGTAACGTTATGAAGTGCCTCTTATTTCAGTTGTTTATAATATTTAAAATTTATAATTTCTGCGTCCAATATTCGATAGTATTGTTGTCAGTTGGAGCAGGAGCTTAAAATTGGTGTTGAATAATGGATTAATTTTGTTGGTTGTGGATTTTTATTCAAATATAACTTCAAGGTGAATTTAAGTGTTTTCCTCTAACAAATTCTCCACTAAAGTTACAATAAATTAATTTAATATCAAAAAGATTGAGTTTCTGTACCTGAAGTGCAAACTAAAAGATTTTATGAACTTCGCTGAATAGCATTCAAATTGGAAACGTTTCCAATAAGCTTTCGAGGTTTCTACTTGAAATGATTTCTCTCTGGACTTTGGAATGGACGGAAAACTAAGATCAGAGAGAAGTAATGACACAGATTAGAGAGCTATTAAAAACGCGAGGGCTGAAGAAGAACAATAGCTTGGGGAAGCGAACAAACAGTAGCAGAGTCGTTGGGTATTCAATATTGGACTTAAGTTGTTTCACTGTAGCATTCAAATCTCCCCTTCTTGCTTCAAATAAAAGAACGTATAGAGGGAAAGTAATTTTTCCATAAGCACAGTTTGGTTCGCTACCGAGTCCAAGAGCGCTTGGTCGTTTAATAAGGAGCCCTTCATTTGTAACCAGAATGTTAGCATAAAAGATAAGTAACTCAGTCCTTTACAACAATATCTTATTATAACAATCCTACATTAATTTAACAAGGTAATTTGAGAAACACATTTACAGAGTTTTTTAAATACCACAATGTTTCACGATGTTAAATTCTGGCTTTCAGAGTCAGGAGGAACACCATATTTCTTTTTATTCAAAGAAACCATTCTTAACATCTAAAGTACGCAAACGTATTTCTCTGGCAAGAGCAGATATAAGATTTGAGCTTACAACAAACTACTGATTTAAACGAAAAAATTAAATTCATCAATTAGCAAGCCCGCCTAGGTAGGGTAGATTGTAATCAGCCTCACGTTCAAGAGGTTCCGAGTTCGAATCTCGGTCAGGGTGAGTTACCTGGATAAGATATTTCCCGGGGTTTTCCTTATCCTGATAAACGAACGTCGGGTAATTCTAAGCTACATAGACCCCGGACTCATTGGAGTATCATTTCACCCAATTCATTCATCGTCCGATATGATTTAATATGATACAACGTTGGAGAACGTAAATTGTAAACAAAAAAAAATTTAAACAATTCAAAAACTACAAGATGTTGCGTAGAAAATCTTATTCAAATTATTAGAAGAATGGTGAATGGTACTTTTTTTCTAGTCAGCCTTTTCTTTTAACGAATAACACAATTGTTCTTCGTACATACCGATTAGGCAGAGCACGAGTAATTCGTTGGCCGCAAATAAATAAACGCATTTCTGTCTGAACTAATCTCGTTTTATTTGCTCTGGTGGCACGCACGTAATCTATGTCACAAGTCACCATTTTTTGTAACCTTGATGTCATAAATAATTAAAATAATGTACAAATAGGATTAGAGAGATTACATATATTTTTTGGCATTGTAATGGCTGCAGAGTTGTTACCGAAAATACGTTTGAAATGTACGGGCATTTTGCGCCACACCGATCCACTTTCTCTACACAACAGTGCTTTCCATAACGTTATAGGCATAAGGTATGAAAATAAAAATTAATTCCTTTGTTCACGTTATGTTAAAATGCATTATTAACTAGAACTAATTTCAAACTAGTATTATAAGATTAATTATGTATGTGACGTGTAAAACAAAGCACAACTATTGGAGTGTACTTCAGGTTGTGTTATCAATGAAGCGATTGGGACCAACTATTTTAAATGCATTTAATGACACAAAAATGTTATTTGGCATATATTGCACACGTTAATGAGCTCTAAATCTAGTTTTCACGGAGAAGCTTTTCATCTCTGAGTTAACCGTTTATATATTATACAATCAGCATAAAAGTGAAAACAGAAAAGAGGATGTGTGAGTACATTTTATAAACCATGCCAATGTTAAGACATGGACTTTTAATCATTACAGTTGTTTGAAAAATATCAAACATTTCTATGTAAAAAGTTATTTGGGGAGGCATGATTTTATTGAAAATCTTCATGGTGTATCTTTATGAATGTTGTATTTAAGAAGCAAGTTTGGTATTTACACACACACACACACACACACACACACACACACACACACACACACACACACACACACACACACATGCACACACATACACACAACCACAAACATACACACAGATATTTCTTTTATAGACGTACTGTTTCTGGGTACATGGAATTTCAAAGTAGTACTCTCGATATAAAATTTTCATTGGAATGTAATACTCTATACTTACGTAGGCAAGTGGTAGATCATGCAATACGTCCTGGATATTATATGGTGTGTACAATTCCACAGAGGATTGAATGAAGCCAAGGAACCAGAGAAGACTTCAAAGGCCACAGAGTCGCGTGGAAGTGCCTAATGTATCCGGGCTTGAAGATCCCTCTCGCTGCTACAGCCTCCTAGATAGGTCGATGGTCCTCTGTAGCAGTGGTATTCCTCCCTTTGAGCAACCATCCGCCTCATCTGTTGGCACCGCCAAAATGCTACGAAAACTGGAAACAAGAGTCGTCCTTAGTAGTGTAGTGTTAGCTTGCTAACCTGGGGGTCAAACCCGGCAATGGGGATGGTCATTTTTGAGCGTAAAAACTTCCTTCAGAAGGGAAGGAAATTTGACGTTCTATGTCTTAGATTTAGGACACATAAAGGAATCTCAAGCTTGCCTCAGGGATATATTAGAGCTCTTTCATCCTAGGATGGTAAGTTGAGACCCATAAGTGATTAAGAGTAAGCATAAATAAAAACTGAATTAATCTTCTCGTAAAAGATGTCAAGAAAACGAAAATGATGGAAACAAAATCGTGGTTAATGTGAAAGAACCGCAGATTCGCCTACCGAGGACGAGAAAACCATTGAGCGGTCGAACTTGGGACCTTCCAAATGCAAGCTTAATTGTTAAACGGAGCTATCTCATTTGGTAAGTTTTTTTTTTTTTCTTATTAACGTCATCGATGGTGAATGAAATTGGTGAAATTATGCTCAAATGAGCGCAGGGTACATTGAGCTTAGTTACCCGACATTCATATTTCAGAATAAGAAGAAAGCCAGGAAAAAACTTATCCAGATAACTCGTCCTCAACGAGATTGGAAGTCGGAACCTCTTGAACCTATTTGGTAATGTAAACATATTGTTGTCGCTAGTAAAACAAATGCCAAGCACTTCTTGACACACCCAGTAGAATGTGCACGACAGCAATGAGAAATATAGCTGTATTACCAGGAGAAATAAGATGAAACGCTAACATCAGTCGGCTTAGCTGCTAATTTTGTTGTTAGAAAACAATAACACGAAGTAATAGATTGAATCTGCGCCACAAGTGAGGAGGCTACTTGGCGAAGTCCGTTTGCTAACACATACATCTTTCATCTCCCGGTTTAAGTGCGAAGGAGGAGTTGTGCTAAAAGCAACTAACTAGATATGCATCTGACAGGCGGGACCAGGAATAATGAGAGGGACTGTGCTTATTCTCTTTGTCGCGGCAATTTCCTATGTCGCAGAAATACGTAGCGTCGTCAATCGAGTTCTTTTGTGCGCTTTAAAAATTAGACAAACAATATGTCGCGTGAGTCGATAACCATCTCTTCAGCGACAGTTCAATATGGTGAGGCGTGGCATGATCTTTCTTCCGTATAAGGGAGTCAACTGTTGGCTGTTTTATACAGTTGCCAGCTAACTGAAGTGTTGCTACTGCAGTGTTGCCAATTGTAACTTAGAATCGCGCCAAACTATATCGCTTTCGGTAGGATTTTTTATAAATAATATATCCATTGTGCTAAATACAGGTAGCATAATTTTGTAAATTATTTCGAACTTTTTATATCTTGTTAGAAAACTGTTTCATCCTATTGAGTTGGTCGAATCTACTAGATAGATCTCAACCTTTCTTAGGGTTGCCAAATATCTAAAATTAAACAAAAAAAAATACGAGACATACACATTTCTAGTCGTGTGAACAATTCTGCTCAACATGTAACGTTTCACCAGCTTTCTGTCATGGACTCTGGTGTTGCCGAAGCTACAACGACACAATTTCATTTGTATGTGTCTTTTCGTTATCAATTCTTGAATTGATCTAACGTAAGATTACTTTCCTTTCGAATGACGAAATAAAAGCAAGAAGTCCTGTACAGCATTAAAACCAGATCTTGTCCATTTCATTGTTTCCTTTAACCAAGAAACAGATGACAGTCGCATTAGAACCACAAATTCCAAGGGAGTTATACCTAAACATTTATAAAAGGAATGAACGGTGAATGATAATTGATATGCAATTAAGCTAGTTATAAATTATTATAAATGCTATTATATATGCTATTTTTAAGCTAAATCCGGGTCACATGGGCGCTTGTCAGAACCTTTTTGGGACACTAAAATATTTATTTAAAAAAGAAGAACCGTTAGTTATGTACAAGGGGCAGATATATTTGGTGCTCCTCTCTCTCGCTTTCTCTCCTTTTGAAGAAAGGTAAACTAAAGTTTGGGACACTAAAATATTTATTTAAAAAAGAAGAACCGTTAGTTATGTACAAGGGGCAGATATATTTGGTGCTCCTCTCTCTCTCTCGCTTTCTCTCCTTTTGAAGAAAGGTAAACTAAAGTTGCTCAGTTAATCCAAACAATACAAATAACTAATTTTCGAATATTGTGCCCTATCATAAATAGTTTTCGATTTATTAAACACCTTACATATTTTAGTTTTCTATAAAATAGTTGTTTTGAATAACAGTTTTGAAAAACACTTTGTAAATAAGTATGTAGTAATTTCCAATTTTCTAATTGTAAATAATTACAGGTAAATCAATCACGTAACATCTGGTTTTTAAAAAAATAAATTTGACTCTCTTTAGCCTACCACATCCTTTTTATGTCCACAAAAGTGTACAAATGTGTAATGAAGCTGTACGTGATATATATTTACATTAAAGATAGGATTTGTATAAAATGAGTAATTAAAAACTTATTTATAATTTCACATGTGGCTTTAGTCAATGCAAACATAGAATCCGTCGTACATTATTGTATACAATAGCATAAATCCTTTTTATATATTATTCGCAGTAAATAAATGTTTCTCTTCCTACTCATGTAAGTATATTTTGTAGGCTAGTTTGTATGGGTCTCTTAATTCCTTGTGAGCTAATAGCATGAGAAATTATCTCATAAAGTTCAATCTTCGAGTAGTTTTTAATAGAAATAATAATAATATTCATAAATAGAATCCATAAAACAATTCATTTTATTATTATTGTTTTATAAAACTAATATATTCTTAGATACTGTTTACAAATCAATCACACACTCGTGTATTCTATTATTAAAACCAATAGCTCAATAACGAAGCTATGGCCAACCAGGGTCAAAGCTTAAAAAAATACTAATAAAATGTTATTTAACAGAATAATTCATACCTTTAAGAAAATTTTTCTGTAAGCTGCGGTTTTGATTTTTACTTCCCATAATCGGACAAAAATGACGAGGAAGTATTTTTAGGCGTGAAAGTTAATCTGTAAAGTTCTACGATTGGTAATCATCAGTATCTTGCTACTTGGGAGACTATGTATTGTCTAAAATGTCTTTAACCAATTTTTTTTATCTGTTCTCTAAAGCCTTTGGCATTTCGAAGCCTGCTGCCATCCTGTTTCTTTATTCCTTTTCCTCAAAGACGTAACACCCAAGTTCTGTTTCTATACCCAGTTTTCGCAAAGCTCCCTTCTGATTTTGTAAAACGTATCTCAGCGGCATAGAACAATCTGGTTCAATCTCACATTAAAAATCCATCAAGAGAGGGAGCTCGCGAGAAAAGATACTTGGACCCTTTTGTGCAATGTTAGTTTTAAGTGTTCGTTACAGCTTGGCTTTACTTCTACTGTCGACAAAAAGAGAACTCCTCCCCTTCTCATGACTTAAATATCTTGGTTTTGTCCAGGGACTGCCGCCCATAGAGGTGGGGAAGAGGGTAAGCACAATGACAGTTTAGGGCTGTTGTTGTTGTGTAATATGATTAATGTGCTCCAGATTTTTTAGAACTCAAAAAAGAACGGAAGTTACCTCCCTTTCTTCTGCCCCTGTGTGTTAGGTAATACTTAGTGGGAAGCTGTCGTGATGGTTGCATCGTAGGGACAGTGCTGTTTGAATTTAAAGCTTAGTGATACATTTATACAGTACCAGATATATTTTATTCATTTTGGATGTGTGGATTAGTAGTTTTAGTTACTTTAATTATTTTCCACATTTACTGAGGTAATACGATTTTTTTTACCCAGATTAAGATTTACACCTGGAAAAACTAACCACATCTATTCCTCCCTACTTTATTTTTTATCTTGATGCACATCATCTCTTATTTTCGAGTACGAACATATGTTGGAAGCGACGATATGTTCACATTTTATGCATCCAATCGTTGTAGCATGGATATCGATATGATATCGCGATATCGATATGATAAATTAATATATTTGGCATGAAAAAGATTTTTACCTTTATCTTTAAATTTTTTATTTTTTTATTTGGGTTTAAAAAGTTTCTTTTAAAGGTTTTGTTAAGTAAATAAAAAGTTAATAAGGGATTTTAACCCTATCTTGATGCGGCCACAATTTACGTTTTCTGAGCTTTCAAATATCAACACCTCAGCTGTTTTTCCTTATTCTTTTGCCTTTAAGGAAATCAAAATCTGTATTGGTTCTTCAGTGTGGAGGGAATATACCTTTATTATAATCATTTCATTTCCCATGATCTATATTTCTGTTTGTTTAAGAACTGAATTAGATGTTTCAGTTATTGTTACTTCGATTCATTAGAGGGTTTGTTTATTTCTTCCTCAAAGGTAAAAACTAATTAAACTTATTTCCTCCAGAAATGCCATTTCTTCACGCTTGAAGGAAATAAGTCATTTGTTAATGTAAGTGCAGATCTTAGTCTTGCGCAGTTCTTTATGCCCCACCCTTAGGTTCCGCACCCTCCAAAGTGAGATGCTGGTGTTAGAAAAATAAAAAAAGAGAGACAGAAAGCAACGTTGGTGGATCCCCCACTACCACCTACTAGACCTGAGCAGTGCAAGCCATTCATCACTCAACCGGGGAGCTGTCACTGATGAAAATTAACTCACCAAGAAAATCTGTGGATATACCAGCTCTTGTCTCAATTCCATGGACCACACTTGCGAAGAAGATCCTCCAGTGACTACTTTCTTGATGCGCTCCCTACTGCAGCTCTCAAATTTAGTGGTTTGCATTTTAAACATACCAATCCGTTGATTGCTTGAGAGGTGAGCACCTTCAGTGTCCCTGTTTCATTTACCTTTGTAGATACACTGTTCGAAGGAGCACATAGTGATTAATGATATGAAGGGCTTTGACCAGAAGAATTCTGACTCTAGACTTCATTTGAGAATATCAAATTTCATGGTGAAGAGACTCGTAGTTTGAAGGTGCCCTAAGATTTCCAGTATTACCTCCCAAGGTAATTAAAAGAGAAATTCAGCAATGACTTCAGCATTATAAACTCTAAGAGTAATATTGTTGAAGCTTAGAGAAGTCTTAAATAGTCTTCATATGAAATACACAATGATGGTGTACTTGACTGGTTACACTAGGATTTAGATCTAGATCACAGTGATACTAATTTAAGGTAAATAAACATAGTAGCAGCAAGACTATTGTGACAATGTTTATGATACTGGTGAAAATATGCATCATACCAGCCATTCTCGATTTGGAAAATTTTGAGTACGTTTAAACAAGTGAAACAGAACAAAGATTGGTGGAAATCATAATGATGAAGAGCGAAGATGGCTTTAAATTGTTCCTTAAGGACATTCAACTGAAGATTCGTTGTCTTGAGATGACCACGAAGAGGGCAATGGAAATTTGTGTGTTATTGGCAGTCCAAATTACGGTTAGGTGTATCTGCTCAAGATGAAACAGCTCAAACCTGAAATTACGTGGAATATGTTTATGAGCAAATTTAGGGGTGGTTTTCTATATGCAGATACAATGGGTCTATTGTACAGAGCGTTGAATATAAGAAATAAGTAGATGACTTAAATATAACAATGAGGTAACCTGCTTGAAAGCTCCAATCAAGAGCTTGACATGTTTCGGAGTCAATGAACACTAAGCAGTTCAGTCGGTGTCACCTAGCCGTCATTGCGAATGTGATCCGCGCTTTCAGCAGTCAAAGTTTTCACAATGGACTATATAATTAGCGTATATTTGCATATTCATTTCAAAAGTACTTTCATTCACCATGTATCAAACAGAAAAAAGCCATATAGGTTTACGGATTTTTCCTTTGTTTCTTTAAGTGCTAAGTTTTCTCTCAACCTGTAGTTCCCCCAAGCCTTTCCAGTAAAGTCAATAAGGGCCTAAGTTAATAACGTACCAACCAGAGGTACATTTTCACTCTTGTGTTTGAACTGTTTGAACAGAAGTAGCTCTACGTGCTGCTTAGTCAACTCGAAAGCCATTTGCTGACATTCAGATCGTAAAAAGCGGTTTGTCAATACTTTCAGGAGATATTTGTCCGTCACTATCTGTTATCACTGTGTATGTGTTCTCGAATGTAATGAACCAACAGGTGCACGCGTTCAAATTAACGAGAAGCGGCGTGGAAAAATAGCTGATAACACAAGTAAACGGAAGCGAAGAGCTAAAACAAAGATGGTTAGCAAACATCTAAAATGAATGTTTTCTCCCTTGGTTGGTAAAGGACGTCGAGGAGTGATAAGAGCTTGCTGTGGTGTTTTGAGGGTGTTGAATGAAATGATAAGACAACGTTAGCCATGCAAAAATAAATGCAGTATGGGAAGGTGTAAAATAAGGTTTTCAATGAAAATTTCAGTATTTTGCTTCTAGTTCAGCAGCACTTACTCGTGTAGCGTAATTTAAGTTATACTGAGCATCATTTCATATAAATGTTTAAGCGCATTGGATACTGAAATTGATAATTTTGACAAATTTCACATTATTTAGTTAGCATTTTTATACAATTTTACATAATTATAATAAAATATACCCTCCGTTTAATTTAAGCTTACATTACTGTGAGGTAATATTAACCTATTAGTAATTACTTTACAAAAATTTATATATTGTTGATACGTTGCGAACATTTTGGGAAAATGTTTCTAATACACATCTGAGTTTTACTGACATGTTTGTTACGCTGTTATTAAACTTATTGAACTGGAAGTATACATTAAGTAAATATCTCATTTTAGCCTTAATGAGATGTAAGAATCTAAACCTTTATCATGTTAAGTAAAATATAATGTGCTTTTACTTTACATATAATTGTATAATTATGGTATTATGAAACACAGAGAAGCAATTTAATTAAAATATATTATATTTTAGGAACACTTTGTTTCCTTCAGAACAATTTCTAAAAGATCTTTCGAGTGAATCTTGAGTAAACATGATTAGAAGAGGTCATCATAAACGTTAACATCGGCCACTCGAATAAAATATATAAAAACAAACAATGTTGGTTTAAGTTTTCTTACACTCTATAGAAAATTTTCTCATCCAACGTTGGAACCACTCCATTAGAGAACATGTTCGTAACTTGTTTTATTTCGAGAAAAATTCGAAAGCGTGTTGGAGAGATGTAAATGACTACGTCATCAGCCTTTGCAGAACAAGTTACACCCTCATCTATGTTATCGTTGATCGCAAATGACGACGCAAATGTTAGTAAATTAGCACTGTCAGGGCAGGGCGTGAACGTTTTGGCGACACCCTCGCTGCAGACGTCGCTTCGGGTGCCGATACTTCGCCGGGAAAGCTTTCAAACCTCACCTACTCTATATGGTATAACCAATTATGTGCAAGCAAATCTTATTGCATACTATTTTATCAATCAGACTTCTCAGTTGAGATAATCTTCACAGCATGCAAACATTCATAGGTGTTGTTGAGCAATTACTGCATTCCAAACTAAAACTGTAATTTTTATAGCTTTATTTTGGAACTGTTGTAATAGTAAAGAGTAACATTTCAAAATTAAGAACCAATCATACTCTTATTGAATTTGCGATGCTACTTAAATTCAATAAGCTGATATAAAAGTATTTTCCTTATGTAACTGAAAAGATTATGTACATTTTATTTTGTTTTTGGAGCTTGTTCAACGATATGTAGAGCGCCTTTAAGACTTTTAGTTCAAAAAAGAGCTGAGCTAAACTAGGATAGCCGAAAGACATAAAATTTTAGTAGTATAACATATAAACGTATTTTAGATATTAAAGCCCATTTATATCTAGATTTGTCTTTATTTGATTGGATTTAAGTAAAGAAGGAGGTAAGTTAAACGTTGTAACAATGAAACTTTTTTTGTACCAGTGTCCTTAATATTAGTTAAATAAATGTATTACTCCAGAAATCAGTGGTATATTTTAAACTACAGGTCTCTAAGAATATCTTTTTCTGGCTTTAAGATAAAATACGTGGACATTTTTTAATCTGCTTTCTCAAAAAAGAACTTCTGCTTAATCTCAAACATAATGGCTCCCTGTTAAATTCATCAGAGATATTCAATATTTAGTATAAAAATGCCTATTTCACCAGCCTACGTTAAAACCCCTGGCAAAGTCAAAAATTCACAACATTTCCGGTTTTACATATATCTTCGGAAGTTATTAATTTAATTTATTGGGATACATATTTTCCTATTTTGGTTGGCTTTTTATATATTATGTTAATGTACAAATTAGTGAATATGTCTCATCGTTATCTGGTCGACGTTCTCTAGTCGTTTTGATTATTCATTATGACCATTTTGAACTTATTCTTGAGGGTTGTGCTCTTAGATATCTTTTTAATTTAAACTTTATCCGAAAATATATATATATAACATTATATTGAGGTTTAGAAACAGCCTTGCACCTTTAAATCGCGCTTTTTACCTTTCTGAATGCTGATATTTATCCTACGCTTTTTCCTTTGAAATCCCTTCTTTCCACTGAAGAGCGAATCCAAAGGATTTTTATGATGAAGCTTATCAAGAAATATATATATAAGCCAAGCTTCTCAATATGTTTTTCTCCCTTTCCACTTTCACTCAGAATATATCTAAGCGAAAGCGAACTTTGTGGAATCGTTTCAGGTCTAGGAAATGCTTCAGAAATCTCGGCATATCGGGAGACACTATTATATGTTCAGGAAATGGATAGGCGGATGATTACCACGTCTCACCCTACATCACATCTTCGACCCTTTTCTTCGATCCCAGCCATTCTATCGGTTCGCTAAGCGCCACTATTGATATCAACGCCGCGAAGTTTCGACGCCTGACGTATAGGCTACCCATTCTGCATCTAACTCTACTCATTCGCTCGATGTAGAAATTGTTCTCGCTTCGGTGCCCATTCTCACCCCGTCCCCCCTGACGCATTGCCACCCTTGAGTTTTGGTTACGCGTTTGATGTCAGGAAACCAAAAGATAAGTCAACTCTAAGCACCATATTATTACGTGGGTTTTGGCATCGAGGTTCTTTATCGCTTTCTGGAGGACGTTCTTATGTGATTTCCATATGCGATTGCTTCACCCCGCTTTAGCTTCGAACTTCAAGTTAGTAATTTAAGTTCAAGTATATCTAGCTATCAATACGAAATTATCCGCACAAATTAATTAACTAAGAGATATCTTTATTAGAACACCACATCTGTAAAGTAAGCAAAGAGAAGAAAGAACAGAACTAACAATGATCTGGAACAATGAATAAAAACAGCACACAGAGGAAGCTGAGACTTGAATAAGTGTTCTAGGAATTCACAAAACTTCAAGTCAAATTTTTATTGCTTACTTAAAATAAAATGTCTGCGTTCTCTGTTAAGGTTTAAGAAATATTTTTAACATGATTTCCAGACATCTGATATCAATATTTTCGTTAGTTCTTAGATATGAGTACCTAGGAATTTATTTGACCATAAATATTTTGTTTTCGAAGGCTACTCTAATAATCTTCATTATCTGTCATTAATTGTTAGTTTTAATTAATGTATCTTTGTTGTTATGCACATTTAGAAATCCTCTCTACAAGAAAACAAAAATGTTGATAATTATGGAGGGTATGCTCTCGACTACTTAAACTGTTTTGGAAAAGGTTCATGTACATCTAAATTAGGGATATTCAAAATAACGATTTGTTAACTTGCGTGATTGTTTCTTTGCTTCTTATGACCAAGTAGCAACGTAAAATCAATGTGATGTTGAAAGATCTCTCTTTTCACAGTATATTAAATGCGAGGAGCATGAATCCACACATATCAATTAGATATTACACATTCTATAGAAAATTCAATGTGGAAATGGATTATAATTAAAATTAGTGCCTTCTGTTCATGCTATATAATCTGCATGATTTCGCATATTAACAGATTTCTTTTTGTTCATAATGTTGAACAGCATCACTACTTTATAAGCTACACAAGAATACTTAACACTTGTGAAGTAATTTGAAGCGATTACGAATAATTACTGTTAAATAAATCAAGATAGATTTCAGCGTCAATCTTAGAGAGTTCAATATTATCGAATGGTTACGGCCCTTCTCTGTCTCTCTTTTGTATCTTATTTTCTTTTTCTACACAGATTTCTTCCATTATCTTGCTTCCTTACTATGAAAGGCCTTTCTCCAAAGACCTTTACAACGTCACTTTCATTATTTTCATGCACAGTCCCATCAACAGTCCCTCCATAGGGTTCCAGCACACTACCGTCTAATGGTTTCAGTTGGAACTTATAATTATCATTATTCATGACAATCTTAATGTTCTCGTTAGATGGCGGTCTTTTGGAATGGAATTAAGGCGTTAACAAGAGTAACTGTCGTTTTGGTTCGCTTGCTGTAACTTGAAACTTCTTGGCAAAGCAAGCTCTGTCTTCATTTCTCTTATACAATGGTTCTCAAGTATTGAGCTGCAACTCCAAGGGGAAAACGGGGTGGTTGAGCTTATGTCATGATAAATCCTTCAATCAAGTTTTGGATTACACCCCTGAGATACTGTTGCATTATAGGACTAATTTAAAATGGGAAATATCTTCCTTCTTTAGAAATATATGCGCAGTTATAAACTTCATAAAATGTTAACAACCAATTTAATAAAAATTTTGGACTTGATCCAAATGGCTACCTTCAGATATTAAATATGTTACGTATTCAAAATTTTGATATCGCTTTATTATTTTGATTATGGCGCTCAGTTTTATATATTTAAGGTTCCGCATTTGCTGAAAAATATAGAACATTTAAAATATAAAATATAAAAACATTTTCTAATCTCTGTTACATTTGGTTGCAATATCTCGGAAGATGTAGACCAAAATACAGGTGCCACAATTTAATTACAAATATGGAAATCTTGTAACTAATTCTATTGTGCTGTAATTACCCTAAAAATAAGAAAAAGAAGAAAACAGATGTCATCAATCCATTATTTCCTTAATGAATCACGTCAAGCTGCTTTTAAGATATTAATATTGTTTGATAGAGCCAACATGAAAAATTCAATGCCACGGCCAGGAGTTGAACCACAGATCTCCTGGTTTTTGTACAGTCGCTCCAGCCCATTAAGCTACCATGGCCAACTTGCCGTCAGGACATTAAATTCTCCATTTCAGTCGTATATTTCCCAGGTAGACCACTAGGGGCTCTGGTATCCGAGATACACCCTTTGTGGCGACTTACTATCGTAAGTACTTGAGTTCCAGGCTTCATCATTTAACTCTTATTATTTTAGTTAATTCATGGAAATTAATCACTTCTTCACACTGGCCGTGTATAGGCCAAGGTTTTTAATAGAGTCATCTTGAAAAATCCAATGCTACGGCCAGGGTTTGAACCACGGATCTCAAATCCTGGCCGTGGCATTGAATTTTTCATGTTGGCTCTATCTATCAAGAGCCTTAACATACGGTTAGTGTGAAGAAATGATTAATTTCCATCAATTAACTAAAATATTAAAATTATTGTTTAAAAATGCAAAATACTTGTACATCACGGCTTATAATATATCATACAATTTTAAGATGTAGTTACAAACGAATATAAATATGTTGCAAGGCAAAGATATTAGGAAAACTACTTCTGTATAAGTGGCACTAATTTTTTCAATGTTACGTACTTGACAATATGGAATAGTTTAAGTTGATAAATATTTTTATATCACAAAGTATTTGCATCCTTATTTTAAAGGTTCCTCGTTTGAAGAACAAAACTTTGAATTTAAAATGTTTATGTGCAATATTTTTATAGTAAAGCGTGCTGAAAGAAAGAGCTGAAAAGTTTCAACATTATGTCTTAATGTATTACCTAAAAATTTTGAAAAGGACTGATGTCGAAAATAGTGTGGGTATGGCTAGTAATAATTAATAACGTGCTATAAATACGTAAATTTTATTCGGTTTTAGTTCTATACGTTTCTTAAGAGCCACTTTTCATTTATCCACTTAGCCGTTACCTTCCTAGTATTACCATGTCTCAGTTTTATTTGTGCCTACTTTCTGGAAGAAGTTTAACTTGTCAAAAACATGTGCCATAGACGAGCACATAAAAACAAGTAGAGCAAGCTAAATACAGATTGTATGGAATTAAACTCAAATTTGAAAGCACTGACATTATTTCATAGTATTCCCGAAAGATAAATTCTTATGATTCATTAATCGTTCGTATACCATAGCTGTTAAATCTATGAAACAAAAAGCTTGAGTGTGACGCTCTGTATAGAGATAATATACTATATAACTGTGTGAGATCGTTTACAACCGTGTGCACTACACTCCTTTAATGCGACATAAACATTATTTACGTAGTTAAATTGACTGTTATTTCCGAAGCGACTACTTAACAATACTGGCGAGAATGGCGCATACATACATCCGATTCCCTTACCCCGCCATCACGGCCCCAGGGCAAGAGAATCATTGAGATTGCGAGTCTGCCAGGAGCGTATTTGAACTGAAATGTAATCTGAGCAGCTGTACCCATTACGGTGTTGATGGATATCGTCGACTCTCCGAGTACAATTCCACTGTGTGACGTCACGTGTTTAATAATGGTCCCCAGCGCTGCTATCTTTCGGCTTTCATCGCACAGCGTGTCCTAATGAAGCTGCATGTATCTCCATTGTCACCTAATTAAAACGCGTTTATACGGGGAGTCGGATCAGACACAGGGGCCGACTAAATGCTACTCTCTGACGCCGTACACTCACTCCCTAAGATTTCAACTTGTTGCCTCTCCTGCCTCCTCAAGAACAGTAGCTTTCCTCAACGGAACCTAAGGATTTCTCACAGCTTCTGCAGGATAAGCTCGAAAAGCATGGAACAATTCCACTGCTACCACATAATGCAGAATGAACAGATGTGCTTACAGTGCAGAGGTTGCCCAAAACGTTCTTTTAAATTCAGTTAGTTTCTAATAAAATTATTATTATTATTATTATTATTATTATTATTATTATTATTATTATTATTATTATTATTATTATTATTATTATTATTATTATTATTATTATTATTATTATTATTATTATTATTATTATTATTATTATTATTATTATTATTATTATTATTATTATTATTATTATTATTATTATTATTATTATTATTATTATTATTATTATTATTATTATTATTATTATTATTATTATTATTATTATTATTATTATTATTATTATTATTATTATTATTATTATTATTATTATTATTATTATTATTATTATTATTATTATTATTATTATTATTATTATTATTATTATTATTATTATTATTATTACTATTATTATTGTTATTATTTCAGGGACAAGTGAGTTCAACTCTAACATGAAGCCTTCCTTTTGAGTCCACCATAATCTCACCTTTCACCTTTTGTTATTCTTCAACATATGTATTTTTTTCAATTAATCCATATCTAGCTTGTTCTTTATTTTACTTATCAATTCAAGTATTTCCATTAAAGATATTAAACTTTATCTCTGGATGTGTCTTTTTGGTTTATGTCTAAGACTCGAATCTCTGTAAAAAAAAAAAAAAAAAAAAAAAAAAAAAAAAAAAAAAAAAAAAAAACACTATCACATTTAATCTTATCTTACCGCTACCGAACGGCTGGCTTTTGGAATTTTAATATCTATATCCATTTAAAAAATATTGAAATTACAAATTATTGATCCTAATATTATATCTGTTGTCTTCTGCTACTCCTAATGTTTTTTCCCATTCATTATTTCTTCCAGAGTATGTCTTAGCATGTGGTTGCTCTTCATTAAGTGTCCTTACCAATTTGTTTCCAGCTTAGTGATAAGTTTTGGTATTGCTCTTCCTTCCCATACTAAAAACTTAATCTCCTACTTTATAAATTGTCTATTTGGAGGCTCTATTGAAAACCAAATTCCCACAGGTTATTATTATAAGCTTAACTTACACAATCATCTATATACCATTCTCTTTTCATTGTTAATCTATGACTTCATAGTCTCACTGCTAATTACGGTACTCCAAAGTGTTATACTAATTGTCTGGCCCACTATCTCACGTCAAATTTGAAAATAAAAGTTCTTACTCGTTTGTTTGTTTTTTATAATCAGAATTTGGTTTATTTTTTCTACATTTTTGTTCCACTGTATTCATCGATGTTTCTTGTCACATATGGACATTGTGATCATTTCTCCTTCTGAAGTAGAAATCGATTGGAATTGTTTACTATTTCAATGATAAGTGTTTGCTTTTTGAGTCCGAATGAGAATTGCTAAACTAAACATGAGCACAAAATTTACCAAAGGGAGTGTACAGTGTAAGGAGGAGGAGATTTAACAACTGCGATAAACATTGGCGCGGGAAAGTGTTTAAGGTCTGATCTGATGAGGAAACCGACCTAAATCTTTGTGGTGACCTCCCCTCCTGCATCTTTCCTATCTTTAGGCGAAACACAATGGCGGAATTAAGCTATAATTAACGGACGCAGCAGGCTATGGTTTATGTTTTCGGTGCTAAATCTTCCCGAGGGATATGCCCAGGTGCTTATGCCTAAATGAGATAGAGTCATCAAATTCGATTAGTGCGTTTTCTTAATGCAAGAGCGCAGAGTAAACAGGCTTGCGCTTAAACGTTATGTCACCTTGGAATAAATTTAGAAAGAGGAATAGTTATTGGTTTTTTTTTCCTCCTTATTCATAACAGTTTTGGCTTAAAAGCATTATACGTCTCGTTAAGCTACTACGTTTTGTATATCTCAAAAATATCAAATAATTATTTAAGAAAAGTATGCGTTAAACATTTCTATGATTTCTATTACTGAAAGCCCGCCTCGGTAGAGCAGATGGTAGCGTGTCTGCCTCACGTTCAAGAGGTTCCGAGCTCGAATCTCGATCAGAGTGAGCTACCTGGATAAGGTTTTTCCGGGGGTTTCCCTTATCCTTAAAAACGAATGTCAGGTAGCTCTAAGCTCCATGAACCCTGGACACATTTGAGCATCATTTCACCCCCTTTATTAACCGTCCGATATGACTTCACGTTGGAGGGCGTAAAATTACAAACAAACAAACAACAAACATATTACCGAAAGATATGCTCTTTCTTTTAACTGCTGTTGAGCGATAAATGGCCATTTTGACTACATTGCTCTGGTTTTGGAATCAGGATGAAATGTTCTGTATGTCCACATTAACTTTCTACTACTTCTCAAGAAATCTAATCTTCGCAAAATTCTATTTCATATGTAGGAGAAGGACAGAATATGATACGATAACTAATTTTGAAGTAAAAAATGACTTTGGACTCTTTATATTAAAGTAACAGCAGTATTTATATCTCATTTAAGTTACGAATGATTCATTAATAAAAGACAAAGTTTGTAATAACTAAGCAAAATCTGAGTAAAATAAACATTTTTAAACAAGAATATATGTGGTTTGTTCTAGTAAAAGCACAGGAAAATAGACACATAAAATTATTTTTTAAAATAGCTGAATAGGTGGAAATGAAAATAAAAGTGAAACCATTATTAATTTTTGTTTTTACAGTTACTAATTTAAACTCCTCGTGATTAAGTCTTAATGATGGTAATTTCACAGAATCATAGTTCATGTACACATATCCCATGCGTATTTTTCTCAGCTTTGTTCCTTAACTTAAACGACGGTTGTATGTACTTACCTCAGCCTCTTTACTGTAAGAAGCTTCCCAACCAATAGCGCCCAATATGCCGAATGCATTTCATCCCATAAAAGATTATTCATACTTCAATAAAATGATTCTCGTCCAATTTGGATAACATACTACATGGGTTTTTACCGATATTCGATAAAATTTTAGTAATGAACTTTGCTCGTTCGACACCGAAGACTCAAAAATCCTAAAAGTCAAATAGTCAAATATAGAAAGAAAACGAATGGAGTAGTAAACAATGCAGAAGATGCTACAACACAGGTGTCGATATAAATGTAGAAAAAGCACATGGGAAAAAAGAGGTAGAAGCAGAAAAACATCTCGTTTCATGAACGATGTCATATTTGGATCCATATCTGAAATTAAACAGAGTAGAAATATTTGATTGTAATGCTCGAGGGATGTAGGGAAGTGAAATTGCATTCGGACATGGGACGCGCATCTAATGCCCTGCCGCGTTTGTACGGGACGCACTGTTGATTTGATTCCGAGTGCGAATGCTCGAACGAGCAGCGACGGAAATCATCATCTCTCCCTCCCAGCTCCGACGTCACTTCCAGGGAAATGTTTCCAATCTGAAATGTGCATGGGCAATTAGAGCTGGACTAAACAGAGAGACGCGCCACCCAGTCTAGATGTCAGAGACCGTACTACCTACGTTATGAATGACCAACCCGCTAATGATGATACTAGTGCTAATGTTACACCTCCAATCGAGTTAATACTACCATTAAAACAAACTTAAAAAAGCTATTATCCGTTTTCAGTATGCAATTCATAATTTTGAAACTAAGTCCATAATTTGCACGCAAAATAGCTATTATCAGTTACGTAAAAGAAGCCTGCAACGGACAGAATGTAGCAGGAGTGCCATGAAAGTTTTGTGTATCCAGAGCATGCAAAATCTTGTATGAAATAGCATAAATTACCTATTAAGCAAATGTAGTATATGTACTTATAAAGACCATGGTCAGTCAGTTGTCCACATACTCTCATAACACCTGGACGATACGCCACATCACCTAGGAAACGTTGATCTAATAATAGATGTGGATGTAAATGGTAGTACTCATTCGGCTCATTTCCAAAACGAAAGGCTTGTGGCCGAAAATGTGAGTGAGAAACCCGCAGCAATTTCAATTCGAGCCAGAAATATATATATATTGAACCTGTCAGTAGTATGAGAAGGAATATAGTGAATTTCAGGAGGTTACAAGGAAATTAATGTTTCTTTTGTGAACGAAGATATATACGACCTTTTACAGGAAAAGTTAGACTGAGGACTACCCGGAAATTGCAACTGGATCTTCTTTATTTGCCTAGTTTGCTAAAGTGTTATTTTTCGGCGCGTCAATAATCCCACAGGTATAGGTTTTAGATTATTTAATGATCACATTAATTTTCATCAATTAACTTAACTAATAGGTGTTCAATAATGGAACCTGGGACTTAAGTACTTACAATAGTAAGTCGCGACAAACGGCGTATCTCGAATACGAGAAACCCTAGTGGTTTACCGGGAAAATATGTGAGTCAACTGGAGAATGTAGTGTTAGGAAGCCACGTTGGCCATGGTAGCTCAATGGGTAAGAGCGACTGGACGGAAACCAGGAAATCCGTGGTTCAAATCCCGGCCATACCATTGAATTTTTCAGGTTGACTATCTATCTAGGGATTTTAGAGTTACTAAAAATTTTTGTGAGTTCGTATTTTAAAGTATCTGATGCTTAAGGTACGTACCAGAATAAATGTATCAAAAGTAAGTATGAAGTTAAGATTAACATGCTATAGAGGTTGCTTATTTGACTTTTTCTGTTTAAATTCTATAGTCCCCTTTTAGTTCTATGATTACATCGGAGAGTAATGGATTATTACTCATATGAACTTATTATACTATATTTTTATCTTTTTAATACACTTATTGTTAAGCTTCCTCGAAATTCGTATTTCCGGATTCTGGGAAGAATAGGGAACAACTTTGCTTAAATAAAAGTTTTCGCCACAGCTAGAAATCGAAGCCCGGATATAGAGGTTGGAAATCTCATATGCTGACCTTTGTACATAGAAACTTGACTTTAGATACTTTTTTTTATAACTGAGATTTCGGAGGACTTCAGTTATCATAAAGGTTGCAGATAAATTGTTTTAATTTAATTTATGTTTTAATTTTATCGACTAGAAGGTATGTTATTACAATGTCGAAGTTTATTAATGTCCACAGAAAAAAAAAGACATGACAAAGTTGTTATGAATGCTTCTCAAAGGAACTTGAAAAAGCAAATAAATTTAATATTTTAATGTTCTCCTGTAAAATAATGTAGTAAGTTGCATATCATCAAATAATATATCTGATAACTAAAGTTCTTGCAGAACTTTGAGAATAAAAGGGAAGACATGGAAAAAATGAAAGAGGAAGTACAGTGAGAACAGTAGAAGAGGGAAAGACTGAGAATTGGGTACGTAAAGAGGAAGGGAAAGAGAGGAGAAGAGTTTGCATATTTATAGTAATAAGGCAAATTTATAGTAATAATGCGGATTAGGATAGAAAATTATTGTAAGGCGTGTCTTGGGAAAACGACGTATATTTTACGGTCTGTTTAAATAGATAAAATGCCAACTTCCTAAGACAAAAGCATTATATGAAAGAGAAAGAGAGAGCAATTGTTAACATCTCTTAGGACTTCGATATCTCACGATGTATTTCAAAATTCTCCTCCATGTGCGGTTTACATTGAGGACCTTAGGGCATATGGTGTCTGTGATAGACTGAAATTCCACAGTTGAAATTAGTATTTCGATATTCGAGATCCGGAATCCATCAAAACGGTGAGTAAGGGAGAGTAAAGAGGGAGTTGGGGAATGCCAGAGAGAAAATTAAGATTAATTCGTCATCAGCGATTCTAATACCTTTATTAAATAGTGACTCATATTTCCAATTTCTACCCCCGCTCCTTCCATCATCACTCTCCTTCCCTCCGCTCACTCACCCTAATTTGTTTCTTTGAAATCGAAACGAGTAGAAATGATTATCTGTTTCTCTTGTTTCTTCGCATTCGCCCCTTCCTCTGTCAGTAATCAGTTAATTTCCTCGCTTCCCTTTCCGTTTCGTTACTGATATCATTGCGTTTTATTACTGCTAAGTCTTAATAAGTGGTAGCTGCACAGAAGCTAAGTTCATCATCTAAATATTATCGAATGTACTTTAAGCTACAACTTAAGATAATATTGTTTATATCAGTTTCAAAAATCTGTACTGTGTGACCACCACAAGCAAGCAAGCGGGGAATGAAGGTAAAAGGAGCTTGAAATTTTATCTGCTCTAGTAGTGGATCTGCTTACTATGAGAGTGCATGCTGCCAAATCTAATACTCTTTTCAGTAACTGCAGTTATAGGTATTATGTATGGGTGATTTATGTGACAACAGTATGAACCTAGCATGAATATATCCAGAAGGCGAGCATAAACATGTCAAAAGTGATGATGTTACACATTCCTCTGTCTTGCCTTCTTGTGGTGGGCAGAGAGCAGCTAATTATTATCATATTTGGGTGTGTATGATTTTCAAGATAGCTAATTTTACTGAAGTATAAAATATTTCTTTTTTATAATTTGAAATACACTGGTTGGAAAGGAGGGGCACTTCTTAAAGCAAGACAGTTGATTTTCAAAGTGCAAATAATTATAATTCAAGCTTGAGTACATGGTTAACGACGTCCTTTTTATATTCTCTAGTAGATTATTCAATAAACTGATATTTCACCGGAGATAGATGCTTTGAGACTCGCTGACCTTAAAAGAATTTTTGGAAAAAGTTCTATGTGCCTCTGTGAGCAACATAACACAAAAATGAGAAATTGGATATGTAGAGTCTTTCAAAGCACTAGGTTACTTGGACAATTCTTTAATAGTTTTTGTTTTCTTTCAAAAATGGCTCTTGATTAAACTTTGATTAAACTTTTATTAACATTCATACATTAACACTACAGACAAATGGATTTCCTATGCATTGTTTCTAAAGTACTCCTCATTCTAGTTGACTTTATATTAATTATTAGAATATTCAATTTCTGTCTAATAGCTAATAATCATAACAGTAACTAATAATTGTAACTTAAGAAATATGCATTCTGATAGGATCTGTCATATTTAATGCACAATGGGGTGAAAAACAAACTTTTGTGTGGACAATTTGTAAAATAGACATAAACTAAATCAAAGTGGGTGCTCTATGACGTTCACATAAAAGTATTAGTTATTAAGTTTTGAGGTACTACTTGGAATCAATAAGAAATGTAAATTAATACAATGTTTTTAAAAGCTTAGGCTTTGTCTACGTTTATCTAAAATAAAGGATGTCACGAACCTACCATCATCGCTTTTTGTCATTCATTTTTGTGAATATGCAAATCCTACATTTATTCACAAAGCGCCACCTTTTGAATGCGCACAAAAATGGCATTAAAGCGAGCATATTTTGAGGATATTACATGTTCATCAGCTTCCATTTGCAGATGAAAAGTAGCTGAATTCGTCAAAGATGACACGCGGCATTAGGTAGCGGGGCAAACAGAATGAAACTACATACGTCAACTGGAAGAGGTGAACATTTTCAATTTTCCAACTTTAATTACATTTTAATTAGTGCTTACAGCTAATTAAGACTCAATCAATTAAATTCAAGTCACGGTGTATCATCACTAGCTACATAACTCTCGCAACAACTGCAGCTTCCACTTATTAAATTTGTAATTAGAAGATACAATATTACTGTGCAGTAGATATTAACAGAGGGAGCGTGGGTGGAAGGGTTGGAAAGCAGACGGAATGTCGTCGGTAGTTTTGTTTACTACATCACCCTTCATCCTGTCAGACAGAGGGTAGACTAGTTATCATCACCATCACGAACTGCTCAAAATTTTCTTACGTATAGGTGTATTTGTAATGTCATCTTTTCCCCTAAAATATAGTAAAACATAGTACCAGTCTATTTTAATATACTATTAAATGCTGAAAAATAAAGTTACGTCGCATCTCTATAATTTAACCAGTACGTATTAATATTTGCAACTGGAATGTTACAGTGTCTTTGTCAACAATACTTTGACTTGTTTTAAATACTGCTTAATTACTTCTTTTAATATATTTGCAGTAGTTAGTTAAAATAGTATTTAAAACACGTATAAACTGAAAAAAAATGTGATGTGCTCCTTTTAGAACTGTTTTAACATTGTCATTGTAAACGGACTAGTTAGAAATTTGGATAACTAGAAAAGGCCAATATCGTGCTACAAATTTGAACCACAGATATTCATTCTCTATCGCAGCATATAAACGTATCCGAATTAGTCGTCTCAATGTATTCAAGTGTCACTTTGGCAAATTAACAAGCATTCTTTGGGTATCTTAAGGCTCATATGAAACGTCTACTAGAAAGTAAATTTTTCGTTGAGACAATACCGCTTTGGATACATGTATTTCACGAAAACATAATCCAACCTTATGATTATTACAGAGCGATTTTATTGTTAATGAACTGGTAAGAAAATTTAATTGGTGACGAATACTTCAGAAGTTAAGGACATCCAAATAACTTATTTGAATAAAGATTTACATCACAAAAAGGACAGTAATTTTAGGAATTAAACGTTTCTCTTGTGCTTATGATTTGTTATTTATACAAGTTTATAAAGAACTATTTATGAAAATTAAAGTGGAATATTCAGAATTTTCAATTTCAATATCTAAAACATATCTTACATTAATGAGGATGGTTAGTGTTAATGAGAAAATTGAAATCAAAGAAAATTATTTCGTATCTAGGGCCTTTAACAATATTTATATTCCATCCAGAGACACACAAACTAAAGAGCACCTATTCTCTACACTTGCAGGCCAACAAATATTGTATGTGTGTATGTGTGAGTGCGCCTTCAGTGAACTGTGGCCATTACGACTAGAGCTCTTAATGGTTGAACATTTCATCTACTATAAACTGTTTGAGGTTATGGTGCACGATACTCGCGAGATTCTGTATGATGAGTGACCTATCATTTGCGATATCAAACGTGCTGACAGATATTGGACATATTGGCTACAGAAGCAGGCCATTGGGGCTCTTGGTTGGTACATATTGCTGATTTGGTAATTGCGATTCTCTTGGGGAAGTATGAAGGCATTGTCGGACAAAATATATCTCTATATGCAGCTGACTGTATTGTACCTATAATACTAGTGTGATCTTCCTTGGAACAAAATTTATGGCAATCCGTGAGCTATAGTTTGTGTAATAATAATACGATTCATGTGGAATGAACGGGTTTCTCTAAAAGAAATTCTTGGGATTTACTTTCTCTCCTATTCCTTGGCACAAAATGTTAATATCGTTCTGTTAAGTACACGAACAGACATTCGGAAACTAGTTAAAACAAAAACAAACGTACTTTTATGAAAAGATGTGTGCTTCCATAAAAGAGAGTGGCTCAAGAACAAAAGTCAAATACTAGTGTGGTCAAGTATCTTCCAGGTATAAGTCCTTGAGAAAGTCTACTTGAATCGCGGAACATGTTTGTCATTCTTAATTCTCTGTAAGACAACGGAAATGGTTTTGAAATTTCTGAAGGTAAACCCTTTGGGTTAACTCTTGTTACGGTAAATAATTTTTTAGTGTTTACTGCTGAGTACCAGTGAGATAACCTTATTAGTACTGCGTTACGCGCTTTGAAAATGTGGGATGTTTAAAGGAGGTAAAATCACCAATTCCGTTTCCTATGATAAAGATGAGGAAGGATGTTTTGAGCAGAACTTTTCTGTATGAATGAATCAAGTTGGCGTGAGTGATAATAGAACTATTTCAAGACAAATGAACTGCTTACCTCTTCATTAATTAAGCCCCAACGAATACGAACTTTCCTCCAACGATAATGATCAGAAATAAAGGTGTGTGACTAACAAGTTCATTTTTCTATTGCGGGGAACTATGACTACAAAGAGTATGGGATTCAGGTTATCAGAGAAGAGTAACTTGATTCTCTTTGCCTATCCCACCGCCATACCGACTGCTCCTGATGAAGTCAATTGGGAACGAAGAAACAAGGGCGGGGGTTGATATTCTCCAATTCCAGAGCTAAGTTTGTAACTTCCTCTTGGTGGCTAATTATGAGCCTAGTAACCCCAGTTTCTTCCCCATGGGTAGCCTATACGCAGGAAATGAGATTTGAATGCTGCCCCAGCGGGAATCTATGTTTGCTAGCGGAGGTGAGGGAAGGGCACACTGGTGTTACACAGCAGATGAAAACAAAGACAGAATCATGCTCCTTACTAATAAGATTTATCAGAGCCTCTTACGAGATCCATCTGTCAGTGGCATGGTTGACAGCTAGATGATCTCAGATCACAAAGGGGGGTAAATATACCTCACAACGTTTCTCAAAGAAGGGTTATTTTCTGAGGGTTAGGCATGTTTATGTTTAATCCACATTGAGCAGTCCATCTTTGTCTCTCTCGGAGAATCAAAAGGAAATAATTTAGCTATATGCCTCCAAGCAACGTGCTCATTAGTAAAAGAAATTGTATGAAGAAAGAATTAGTTAAACTTAATAAACTTGTTACACATTATTTGCTAGAGGAGTATTAAGAGCAGTTCAAATGCAAACAGCATGTTAAATGCTTTTAACTATTCCTTATTACGTATATAGAAGCAATTTACTTCGCTTTCAGTACTTATAATTAAAGTTTCCTTCTTAGAATGTACGCATATGTGTAGGATGCTACTTTGGAAGGCTTTGAGCTTGAATTTTTATAAAAGCGCACGTGAGTTTATTTTTATCATTAGAATCATATTCCAGATCCTACGTGTTATGGTATGCATAATCAATTTTATATCAGGAGCACCAAGAATTCTTTCTCATCGTAGATTGTCTGTTAGAACATGTTACGATTTTCTCAAGAGTTCAGTAGTTATATACCTACACAATTTATTTCAGCTTCCATGAAGCGTAACTGTTCAATAATTTGAAGTTATCCAGTTACTCATATTTCTTATGCTCTATATCTCTGTTTCATGATATCTGCTTTGCAGAATCTGAATTTCTGCATGTTTTTCATATTATAAGAGCCCGTAGATTCACTTTCGCTGTTCATTTAATTGGGGAGATTCTTTCCATCTCGTTCTTGTACACTCATCTCTTTCTCATAGTCATTCTCTGCATTCTAATTCGGTTTAGTTCTATCCCTCTCCTTTATTTAATCTGCTATGCTTTGTGCAGTGTACATGCAACGTGATATTTTGAAGGAAGATAAATCATTAATAATATTTATAAGAGTTGATACAGGTTTATAATAAATAAAATATAAAGACTGTTTCAAAACGACACCGAACGAAAATATAGAAGTAGTTTCTTAGCCTCTATGAGACACATATAGATGGTTTTTACCGTCAATAGAGCCGCATAAAAATGCTCTAGAATGAGTGTGGATTGGGCAGTTATAGGAACAACGAAGCGTGCCTCACGCTGTCGGAGTTCACAGGTGTAGGTCACACGCCGTGTCGCGGGCTGTAGCTCTTTGTAAACATACCGGTATACTCCGCAGTAGCTTGCTACTATCAAGATTTTCTTTGGCTTATGAAACTGCAATAAAGAGGCTATTGCTTATGAGTAACGTGTTCCAAAATTTCGTTATAGCAGTCCATGATGGCAAATAAGCTGGTGGACACATGCAACTTAAACTTTTTAGAGGGAAGTTAATGTTTGTGAAATTGAGGATGGAAGCATTAAATGATAAAAAGACAGAGAACATTATCAAAGAATCGTAGATAAAGTTAACCAAAACCAAATGCTTTATGCAATGAGCCGATCTGTTGATTTTACAGTAACTGGTTGAAAGCACAGTACAATTAAGGTCATAGCAAAATGAGCAACTTTGGAGCTGTCCGAGTCATTATTCGACTTTTTCACAAGTAGCTGCCCTTTGCCCATTACCTGAAAGCGAGGCTAAGGTCACTGATAAAAAGCGATGCTTTTGTTTTCGTGCCTGGTGCGTCCCAATAACAACGTTTGAGGTTCACACACCAATGGTTTCTACACTGCCTAATCACAAAATAATGTAATATTTAATACTGCATAAAATCATACCTAAGAGAATTTTGAAGCTGCGACACCAAAATTTGAACTTGTTAAGTTATAAACTACGCAATAATCGTTCGGTGTCGTTTTGGAACAACCTGTATAATTGTGGTACCAGTTTTGTATGCTTCTATGACAGCAACTAGATTGATTCACAAGATAAGTGGTTTCTGAAAATGAAAAGGTTGCTAATCCTTAAATGTTCAACCCATAGACATTTTTAACAAGACATTCACAACCATTGTGTTTGTAAGCAATTGTTATGCACAGGTTTATTTAAAACACACAGCAGTTATCAACCTTTTATATCAATGAAACTGTTGCATATTGTTATAAACACTTTGCATATTGTGGAAGATTTAAAGCTTTAGGGATGTTGAGATTATTTATCTCAAATATTTTATCACCCTGAAATATCGAAAAGTACTTCATTTCTAGATCTACAGAAAACAACTGCTCTCGGTTATGAAACATCTTATGTCATATATAAATTTGCTTATGAATACATAGTTATTTTTTCCTGCGGTCTCCACTATGGTATTATATACGTGTATGTCAGGATAGCTACAATAAGTTTGGTCTTTCACATGTAAACAAAAATTAAAATATTTTAATTTTCAGTGTGATATTTTAGGTACGTTAAAACTTTATATTAAACAATGTTTAAACCAATTCTTACCACGTGAAACACCGAGAGCAGTGAGCATATGCTGATGGATGAAACGAAACGACATTTGGACTTTGCCAGTAACGTGGGCTAAGTAAAATATGGAAAGTTTTCAATCAGAGAAAATGGTCTAGTAGTATTTGAACCTCGTGCGAGTGCTTACCTTAAGCCATCGGCTATCTATGGTAGTTATGTATTATATGTTATTCATTCACAATTTTGGTGACAGTTTAATTATATGTAGAGATATCATCGGCCTAGTTATATGTACAGCATTAACTAAAGTAATACTATAAAACCTATAGTAGGAAAAGTTAGAAACTCTGGACGCTTCAAATTGTGGTATGTGATGCGATAAGAGGTGCAAGTAGCTGTTATATAGCACGAGTTCACTCAATCATTTCTTCTGTAGTGTAGGAGGGGCGCAACAATCCCGCCGAGCAGACAAATTACAACCGAGATCAAACTGTCAAAATTATATAGATAGAAGTAGCCCCCTCCGTTTCCTTTGTTATCTCCCGCTGATAGGTAGCGCCTTCACAATCGATACCATTCAATGCAACTCACGTCTTATTAAGATAAGAGACCAACAACATCGGACTTTCCTATGCCCCTTCCATGACCTCTTTCAGGGTGCATTTTATTAGGCTTAGGAAAGCAGCGTTTCCGGTTTCGAAACTGGTTACCAAGCTCTCTCCAATGATAGTGCCTCCGTGACTTTATCAGAGGAGCATTGGTATCTGAGTGACGTAGAGAAACAGAATCAGAAATAACACTTGCCACAATTAGTTGGGTATCCTGTGTGATGTACCTAATTGTTGAAACACATTACTGTGAAAAAATAAGCTATAAACTTAATGAATATGCTTATGTCTTGAAATCACAAAACGCTAAAACGCTTTACTAACTTGATTTACATAACTAAACTTTTAAAAGAATATCTTAACTCTAAATATAAAAATTTAAACATAAAAGTACATTTTATTTCCCTATAATAATAATACAGAATACTAATAGTTTTCCTGTCACTAATGAACTTGGCGTATACGCTTTGTAATGATACATATGCTTAAAAACTAAATTAAATGACTAGGAAGGTATCACCTTCTACAAGTGGTACCTCTCAATTACCTAATTCCCGTGCAGTGCTCCCATGGGCGCTGGAAGGCTGTTTTGTTGACAGGTCATTCAATGCACTCTCTAGACAGCTCCATTATGCTGCAGTGTGCAAGATGTACCTCTTGCTGTATAACCAACATCTTCTCTTTTATATTTCTTGCCAAAATATGCACTTCTGTAGTATGTTTTGTTCCATACAGTCAAATAACCTATTAGGGCCATTTAAATGAAAACTGGTCACTTGTGTAAAGTAACGGTAACGACTTTATTAACTTAAATATAGTCGCCAAAACTTTTGCCACATTTATCCCATTGCGACACTAGTCGATCAATTCTATCTTTGAAGAAGTTAGTAGGCTGCTGTCGGATCCAGGCCTAGAGCCATTCACACACTTCGTCATCAGTTGTTAATCTATTTCCACGAATAGCTTGTTTTAGAGGTCCATAAACATGAAAGTCACACGGTGAAAGGTTTGGACTGTACGGTGGATGTTCCAGCGTTTCCCATCGAAACTGCTGCAATGTCGTCTTCACCGCATTAGCTGTGTGAGGGCGGGCATTATCATGCAGGAAAATAACGCCACTGGACAACATGCCTGGGCATTTTGACTTGACGGTTCGTCTAAGGTTCTGTAAACTGGCTTCATAGCGTTGGGCAATAATGGTGATTCCCTGTTCCGCGAAATCGATAAGCAGTGGTCCGTTGTGGGCAAAAAAGGACATCGTGACGTTACCAGAACTGGTGTGCACATGGCCTTTGATTTCTTCGGAGGTGGTAAAGTAGCATTTTTACCACTGCTTGCTCTGACGCTTGCTTTCCGGTTCAAAATGGTGACATCATGTTTCGTCACCAGTGACTATGCGAGAGAAAGCCATTCGCGGTTCGGCGATTAGTTGCACTAAAAGTCGTATCACTTCTCATTGTTGCTGCTTACTTGCTTTCATGTTCAGTAGTGGACGATAACTTGTGTGACCACCTTCTCTTCGCGGGCCCAAATGACCTTGTTGTCGATGGGCCCTAAAACACCACACACTCACCCCCTTCTCTTCGGCCTGAAGCCACACTGTCGCTATGCAACGCCAAACGTTGTGTACGCTGCAGTCGCTCTACCAATAAATTGTGCCACCCACCATACACGCACTTACGTGGTGCCACATTATGTGTAATGCAAAGTTAGACGCACTGACTAGATTTTATTTGAATATCTCTAATACGTGATTTGATTTTCATAAGCATACATATCTCAAATATAGGTTTTCTCCCTTAGTAATCAGAGCGAAGAGATATTATGGGAGTAAAATAAACTATGCTAGGATAGAACATTTATTAATCTTATTCGCATCAAGCAGCTATTTATATGGCACAAAGGTGGATATATTAAGTGAATATATTTTCAAATTTATAACTAAACATTGAAACCCTCTTAACTCATCTCTTAAGTTCAATCATCTTATATTGATTGACATAATTTTTATGTGGACTTTTTACATATTTGACATTAAGAATATAATGCACAAGCAGAACCCTTGATTCTACTCGTTTCGATGCCTCAGACAGTGTATTTTGTTTACTCAAACGTAGTAGCCTGGTTTCTTCGACATTGTTAAATAGAAATGGTATTGATAAGGTTGCTACCATTTCTCTGCCTCTGTTGTTTACTATCAATAAATGAGATTTATGTGTTAATCTACATAACAGTGGAGTATAATGCTGGGGCATTTGTAGCCAGGGCAAGATGATATATTGAGAATGTCGACTTTGTGTAACCTTGCCTACCGAGGTAAGGCTTTAAACATATCTCAGATATAATGAGATTGCCGATATACCTGTATTGTGTCCAGACAAAGACTCCAACAGCAGAAAACACTTCGAAGACAAACAATCGGAGGATAATTACATCTTTTGATGAATAGCGCACCTTTGAAAGACATTGTAAACAAATTGTGTAATGAAATGGAAGGCAATACATCTGTCATTCTTTAGATTAAAATATGTTTAGGATTATTATTTCATTCATGTATCAAATGTCAGACTGATCCGAATGAAAGTGCGTTAATTTGCACCCGTTTTAGATGTCTATTCTATATTTATTTTGTTTTATTTTCTAACCCTAGCATACCATTCGTTTCCTTTTAATAGCGGTTGTACCACAAACCGCTTTACTTTAAATCTTTAGCTATTCGATTGTTAAAGGAAATTAAAATGTGAAATTGAACATTTACTAACTTTTATTTTTATAATCATTAATATTTTGTAAATGAATTTCTGCAGACACATTTCCTGAGAATTTCTCTCCAACTTCCTATGTTTTCTATTCATATTTTTAATGTGTAAAACAAAATGGCTGAGGATAACTAAGCATTTCATTACCTGATACATATGCCATATATTGTGTAAGTTTTTTATACGTGAAGTTTTTTCTCCAAAAATTGAATTAAATAAGGCTTTTATAAGGCTTACACGAACTCCACACTTTAGTCCACCGTTTATGCTTCAATAATTATGTGTAAAGTCTGTCTAGTCAATGCGTGTGCAGTTCGGACTCAAAGGAAACTCACCTAGCGCCCACTAATGACTGTCATAACTCTATATCCACACTTCAGAAATTGTACACTACCGTTGAGGACCAATAACAACAATGATTTTCTTGAAATGACAGTCGCATATTTACTACACATGGAATCTCAGTTGCCAAAGTTCCAACTTCCAGTTGATCTGTTTTACGTACAGAAATTCGTTGTGTGTCACGATGTGGAGACCGTGGGAGGGAAATGCAATGGTAAATGCAAATGAAGTAGTAGATAACTTTCGGTCAAGTGAAAATAATCAAAGTGAAGACAATAATGTGAATGGATTGGAAAGTGTTGCTGGGCCGAGTTATATTACTGGAGAAGCCTAAAAAAAAGTTATAACGGGAACTGTTTGCAAGCAAATTCAAGCGCTTGTTTCGAATACATATAAATGTGTGTTGAAATCTTGGTAAGAGGTCGTAAAATGAACCTGATGATAAATTCTGGGTATTCACAGAAATACAGTAAGGAATACTGTGACGAAAGGAATATCAGAGACGGCGATCAAGTGTGAAAACAAAAGGAAACGTTTCTCTAAAGTAGATAATTTCACATGCGATTTAATTCGTCGGAAAATTTATACTTTCTATGCAAAAGGGAGAGCGCCCACCTTAGACGAATTGGTTGCACATTTGCAAGAAATTTTTTATTTTCCTTATGGGCACTGCATTTTGCATGGTCTCCTTAAGGAGCTGGGTTTCAAATACCCCACTTTGAAGAAGATAAGGGTTAATTTGGAATCCAGTAGAATTTGGAAGTTTCGCAGTAATGGACATATAATAATTTATTCAAACGAAACCTCATAGGATGCCCATGACGTATCGAGTAAAGTGGCAAGCTTGCAGAACGACTGCGAGAAGGAAGGCCGGGGTTGTAAAACGATTATAAGGGATCGTCAAAGGAATCGGCCGACTTGCACTGAGTTAACTAAATGGACTCTAAGTATTTATCTTTTTTTCAGAAACAGTAAATATGTGTACAAAGTTTCCATTGATACAAAAAGGAGCAAAAGCGTATCATAGAACTAATTCAATAAATTCAAATTAAAGAAATTACACTCGTTTCAATTATAAGGCGAATTAATAAAATAAGGTTTACAATAATGTTTATTTATAATTAATCAATGAGGTGGGTAGAAAAAAAACGGGCAGAATGTTAATGCCTTTACATAAACCTATCTTATTAGATTCACAGAACGGCCAAAAATATTAAAATATCATAAGATAAAGACAGAGCTGTATTTAAAACATTTGCAATATAAAATAATTATAGACTGCCACATTTGTATCAGTATTCCTTACAATTAAATTTCTAAAACCTTTTTGTCTGAATCTTTTAAACTGTAAACTGATGTTTAATGTCAATTATAGCATATTAAAAGCCCAGAATGTACGCACCTACAACATCCAGTGAAACATGGAATTTTGGGATTCTTTACAAGGACCATGGTATGCAACTAGGCCCATGTCATTTACGATTGTGTGTACCTATGTATAATGCAAGAGAGCGAGGCATACCTTGTTATTGCCTACTCGCAATAAGGGCTCGCAAATTGGCCACTGTAACGAGTATTTGTTGATAAAACATTTAGTCAACGTATTCCATTAGTGTTATTCTTGGATCGGAACAGGCTTGTTAAATCGTGGGTATGAGAAGCGTAGTGGTGACCCAATCACGAAGTTTAATACAGTTCTTCTGAATAAACTGTGAACAGAAATCGGAAATAATTTGATGAGTCAGACTGCGTTGCTTATCTAGCTTAGATATTTCTACCCTCACTTGATGTCATTTGTTTCTATCCATTCTAGAAATCTTGGAAAACTTTATTCTTAAGAGGAAGATGTTGTTGTCTCTATTTGAAATTATTTACGATTCAAAGGTAGTCTAAGAAAATTCTCCGAAGGTGAGAAAGTTTCTGCGCTATAATTAGGCAGATGCGTGAGTGTTTACTTCCTTTAAATATGACTCTAAAGGGTCTATATTTTTGTTTTTTTCTGGTTTATTCGTTACAAAAAGTAAAGTTCCTTCCGAATGAAGATAAGCGTATAATAGTGTATATAAGCGTACAGTATTCGTAGCAAGTTCAAGAAATAAGTGTTTTAGTCCTGCAATTATCTCAAATATATAACTTTAATTAAAATTGTTTGGGAAATGTTTCAGAAAAGTAAATCTTTCAAAAAGCTTATCGCATAAACAAGGCCAGTTTGAGAAGAGGAAACATCCTTAACAATCATCTGTTGCATGTTATGGAAATATTAAAGTTGAGTATTACTTATTTCACACACACATACACACAGAGAGAGAGAGAGAGAGAGAGAGAGAGAGAGAGAGAGAGAGAGAGAGAGAGAGAGAGAGAGAGAGAGAGAGAAGTAGAAAGAGAGATATTGTTTAAATTCTTTTTTCGGTGTATGAATTTCAAAACATGTAATTTTGGTGAAATCTCGATATCCAATTTCCCATATACAATACTTTATCTTAATAAATTAATATAGATAGCAGTTAAAATAAGAAATGTAAGGGGAAATGCTATTCTAATTCGAATAATTTATAATTTTAACTTTGTAGATAATTTAAGCTTAGTAGCAAACAAAGTGATACAGGGGCAAATTTTGTTACAAGTATATCGCGATTAAACTATGATTGCCAGTTAAAAGGGCATCAAATTAGCAGTTATTAAGCAACTGAAACAAAAGAAACCTAAGAGATGAATGACTCTGTTTTAAATATTTATACATCATGTGTTAAGCTACCGCATAAGTACTGGCCCAGAGCTGCAGACGTTCTGATGTTTCATTGAAATGCTTATTTTCCAGAGAGCTCATTCAGCCCCGTGTTTGCTCTTTGCTGGACCTCACCTCCTCCCTGATCATAAATCTCTCTCTTGTCAATAGCTTTGTTACTGGGAGTTTGCTTATTAGCCAAGGTAGGTCTTCTAAGTAATAATTCCTCTCTGTCTCTTTCTGCTGTAACAATACCCCGCCTATACCATCCCATGTAATCTGTCTCCGCTTCTTAGTGGACTTCCACTGCTTATCTTTTATCATTTACATTTCACAACTATTCTGGTACAAAAGGAGCTATGGATTTTTCATTATATGTGACTCATATCCATGCAGGTATTCATTAATTTTTTTTGGTAGAATACTAACTTTGAGGTATGTTACCCAATGAATCGAAATAAATATTCACATTTAAATTATCACAAGGTAGTATTTTAGCATCCAGACATCAAAATTAGTATTGGTGAGATCAATAATTTTAATTTAAATGGTATTTGTATGCTAAAACTAAAGTATTGGAATATTTCGGAGAGAAAAGCAGAAACGGTGAACATATTCTGGCCAGTCTCTTGGCAAATTACGCAAAGAAACCAACTTTGATGGACTATGTCACGTCTGTTCTAAGGAGAGTAGTAATTGGAACTATGACATATAAAATTCATAGAGCATGCGGTATGGACTATGTGGAAAATATGTGAAACAGAAAGCAGATGAAGGTGTTTTCTAGTATCTCCGCACCAAATAGTATAAACGACCCTGAAATAGGAAGAAAGGATCTGAAACCCAGAGTTTACATTGCACTATTTACATCTCAGAGAAAATGTTGGAAGTGTCCTCCACCAGCATCTATGGATTGTTGGTCCCATGTTCTTTGATACGACTGTAGACACTGAAGTATATATGGGTATCTTCAAGACATTTGTGGAGCAACTGAATAATATCGAAATGAGAGAAGGTTATTTTCACCAAAAAGGAGCGAGTGTCATCCATCTAATGACACCGTGGAACTTGTAACCAGTTTCTTTGATAATCGAATAATCTCAAAAAGTCTGTGGCCTTCCAGACCCCTGACCTAATCTCACCGGATTTCTTCTTGTGGGGCTATCTAAAATAGAGTGTCCAAGAAAAGGCCACGGACAATTATGTTTTGAAGGAATTCATTCGAACCAAAATAAGTAACATTGGCGAGGATACTCTCCGCAAATCTTCAGAAAATATGGTGAGACGAGTGCGAACATGTATAGATGCTGGTGGAGGACACTTCTAATATTTTCTCTGAGATGTAAATAGAATAATGTCATCTCCCAGCTGTGTATTTTATTTTCCCAAAGTTGTAAGTGTGTCCTATTATTGTTTCAAAAGTTATGCCCTATTGAAATGGTTCAGGTTTATATGGATCGCACTATAGTTCTCACGCAGTGATATGACTGTGCGGAAACTTTGAGACACACATATGCTGGTTCAATTCCTGGCGACTGATACCGAATTTAAAGGATTGCCATAAGTAAAGAATCGTGATGTATTTCAAAGGAATGTTGATCCGTTGTTACAACACGTGCAGGGGCAGTTGAGCCGAATAGCAGTTGGGGTGAATAGTTGTTTTAACAAAAGAAACGTAAGAAAGTGTCCTTAGCACAGTTCTAAAGGGTAGTATTTGCCTCCGTTTGAATAGGTATTCTTCGGACTCTTAATAATGACATGACAAAATAGTCATAAAGGGGATCTTTGGTTAAATAAAGGGCTTCAAGAAAGTGAAAGTCACACATACACTCACGCGCAGCTGTGGTCATTCAGTCCTCGGCGTGAGACCAATTAGGGTCGAAGGCAGACCAGAAACGATGAGAGAAGATCTGTCGGTTTATACGACAGAATTAAGTATTATCGAGTAATAAACATTCCAGTTTCAGTAACTCTAAACAGTGATATATTGGTAACCCTTGATCGGCAACTTCGAGTTTAATGTAATAATAAAAGAAGCAGTCATTAAACCAGTTTGAAACTGGCATTCCAGTGTCATTAAAACCATCCTTCTCATACATACTCACGCATACTCTGAGAGAATCCTCATTGCTCAACCCTGAGCTACCCACATTATTGTATCAAAGTGTAGCGTTAACGTGGAACTGTGCGCCACGCATTATATTTGCTTGAAACTGTCGCCCCAACGTGGAACTCTTTGCTCGCCAACTTATAATAGCTTCACGAACTTAGAATTTTCGTGGTTTCTGGTCAGTAGGGAATGCTTTGATGGTTCTTCTTCTACCACGACCTTTTTATCCACATTTCTTGTTTCCTTCATTACTATTTGCTCCTGTGTTGAAGATTCAGCTGCGATACTCGGTATATTGTGGCGAGGCGGTGGAGGTACACTTTGTAGTGGTGTCTTCCTAGTCTCAGTCGGCCTGCACAACCAGAAAGCCCAGTCCCAGAAAGCCAGGGACATGTTTACGAATGTCGTTACTTTCGGTTCTCTACCCACGTTCCCTGTTCCCGAAGACACATTTGAAAACATGGCCTTCTCTGTCTTGGTATCACCTTTATCATCTATACCTTTACTACTCTTTCTTTAACAGGGATTTGTTCTTATAGAAATAATTGCAAACTGGAATTGATTTATCCACATTTGCAATCGGGATGCTGCGCTGATTCCTATGTCAGTATGCAGGTCGTATATGCAAACCGGAGGGAAAGACCGTTAACGATTGTCCCACGGCAGGGAGCTGCTTCATTTCCTCTCACAAACATCTTACGACATTCTGTAACATACTAAACGTCCAACTTGCAGTCTTAACACAACTTGTGGAAAAGAGGAGAGGTGAGGAAAAAAAGATTACAAGTCTAATTTAACAGGAGGATGGTACAAGTAATTAACAAACTGAAGACTACGGGCCGTTCTTTTTTTGTCCGTCCTACACGAGATCGTCTTTTGTTTCAAGGCGCCATAGGGAACTAATTTGAAGCAGAGAGATAAGCGCCATAGGTTATTGTTGTCTCCCTAGTCATTGTTACGTAACAAGAGTCATTTGGAAGTTACTGCAGTGGGGGAAGTAACAGCTTTCAATTTGGGAATTGTGAACTTCATTGCTTTGCTGCTCTGCTGGAAGGCTGCCTACACTGCTGAGGTATTAAAAATACACGCGCCCAGTGCATTCGACACGCAGTCTTAGAGTTATTAATTGGCAGGCTTTATAATTGTTGGTTTGTAGTTTTGTTCCTCTCACTACGGCTCACAATAGGAAGAAAAGAGAGAAAAAAAAACATGTTTCTAATTAAAAACTTTTACAAGAGTCGCAGGAGAAGATAAACCTGAGTAAACAAATTAATGTGCTACAAAGTATCATTGGTTGAGCTTGGAATCATCTAGCATTATTATTTAAGGAACAATGGACAAGCAAAAAACGATTAGGAACATGTTTTTATACTGTGATCAGAATATACAACGCATTCTTTTCGGCGTCTTCTGTTGCGCAGTTCTTGTTGATGATTTTCTCAAATTCGAAGATAAAGGTGTTTTAAAATATCTCTGCTAGCTTACATATGGTTAGGCAGGTAACGACCTCAAAATGTGAAGAGGGATGATTCATTAGACTATTTATCATCTGCACTCAACGACTGTTTTCATTAAATTTTCTTTCACGCTTTTGTGTCTAGACATCAATTCATTCTTACACGCTTTGCGTTATTTCAATATATGTTTTTAGTATAGTTTTGGAAGAAGAAACACAGATGGTATTAACCCTAATTTCTCTACAGGGAATCCTTAATGAAAATGTATAATAGTTAATGCTATCAAACTCACATCTATTATGATCGCACTATTAACAGGTGTTACTTATCAAATGCTTATAAGTAAATCTACTGACATTTTATGAACTGCACTGAAAGTAATAGCGGAATACTGGGGTTCTATATTTGGGCTCCAATAGCATGATTGTTACACAAGTTTGTTTTTGAGTTTAGCGTTTTTAACTTGATAGGTAATATCGAAAGATGAAAGAATTAGATGGAATACCCTCTGACTCTATAGAGATTAAAGTGTCCCGACGAATTGATTGTTAGATTGAGGTAAAACCCCGGGAAGTCCTGCAGTAGCTCGTCCTAACAGAGATTCGAGCTCGACACCTTATGAATATGAAGTAGATATGCTCCCTCCAGCCAGTTAACCTATTTAAATTCTTAATACCTACATATTGTTTTCCCAATAATTAAGGACTGAATACCTAATTTAGTGTTTGTTGATTCTAGCTATTTGGAGAGAAAAAAAATTCATCATAATGGACTTCTTAACTACAGAACTTTTCAACAGTTTTATACTTCTTATTATAGTACTTGTAAATATTTAAGAATGTTCTGCTGGTGGAGGGGATGAATATTCAGTATTAATGCTGGGCTAGAGTGCTATCTCTCCAACTTGCGGTGCAAAACCTACCAAAGCTTAGGCCAGTGCCCCTATGTTACGGTGTGGTTCCTTTAGTACATTTATATTTTATTTCTCAAGCTTGCAAATAATTTGAAGAAACGTGAATAAGCCAGATATTTTGTAGGTAGCAGCAATGAGGTCGTGGTAGAAGGGAGTTTGCACTATTTTCCAGCATTGAAATTACTCGCCCATAATTCCCCGTAACTCTAAGAACGGCCGCTGCGGGTATTACAAAAACACATTAAAATGTCTCACTGCCATTAGTTTATTCCTTTTTCTTAAAAGCGTTTTCTCATTAGTACCTCGCCTTTATATTACGGATGCCTCGCGCCCACATAGCATCATCCCCGACACGTATATATATAAAGGGAGCGGTACTTTAAAGCACTTTTCCCTACTTACGTATTCCAGTGTGTGTATGTAGACACATGGGGATGGCGGATAGGCTATTTTCTTAGTGGCTGCTGATTCTTCCCCCGATGGAGGCAGCTGAGACCCGAGAAATGCACGTCATAATTCTTCATTTATTGCGTGCGAGCCTTTTACTCGCGAACATCAACCAACCACCCACAACTCGACGAATATAATGTAGATTCTTTTTTATTCTCCTTCTTCTTCTTTGGCGAGGCGGAAAGTGTATTCCCTCAGGATTCGTTTTCACGCCCCGGAGGAGGGAAAATGCAAAATGGGAGAGGTAAAGATGTTAGGGTCCTGTGTGTTTCTTTATATACGTGTTAATTCTTGTGAAAGCCCCATCTTTCTCTGTTTTACCAACGCCTGTCTGCTAACCTTATTTATTAATGGAGCAATAGAGGCAAAGGAAAGAAGAGAGATGAACGACAAAACGTTATTGTACTGGCCCTTGGGCGGATTTCTTTCGGCAAAGACTTTACTAGCGTAACTAGTCAAAAACAATATTGATTGAAAGATGATCAAACGCAACAAAAAAGTATTGTCTATATTTGCTTCAAATAACAAATCCTTCGCCACAAAATCTATTAAATTTCACACATGAAATGCATCTTAACAATGTGATATACTCAATAACCGATATTAAATCTAATAATGATAATAATAATGATGATGATGATAATAATGATGATGATGATAATAATAATAATGATAATACAGAAAAGTAAAGGTACATTATCTCATATCTATTATCGAAGTTAGGAATAAAACTATATCTGGTGACGTCAATTGTTACTTTAAGAATCAAAATTGCACATAAATAGTGCAGATAAATTCATATACCTTCCTATAATGAAATACGTAAAAATGGTATTGTGCTTGTTTTATTTATTCTTATCATTGCATTACTGTACATAATATTTTAACATTCATTCATTAAATGAAGAATAATTCAGAAATCAATGCTCTTCAGCCGAAAAACTTTTCAATTTGTAGCGTAGAATCATCGGAAAATTGTAGTGACTTACCCCAATGAGCATACCGTAACCAATATTTTATATTTATGATCATCATAGTTGCCATCTACCATTTATAGCATATTCATTATCGTTATGACGTGTTCGATTTAGTATGTCCATTGTAAATCACAAACACGTTATTATAGGTATCCAAAATGTATTAATGTGATTTCTTTATATTCTTTGTACTTAAAGTACTTACTGGGTCCCGAGATTGGGCAGGCGAAAAGCTGCTTGAACAAGAATTAAGAATGTTTTATATCTTTTTCTCGTCAACAACAGCCACTTGAAATTAGTACTCACAAAGAGACGGTATAACGGCATTTCTGGGCTTGTTGCTTTTCTCGAAGTAGAAAGTTCAATTCGACTCAAGACAGTCATTTATATGAGCCTAATGCGACAGATTTTTTTCAGTTACAACAACAAAAACTTAAGAAGGAATTTGCTACATATTGGTCATAATGATATATTGACAGTATAAAATAAACTTCGTAATTATCATTTAGGTTAGATGTGTTACATGCCACACGACTTAGCTGTTCTTCGTCAGTCCTTTCTTACAAAAGCTTAATCCTGTATTTAATTTGTAATAAAGACAGGCTTTGTAGAAGCAGTTTTAATAGATATTCCATAATAAATAGTTTTAATAGGGAATAGCGGAATACATTAGGCTTAGCAGTAATGAATTATTTTAAGCTGGTAGCCATGTAATGTTTTGAAATTGTTTGCATGAAACAAAATATGTAGAAACAATAGAAACAAAATAAAAAAGAAAATGAACGAAAGAGTGTTTTCCTGTTCAATTTAAACAAATAACAAAATCATTAGGAAATAGTCAACTGCATAAAAAACGATTAGATGTAAATTATGTTTTAAGGAAGTATACATATTATGTGTATCAGTTTTTAAGGTTTAACAGCTATGCAAGCAATATTGAGAAGGAAGAATACGTTAGAGATATTTCGTACATTGCGTTTATCAAGGATTTTTTTAAACGTAATATCTTCATATTACGTTTATTTTATATTCAAAATCTTTGAAGCCATTTTTCAGATAGGTTTTAAGTGTTGGTGTATAATAGAGGAATTTATTTGGAAACCTTCGTCTTGTGTCTTTGGGATTTAAATATCAAGCTCACCGAGCGGGTGGCTCAGGTGGTTTCGACTGTGGCTCGCATTCGGGAGGCCCTGGTTCGATTCCCGTGGCCGACTTATCTGACACATGGACTTTTTTCGGGGGGATTTCCAGCTTGCCAGGCGAATGCTGGGTAGGTTAATTACATCCCCCCGAATTTTCTGTCCCTCTATTTCATCTCCATTATAATTTTATATCATCTCTCATCTGGTGATTTCTAACAAAGTAGAAGTCTCGGTGCTGCATGGCAGATGATATGCTTCTGCTAAACCCTTCCTCCCTGGTAAATCCTTTTGAATGTTTTGCGGTCTTCGGGCCGACCTCGTGGGCCATTTCCGGCCTACGGCGGGTAAGATGCTGGTTGTATCAGCCTGCTGGGATAGTTTCTAAGTGGTAAATAGAAGGATCATGCCCTCTGCACTGTCGTGACTCCTTTTCATGACCGCCCTCTCCCTCCTTTCACTTCATCCTTCTTTCCGGGGATGCCCCACTTGGGGCTTAGGTACAATAAGGCGTAGATGTTGGTGTAGAATCCCCTCCATTGTAATCCTAATCCTAAAGTTTAGTATTTAGGCTACTTTTTATATTTAAATTATGAAAGAATTGGTGCATAAAAAGGACTATTTTTCTAAAAATAGTCTTTTTAGTTTCTGAAATACTGATTTTAATTTGTTTATATGGAATGCAGTACTTCATAAATTATTTCTGGAATATCTGACCTTAAAATATGTAAAATAGATAGAAAGCCTTTTGTAATAGAGAGCTACTATTATTAATTGAATCGTGTTGAAACTGTGTGCACGGTAAACGGTTAAATGTTGCCTTCAGAGATGGCAAGCAGGCACCAGGGTGGTCGTGAGCAGTGACAAACGTGTCCAAGTGTTTACCTCATGCAGGGTGGTGAGTTCACGTCACGTGGGTGGAGCAGCCTGGAAGAGGGTGTGTGGGATGAAGCTATGTGCTCAAGGCTAGAGGTCGTGTCCTAATAAACGGTTATTGGTTAACAGACCAAATTAAAACAAATGCTTTGTCGAAGGAAATGCTGCTGAGATCATGCATCTGCACATGACGTAATATAGGTTACCGCTATTCAGAACATGCACTAGTAGAATAATAAGGTATTTGTTATATAATACTACAAGACTGCTTATATATGTTGTGTTCAAGAAATATACATATGTATTATATTAAACAATTTTATATAGAGATTTCAAGGAATGCCATGTTTGACATCTGTTTAATTAAGTAAGTTTAACAAACTTAGGAATCGTTGCACCAGCGGTTGTGAATGGCATAACTCACTTAAAATTAATATTCAAAATAGTACCTGCAACATTTTATTATGGAATTAGTTGGAGAATACAGAGATAATTTTTATTTAATTCAACTATTTCAAACTATGATTTTCTTGATAAAACTTTCGGTATATGCACAAAATGTGCATTTTATGTGGCATTTGAATACATAAAACAAGGGATATTTCGATTAAAATTATCATAGCCAGTTCTCAGAAAATAAAAAATTACAGAAATGCCCCTTTGAAAATTAAAAAGGGCGAAATATCAAGTTCTGCTTCTTTTCTTCCTTCAAGTCAAAGTATTTTATTCTCATAGCTCATTTCAGACAAAAAATGAAAGGACGAAATTATGATCAATTAAACCTAACTTAAAGTTACCCTACACTCCCCTTTTCAGTATTAGGGAAAACTGCGAAAGATATGCTCTTATAGGAGTAAGATCTTCCCCTAACATTTTATTCGAGTAAGATTCGAACTCGGGACCTCTTGGCTGTGAGGAGACGCTATCCTCATATCACAGGAGTGAGATGGCGTAGAACTTTGTACATTTGTTTCTTCACAGTTGGATTTTCTCATACCCTTTCTCTAATTCTACATACACATAAAACATTTTACAGAAATAAGCTTTTAGATAAAATCAAACCATTATTTCTGGAGAATTCTATACATCATTTATTTTTTTAGTTTTAGCAATAGCAAGGATATATTAAAGTTATAAATTAAAGTTATTAATTATAAATATTATAAATAAAATTATAATTTTTTAAATTACATGGATCGCACTGTATTTCTAATGAGAGCATCAACTATAGTTTAAATTTAACAAACACCTAGCTCGATTTCCTTACATTTTATGCAGTTTGAATCACAAGAATTCCCCTCCTGAAATGACTTCGATATGTTAGATTACTGCTTTTCCAATTCTACCTTCAGATGATTTCCTTTATATGAATCATACATTCCTGCTGTCAAGTTATTCAGGTCAACTTAAGATGTGAAAGCTTGCGGTGCACAATAATTAGCCGCGCAGAAACCCACAGGAATTCAGTTCCCACGGAATTGAATTGCTGCCTACAAGATGTCGCACGTGTTGTGTCTTTTTGTACAGCAAGGAGTACGAGGTTTAACAAAACGCTGAGCTTTAATGACTGAGATATAGGGGAGACGAGCATAATATGAAGTCATTTCTACCAAGATGAAGGTATAAACATTTTGCAACACCATGCAATTATGAAATTTAATGTGAATAATCTGCGCATGTGTGAATATTTTCCTACTTAAGTGCATTCATTATCGTAAAAATTGAAAACGTTTATTGAAAATTATAATACTTTTTATACAAGTGTGGGCTTATTAGATGGTTGCATACTATTTAACTATTCTGCAACATCACTTGCTGTTTGTCAGAACACATAGCGAATAGCAAATGTTATAAATAGAACCATCTTATTATATATTTGGCTTGGAAATGTAGGATTTTTCTGTTAATATTCAAGTAATTTAAGTTTTCTAAATATAAAACTGTGTAAAATATTGCAAAATATCCACTACTTTACCGTCTTAAAGAATTCAGGAAATAAAGTAATTTGTTTTTGGAATGTATAAAACTAATTTCTCCTTTGCTACCTTACCTTGTAGCTGTTTATATTTAAACTGCAATAAGTTTGAACCTATTTTTCTGACATAAAAAACAAAGAGATGGTTTCAGTGTTGCCTAATCTCTATCTACTTGGAAGATTTGGTTTGTTTATAGCTGTAGCTGCAGAGATACATACAGACCTGTAATAATAAATACAAACCATATGAGGAAGAATGTCTGGAGAAGAGCAGCTTTTGCTTTTGTACTTAATTATAAACTAGCACTATACATTCAAGGAGAGGTTCCCAAAAGTGGGACAGAGCATTGCACGTAGGTCAGTGTAGCCTTTTGTGCTTCTAAAGTGACCTCTGGGAATGAGGTATAGGAGATATATCAGTAGCTATTTCATACAGGCGGCGAAATACACAAACATGGGTGGGATCCTTAACGATTCCAGATTGAACGTTTCCAACACAGTCATCATGCTCACAAAACAAAAGAACAGGATTCGAATCTGGGACCAAATGAATGCGAGCCTGACGCGTTACCGTAGAGCCATCTCTTTCACTACTGTGACTTTGTGGGTTCGTGAAATGAAAAGTCCAATTACACAAACTCACAATGTTCTTTATTTCTACCGACTTACAGTTTAACACTTGCCAATTACACAGAATTACGTGCTGCACACAATTACAATTCACCAGTTCGTCCGTTACAATTTCACTTGCACTAGTAATTACGGACAATACTCCGATGCACGTACACAGTCTTCTCGTTCCTTAACACGGCGCTCGTTCGCTAGCACGTCAAACACTGACTGACTCACTGTCTCGCTGAAATCCTTTTTTATAGGAATGTCACTGTTTTTCTAGAAGTCTCTGGTTTCACGAAAGTTCCAGAGGGCAGCAGAAGGGGAGAGAAGCGCCCAGGGTCAAGTGACATTTCCCTAACGACCCCTCAGTTAGTGACAGAGACTAATGGGAGGCGTGGCACGACTGCACTTTGGTTTCCTCACAGCTGTTGCCCTCATGCCTACCGCTAATTGGGTGACACTGCTCCCTCCTCAAAGCTGGTCGTCCCGAACAGCACCATCGTAGCGGGCTAGTCGATCCAGGTGTACCACCAACATCTTTCCTCGGGGAACCTTCTGGATGCGGTAGACCACGTCGTTAATCCTCTTCACCACCCGGTTTGGTCCTTGCCATGGCTGCTGGAGCTTCGGGCAGCGTCCCTTGGTCCGGGTAGGACGGTACAACCAGACCAGGTCACCTTGCTGGAACCCTTGGCTGTTGGCTTGCCTGTCATACCTGGTCTTCATGCGGTCGCTCGCCTTCTGGATGTTCTGGCGAGCCATCTCGTGCATGTCGTGGAGATGGTCCACCAAGTTCTCCACATACTCGGTCGCTGGCTGTTTTGCTTCCGGAGGGCTTCCAAAAGCCAGGTCACAAGGGAGGCGTAACTCTCGGCCGAACATTAAGCTGGCTGGCGTCATCCCAGTTGTGTCGTGTGTAGATGAGCGATAGGCCAGCAAGAACAGTGGCACCTTGACGTCCCAGTCTCACTGATGGCTGGCCACGACCTTCCTCAGGTGTTCCTCTAAGGTCTTGATGTACCTTTCGACCATGCCATCCGATTGGGGATGTAGAGGCGTAGTGCGAGTCTTGTTCACCCCAAGCCTTTGTAGTGCCTCCTTCATTAGTTTGGACTCAAAGTTGGTACCCTGGTCACTGTGTAGCTCTAACGGCACCCCAAATCGACAGAATACTTGCTCCACGAGGCAGTCTGTGACTGTCTTTGCCTCTTGGTTTGGGATGGCATACACCTCCGGCCACTTGGTGAAGTAGTCCACGACCACCATTACGTACTTGTTGCCTCGGTCGGAAACTGGGAACGGTCCAGCAATGTCAACGGCGATCCGTTCGAATGGCGCTCCGACGTTGTACTGCTGCATGCGACCCCGGCTCCTAGTCTGAGGGCCACGACTCGCCGCGCACACGTGACACTGACGGCACCATCTCTCAGCATCTGCTCGGAGTCTCAGCCAGTAGTAGCGCTGCCGTAGTTTGTCAATTGTTCGGTTCGCTCCCAGGTGTCCTCCCGAAGTACCGGCGTGCACTTCCTCCAGGACTTCCGGGACCTTACTCCGGGGAAGTACCAACTGCTCTCTCTGCGTCTTCCCATCGGGTGATTCCCATACCCGGAACAGCACGCCCTCTCTGGTCTTCAACGAGTCCCATTGGGCCCAGTACGACTTGGAGGTGGCGCTCCTCGGTGCGATGTCCTCCCAGGTTGGTCTCATCCCTGCCTCCACTTCCCTCAAGAGTGGTCCCAAGTCTGCGTCCGCCAGCTGCTCCCTCCTCAGGCCTGCGCTATCCCAGCCTTCAGCAGGCACTGCCACAACTACTCGGACTGCTGCGGCACGCTCCCTCTCTTCCACCCTTGTGCACTGGCCGCACTCTTCTGGACAGGGTCTTCGGGACATGGCGTCTGCGTTACCGTGGCTCTTCCCTATACGATGTTACGAGGTGAAGTCGTACTCCTGCAGCCTCTGGACCCAACGTGCTGTCTGGCCTTCCAGGTTCTTAAAGCTCAATAGCCAGGTTAGGGCGGAATGGTCAGTCCTCAGGTAGAATGGCTGACCATACAGGTACTTGTGGAAGTGCTCCAATGTCTTTACTACCGCCAGTAACTCCCGTCGGGTGACGCAGTAGTTCTTCTCTGCCTTGGATAGCGTCTTGCTGTAATAGGCTATCACCCGCTCATGGCCATCCTGGATCTGCGATAGGACACCTCCAATGCAATGGTCGCTGGCGTCGGTGTCCACAATGAAGGCGCCACCCGGTTGTGGGAAACCCAAAATTGGAGCACTGCACAGGGTCTCCTTTAGGTGCTGGAAAGCATTTTCTGCGTCCTCCGTCCACACATAAGGCCGGTGTCCCTCTGTCAGGTGGGTGAGGGGTTTTGCGATGTTGGAGAACCCCTTTATGAAGCGCCTGTAATAACTGCACAGCCCCAGGAAACTGCGCAATTCTTTCTTATCCTTTGGGCGAGGCCAATCTCTCACAGCCTTGGTCTTCTCCGGGTCTGTGGCCACTCCGGTTGCTGAGACTATGTGGCCCAAGTAGTTAACTTCCTTGCGGAAGAGCTGGCACTTCTTCGCGTTCAGCTTCAAGTTGGTCGCCTGCAGTCTCTGTAGCACCTTACTCAGATTCTCGAGGTGATCTTCAAAAGTCTTCCCGACGATGATGATGTCGTCCAGGTATAGCAGGCTGGCATCGTAAGTCAGCCCTCTCATCACTGACTCCATGAGGCGTTGGAAGGTAGCTGGTGCGTTGCAGAGGCCAAAGGGCATAACCGTGAACTGCCAAAGACCTTGGCCCGTCGAGAATGCGGTCTTCTCCTTGTCTCTCGGGTCTAGAGCTACCTGCCAGTAGCCCGACTTCAGGACCAGGGTCGAGAACCACTGTGCACCAGCTAGCGTGTCCAGGGTGTCGTCAATCCGGGGTAAGGGAAAACAGTCCTTCCGGGTGACGGCATTCAACTTTCTGTAGTCTACGCAGAAGCGCAGCTCACTGTTCTTCTTTGTCACCAAGACTACAGGGGAACACCAAGGGCTGTCAGACTCTTCAATCACTCCCCTGGATCTCATGTCCTCCAGCATGTCTCCTACCGCCCCTTGCTTCGCCAGCGGAACGCGTCTATGTGGTTGCCGAATAGGCCGGGCGTCCCCGGTGTCGATGCGGTGAAGCACTTTGTCCGTGCGGCCGTAGTCACTATCACCTTGGCTGAAGACGCGCTGATACCGCCTTAGCAGTTGTCGAACCTTCTCCAGCTGTTCTGTGGTCAGGTGGTCGGACGCCCTCTCCACCAAGCTTTCTAGCCGGGGCCCCAGGTGTTGCTTCAGCGCCGGCACCTGGGTCTCGTCGATAGCTGTTACGCTCACCACGGGCTCGCACATTCCCAACTCCGTCCCGGCCTGGACGTCGTGACCGGCGTCCGTAGGATTTAGCAGTCTCACGGGCACCTCCTCTCGGCACGGCAGCAATGCCCTGGCTACACACAGTCCGTTTACAGGCGTCTTCTGGTGCAGCATCATGTTCCTGGTTCTCTGGCCCTCCAGTCGCGCTGTCACCACCACCTCGCTCCTCGCGGGGACAACCACGTCTACGTCCAAGACGACCCTGCACATTCCGAGGCGCTCTTCGGGTTGACGGAGTATAACCTCTTCTCCGTTAAGCCGCAGGACCTTCTTGCCGACGTCGACCGTCGCCTCATGGCTCCTGAGGGCATCCAGTCCCAGGATCACCTCCTCAGCCACCTTCGCGACGAGCACCCACAGACGCATGGCACTCCGTCCCAGGTTCAGCTCCAGCAGGGCCTCCTTCTCCACAGGCAAGGTGTCGCCCGATGCCGTGACAAGCTGGTATGGCCGGCTTGGCTTCCTTGCCGGCAAACCCTTCGCCACGTCAGGTCTGATGATGGTCACGGCCGCCCAGGTGTCCACCAGCACGCGGCACGGCTTCCCTCTTACCCAACCGTCCGCGATGAGGCTGTCATCCATACGCCGGCTGACGGCGCGCAGTGTCACTCGAGGGGATGGTGGTGATGGCGCCGACGTGCCCCTCTCCACGACGGCCCTTACTCGTTTTCCGGCTGCTCTTCCTGGTGTGGGCAGTCTCTCTGCAGGTGTCCGGGCTGTCCACACCCCCAACACAGGCCACTAGGTGTTCGCCGGAGTCCCTCAGCTGGTGTTCTGTCTCCGGCGTAGCGGACACTCCTCGTTCTCGACGTCGGGATGGATGTTATTTTGGCCGCCTCCATCCTTAATGCCGCTGTCAGCGCCTCGTGGATGGTTTTATATTCCCCGAGCATTAGGCGCTGACGAATCTCCGTGTCCCGTACTCCGTCGACAAAATTGTAGGCGGCTTCCCGGGATACGAACTCCAGTGGCAGGTCAACCAAGGCCTTGCTAGCCAGCTGCTCGATCGCAATGGCGAACTCCTGCAGCGTCTCCCCCGGCTGCTGTGACCTTGCCTTTAGCTGGCTGCGGTATGCTGCGGCTAAGCGGTGGTTCCCGAAGCGATCCTCCAGGGCTTCCCAGATGTCCTTGGGGGCCGCCGTCGTCTGCACCGCGTTTAGGACTTCCGCGGCTCTTCCCTGGAGGCTGGCTATTAACTGTGTGGCCTCCTCCTCCAGCGACCATCCGTTGTGCCTGGCCACTGTGTCGAACTGGCGGCGGAAGACCTCAAACGTTGACGCGCCGTCATACTTGGGAGGTTTGACGCGCGCAGATGTTGTGTCGCGTCCCGGCGCGTCGGCCTTTAGATCCTTCAGCTTCCTGCCGACGACGTCCTCCACCATGGCGTTCAGGGACTTCACGCTGCTGTCGGCTTTTCCTTCCAGCTCATTAACGCGGCTCGCCAGGTCTTCGACGCGCTCGCCTAATTCTGTGACGTCCTCTTTTACGCCGGCCAACTGTTCTTCAAACTTTGCGGCGAGAGCCTCGTTCGCCGCCTTCATTTCCGTGGCCAGACTGCCGTTCGCTGCTCTCATTTCTGTGGTTAACTCGGCCTTCATTTCTTCCATCTTCTCGGTGATGTTGTCGTTGGCCGTCTTCATTTGTTTCAGTTCCGCGGTGATGTTGTCGTTGGCCGTCTTCATTTGTTTCAGTTCCGCGGTGATGTTGTCGTTGCCCGTCTTCATTTCTTTCAGTTCCGCTAAAATCTTTTCTAATGCTGCCTCCATTGTGTTATGTCGCACTTCTGACACCAATTGTGACTTTGTGGGTTCGTGAAATGAAAAGTCCAATTACACAAACTCACAATGTTCTTTATTTCTACCAACTTACAGTTTAACACTTGCCAATTACACAGAATTACGTGCTGCACACAATTACAATTCACCAGTTCGTCCGTTACAATTTCACTTGCACTAGTAATTACGGACAATACTCCGATGCACGTACACAGTCTTCTCGTTCCTTAACACGGCGCTCGTTCGCTAGCACGTCAAACACTGACTGACTCACTGTCTCGCTGAAATCCTTTTTATAGGAATGTCACTGTTTTTCTAGAAGTCTCTGGTTTCACGAAAGTTCCAGAGGGCAGCAGAAGGGGAGAGAAGCGTCCAGGGTCAAGTGACATTTCCCTAACGACCCCTCAGTTAGTGACAGAGACTAATGGGAGGCGTGGCACGATTGCATTTTGGTTTCCTCACAGCTGTTGCCCTCATGCCTACCGCTAATTGGGTGACACTACTACTTACTTTACACCATTTTATAATTGTGTCATATTTCTTGTCTCCAATTCTCTGCAAGTACAGTGTGATATAAAAGATAAATAGGGTAAAGAATAGACGATAGGGGCACCTCGCACCGTAGGACCTCGTCACAGATATATTGTAGCTAACAACTCCCAAGACGAGGTTTCAACAACATTGGAGGAGCATCTTTATCAAGTTCGATGCGAGCGTTTCTTTAGAAAAGTGTGGACCACGTGATTATTGGGTATGCAGAAGGGAAAGAACTGAGGAAGTTCAACTCCATTTCTCACTAATTCTTCCTAATATACTTTCACTCATTGAGGTATGATGAACTGTTGCATCCTTAAGGGGCACAGAAAGTCATGCGCCTTAAAAATCTTCTACACGCTATTAATTCCGAAAGAAGCCATGTGTGTTAACGGCGGGAAGGTTTGCTTAAGCGAAGAGAAATTCAAACACGACTTGCACATGCACGATGTGCGAAAATCTAGTGATGATAATAGCACGGTAGGAACAGCACCGATAATTTATGCATTACGCAAATTTTCTGCGTGAACTTTGCAGCACATTTACTAGAATGTCAGGTGTCAGAAGTTGATCTCCACACGTCACCTCTTACGAGACAGAAGTAAACGAAAGTGCGTGCGTGCATGCATGTATCTTCTGCTTGGTTATCCATGTTACCCTTGAACATGGTTTTATAATTCTAGATAATCACAAGTCGGGGAGAGGTTATATATCTGGCACATATTTCTACAATGAACTTATATCTTTCGTTCATTGAATCATTCTAAAACTTTTCGTCTATCACATCACTAAATCGATATTATATACTTCATTTTCTACTGCAAGTTATTACGGCAATTTCAGTTCTAAACTTTTTTAATGTAAAAAAAGAAGATGTTAAACAGGAAAAAGTATTTAAAGTCAACATATTTCTCAATTACTTTGGGCTCTAGAATTGTGTATAGGTGCCTATTCTCAATAATGAGGTTTTAACATTTATCTTACAAACACAAACTGATCCCACGCTTTAACTTCAACCTATGGCTACCTTAAACTAATACCAAGAAAGAAAATGTATTTAGTTTTGTTGTGAACAGAAGTAAATGGTTGGAGTAAATAACCGTAGATGGTAGCCCTATTTAATAGGTATGATTAGAGAGTATACCTTTCAGAGGTGTTGTCTACGGAATTAAAATGCACAATAGATACAATATTTACGTCAGACATTTCTTCTGAGGTATGCATGCAATCTACGTCTGAAATAACCGTTTTTTGATAGGAAAAATACAGAAATAAATGACTTATTTCGACATTTCAAATTCCCATATATTTAAATACAGTAACATTAATAATATAATAATTACTTGTATAACATTTACACTAACATAGTACACAACACACTTCTTCTTCTTCTTCTTCTTCTTCTTCTTCTTCTTCTTCTTCTTCTTCTTCTTCTTCTTCTTCTTCTTCTTCTTCTTCTTCTTCTTCTTCTTCTTCTTCTTCTTCTTCTTCTTCTTCTTCTTCTTCTTCTTCTTCTTCTTCTTCTTCTTCTTCTTCTTCTTCTTCTTCTTCTTCTTCTTCTTCTTCTTCTTCTTCTTCTTCTTTAACTTCCCTAGTTGTACCACTATCGTGGTGTTAGCGGAATCTTGTTCCTCTATCCCTTTTTAAGATTGGCCCTGAGGAACCGAAGCTTTAGATCCGATAGAGAACCAGGATAAGTGATCAGCCCAGTGCCTGGTGTGAAAGTGAAGGAAGTGGATGATATATATGATTGTAAGATGAATGATAGGAAAGATGATGATGGAGCAATTGGTGGAATGCTGACCGGGGAAACCTGAGGACCTAGAGAAAAGCCGTCCCAGCATCATGTTGTCCACCACAAATCTCACTTTGCGGTAACTTGGGATCGAACCCGGGCCGACTGTGTGAGAGCCAAGCGGTTACAGAATGTACATTATAATAATTTGCATATAAATTGCATAAAGACAGTTTACAAATATAAATATTATCTCTAACCTGACTAATGGCAATAATATTGTCTTAGTGGCCAAAACCGTCGTTGTCTAATACCTATTTTCATATATTATTATTAATATTAGATGTACATATGAAGCAGCAATATACACAATACATTTATGGGGTTACCCTCCACCCATTTTTGTCAACTTGTCATTAACATGTTTTAAGAGGGATAATTATGTTGTGAATTTATAAAATGGACGTTGATACAATTTTTTGTATCATGAATATATAAAATATGCATAATTTATTTATAAACTATAACATGTGTATCATTACACTATACTTATATTATTTTAAATTACATTTTTTAGAAATGTAATTTACGCCTTCGCTATTACATTTAAAAATCTTTCTGCGGAAATCAACAACTGTATTTCTTAATAACTTTTATTTTTACTGTTTCTAATGACTTAAAATTAATGAGCGTATATCAAATATAAACAAATGGAGCCATAAAGCTATTCCCAATTCATATAAAATGGTATATCATCATGGGGTTCTGCAACAATATTAATTCCGTATTGGTTGCCACTTTTATCCAGTGTAGTCTTACAGAGAACTTCGCAATGAAGTAAAAAGTTATGCTCCTGTGCAGTGTTTGTATTTATTATTTCTTCAGCATTAAACGACATGCTGTCGAACTTTTCAGCGTCGATCTTTGGCATCAGTGATAATACTAGTTCTACATTACACATATTAATGCTTATCACTCTACTTTATCTCAGTTGACTTAGCTACCATTTTCCATTTCGGAAATCCCTGCTGTTATTTTCGATGTTCTACTTGTTGGCATTGCTTTTGAGATAAAAGTCGGTCGGTGGTGTTTACTTTGCTGACAGCCATATGGTAGCAATGATTGCGATCCCATTCGTTGACGTGTGCACTAAGTAATCACGTGAAAATGTCAACTGATAGTGACAGTGTTTTCCTTCGAAGATTTTGATTTTTGCTTGTCTTATGTGCTAGACTTTTGAGAGAGGGAGAGAGGACGAATTAGAGGAATGATAATCTCAGGATGATGATTTCAATCAGTTTTTAAGCTTTTTCACTGTCATTAATAACTAAGTTTAATTTTCCTTAATATTTCGTTTATCTCGCACTTCACTTGTGTGAACTAGTTGCAGTTCATTAACACTCCAGTTTGTTTGCATTTAGTTCACGTTCTTCTTTGAGTAGCAGCTCGGACAAAACGAATGAGAGCCAAGGCAGCCTCTTCTTCCGTATGTTTTCACTCTTTCGGAAATCCAGAACAAGACCTCTTAAAGTTGTCAAATACTCGCTCGGAGAACATCATATTTAAACGCACCATAAACACACTCGCTAACTGATTAGCTTGTTTATATAATCATTGCAAGTTGATACAAAGTTCCAGGATGCTTGAAAAGAAGAAACTTCTAAAACATTATTGTTATTATTAACCATGTTTAAGTTGGGTGATAAGCAGAGCTGCTTATCTCTTAAGTTCTGACTGCCCGGCGCCGGTCTCCCGATAGCCTTTTACCATAGCCGCTGTGTCACAATATACTTCCTCTACCTGTAGGCGAATGGCAGGGAATTTATGGCAGCTAATCTTAATTTTGTTCTTATTTAAAGTTGTTCAAAACCCCTGTACAGTTATTTTCGAGTTTATATTCTAACTCTTTAAGTAATTCCCTATTTTTCATGGTCTAAATATCTCATTTATTTTCATTGTGCTTCCATTTATAGACTCACAAATCGGGC